>OZ012707.1:48840030-49246782 GCA_963942595.1 Cylloceria caligata | reverse complement strand
CCGATGCTCTGCATGTAAGAAGGATGTGAAGAACGTGGTTTTACAGTGTAAGAAATGTATTAAGTGTTTCTTCCATCCGGGATGTGCAAATAAACACAGGATTATGAACAAGGACAATGAGGTAGTGAAATGCGACGGTCCGTTTCTTGAAATTTCTGTTGTAAATCAAAAAGCAGATTTGAGAAAGACACCCGCGAGGGAAAGACTGGGGTCAACAGGATCCATAGGATCAACAGCAACTACATTGGGAAGTAACAAGCAAGTGAGTATGGATACAAAGATAGACTGGTTGGTGAAAACAGTTAAAGAAATGAAGGATGAGGTAACATGCAAAAGTGAAATCATGATGATGATAAAACAAATAATTCGGGAGAAGTTCATAGCTTTCAAACGGGAATTAGACGAGATAAAACAGAATATGCATGGAGGAAACGCTGAGAGGGCAGGAAATGGACAAAAAAGTTATAGTGAGGCAATCAAAGAAAAGAAAGAAAGCATACTCGTCGTTAAACCGAGAAAGGAACAGGAGAGCGAGACCACCAAGAAGATAGTAAAAGAGAAGATAGATATAAAGAATCTAGCTGTAGGAATAACAAAAGTCAGGAAAGGAGGTAAAGGATCTATTATACTTGGATGCGAGAGTGAGAGAGAAATAAAACAGTTGAGAGACACAGTGTGTGAAAAGCTAGGCAAAGACTTCGAGATAATGGAACCAAAGAAAATAAAGCCAAAGTTAAAAATTATAAATGTTGATGAAGAAGAAATGAAACTAGAAGACGAAGATTTAATAAATACGATCAAGAAGCAAAATAATATTGATGGGAAAGAAGGAGGATTTTACATAAGAGTGGTGAAGAGGATTAGCAACGAAAGAAGTGGAGGAACTACAAGAACCAGAAGAGAAAGCAAAGAAGGCTCGTTAATACTTGAGGTAGATGAAGTAACACACGAATTAATTCTAAAAAGAGGAAAAATAAATATAGGATGGAGGAAATGTATGGTATTCAACCACTACAGTGTGAGAAGATGCTTCAAGTGTTGGGGTTACTACCATATTGCCAAAAATTGTACACGACAAGAAACATGCCATAAGTGCGCAGAAGATCACAAAACAAGTGAATGTACGGCAACAAGAAGAAGATATATAAATTGTATGTATAAAAATAAGACGTATAATCTAAAGATAAATGATGAACATGATGCTCTGAGTGTGGAATGTCCAACTTACATCAGAGCATTAGAAGAAGAGAAGAAAAGAATTGGCTGGGATTCTGGCAAGTAGCAATCACGGAAAGAGGTAATTGTATACACAAATGCTCAAAGTATGATGGCACACAAGGAAGAAATCCAACACCAAGTTATGAAGAGGATGAACCCGGCAATAGTGGCGTTATCGGAGACAAGATTGATACCAGATATCGAAGATAGTGAGGTGAATGTCCCAGGTTATTGTATCGTTAGATGTGATTCTGAAAGCAGGAACACAGGGGGAGTTATATTATACGTAAGAAACGATATCAAGTATGAAGTAATATTAAGGAAAAAATTAATATCTAACTGTTGGTGTGTAGCGGTAGAAGTGAAAGACAGTATTTTCAAAGGTACGATCGCCGTTGTGTACCACTCACCGAGTGCGTCAGATGGTGATTTTATACGATTTTTGGCGGATATAGTGGACTTATTGGTAGTGAAGGGACAATGTATAATGGTGGGAGATTTTAATATAGATGTAATGAAAGATTCGTTTTATACAAAGAAATTAACAACAGAAATGTCATATTTAGGCATGAAACAATACATTGATAAGCCAACGCGAGTTACGAAAGATAGTAAAACATTGATAGATTTGGTTTTTGCGAATAATAAGGTGAATTGTAAAGTGCATGATAAACCGAAAATAACAGATCATTCTTGGATAAATATTGAACTTATTATAAGCAACGAGGGTGAAAAATACAGAGAATTTATTAGTAGAAATTATACTAAATTTCATATAGGTGCATTTTTTAAAGCAATAGAAGAAAGAAGAGAGTATAGAGATGAATTAGATGTGAACGTAAGAGCAGAAAATTTCGTTCAAAGTATAGTAGATGCATTAGATATAGTTGCACCAAAGAGGAAGTTTAAAATTCCAAAGATATGGGAAGGAAAAAAATGGTATTCTGATGATATAAGGGTAGCTACAAAGAAAAGGGACGAGGCATATACTAGAGCGGTGCACACAGACATTGAACAAGACTGGCTGCAATTTAAACTTGAAAGAAATAGGGTTGTGAAATTGATTAGGAACAAAAAAAAATATTATGAAATGATGATAGACAATAATAAAAATGACCCTGTAATGTTATGGAAAACTATAAAAGGAGTATTAAGAGGAGAAAAAGCGGGGGTAAAAGAAATAAATAATGTAGATTTTGAGATATTGCGAAGCACAGGTGAATGTAATTTTGCAGACAAGTTTAATTTGTATTATATACAAAGTATTGATGATATAATTGAGTCTATATGTGTAGAGACTAATAAAGGTAAGAAAACTATTTATGTTATAAAAAGTAGGGATACAATAGAGAATTTTCAATTCATAGATATATATAAATTGGAACGAATTGTTATGGGTTTGCCATGTAAAAAAGGAACAGATGAAGGAATAACTAGTGAACTATTGAAAGCATGCTTTTACGCAATAGGGGAAGAATTATTGAAGGTAATAAATGATTCACTAAATAAAGGTACATGTCCGGAGGCGTGGAAAACCTCCACAATAATACCAATTCCCATAATAGAAAAACCTGAGAAAGCGAGTGAATACAGACCAATAAATATATTGCCAATATATGAGAAAGTACTAGAGTTAGTAGTAAAAGAGCAAATTGAAATGTATTTACAAAATAATAACATTATTACAGAACACCAATCAGGTTTTAGGAAAAATCATTCCTGTGAGACAGCAATTCAAACTGTCATTGATGAATGGAAGATGATAGTCAGTGAAGGAAACCATGTAGGAGTAATATTTTTGGATTTAAAAAGGGCATTCGAAACAGTAGATAGGGATAGACTATTGGATAAATTATATCAATACGGAATAAGAGGAATGGTACTAGAATGGTTAAGGTCATATTTAGGTAACAGAACACAACAAGTTATGATAGATTTAACGATCAGTGGTCAAAACGAATTATGACAAAGTATGGGGTTCCTCAGGGATCAGTATTAGGACCTTTGCTATTCACGATATACATCAATGATATTGTGCAAATCTGTCCAGAAGAGTGTAACATTAAAATGTTTGCGGATGACACAATAATATATGTGAAAGGAGGAAACGAAGAGGTAGAAAATAAATTAAACAGGGTATTACCTATAGTAGAAAATTGGATGAATAGAAATAAGTTAAAAATGAACGCTGCAAAAACTAAGTTTATGGTAATTAGAAGTATAAGAAAAGAATTGAGAAAAATATTACACTAAAATGTTTAGATGGCACTATATTAGAACGTGTGGAAAGTACCAAATACCTTGGAGTAATTATTGATAGTAAGCTCAGATTTGAGGAACACTGTGATTATATGTTAAAGAAAATAGGGAAAAAAATCAGTTTTTTAAATAGAATTGGTAGCGACATATCGGGTTATACTAGATGCATGGTTTATAAATCAATTATAGCACCACACTTTGAGTATTGTGCTACGATACTAGCAGGTGTAGGTGAGACTCAGCTGACGAAACTGCAAGTTGCGCAAAACCGGGCCATGCGAGTCATTTTGCAATGTGATAGGTATACCAAGATTGAAAGAATGCTGCACGCACTGCAGTTTATGTCCATAAGGCAGAGACTACATTATAATGTTTGTATATTTGTTTTTAAACTTGTAAAAGGTATGTTGCCTGAGCAACTAGGAAAGAAGATAGTGTTAGTAGGGGGTGAGAATGAAAGGAGTACGAGACAAGCGGGAAATATTGTGATACAATTTCGAAAAACAAGTAGTGCGCAAAAAAGTATATTTTACGAAGGGATAAAAATGTATAATGCGTTGCCGTTGGAAATGAAGCAGTGTGATAGACTTACAACATTTAAGCGTATGTTAAAAGAATACGTTATAAAATTATAACATATTAGTCAACTAGTTTATAAGATACTTTATGTAAGATAAAAATAGCTGAGAAAGCTAATAAATATCAATCAATCAATCTCTCTCTCTCCCCTACTCTCTCTCTCTCTCTCTCTCTCTCTCTCTCTCTCTCTCTCTCTCTCTCTCTCTCTCTCTCTCTCTCTCGTTTCTATGACATGAGAATAATATCTTACTGTTTGAGAATGCTTGAGCATTCTGCTACTCGTTGCTGGACTGTGCACTGCAGGCTAGCATGGGCAACTGATTGCTGTTGCCACTTAGCGGCAGCACCACTCAGAAGCAGTATAACTCGCACTAGGTCATCGTGCCAAGCAGCAGGTCGCTGCGCGCACGCGCTCTACGACTGTTTGACTAGACAACGGCTGCTTTGTATAACGCAGGCATCTTGCTTTTTGCTCTTGCACGGTTTTCATCGCCACCGTGTTTCGTGCGTGCTCATTATTGTTAAGGAGCTATACCAGTGTGACACTTTAGAAAAATCGATTTCTTGTTGCCTTTTTCGACAGTTTATACTTTGAAGAATATCCTGTAAAAATTTCAAGGGCCTATCTTTAATACTCCTGAATGGCAGACTTCTAAAGAGCAACCGCTCGTAGGTATAAGATGACCCATCTGCCTGGAGGCGGAGCTCGGAGCTGACGTGTCGTTACCTGATTCTTTGGTCACTATAGGGGGAGGGGACACTATAGAGGGGACTGTATAGGGTCATTTGAAATCAGCGTTGCCATTTTAAAGGTACTCTGGAGTCGTTCAACGCAGTTAAACGAACCAAAGGTTTAGGAGGAAGGAGTAAGAATACCGTGAAGCTAACTGACAAAGTTATTAATAAACTCCAGAAATACTATGGATTGCCAATTACCAGGCATCAAGATAATGTTGATTAAATGTATCTAGAAATTTGGGCTACCTTGCATTATTTGTGCTCGACAGATGAAAATCCGAACCACGGAAATTGCCCTGCAGGTGCGAATAGCTGGTGCTCATATCGCCGCGCGAAAGCTCAAGGAATGGACGCATCAAAGTTAAAACATGATTATCTGCCCCTTGACAAGGGTGTTACGAAAGCTTTGGAACCTATTTATACTGACTTGAGTTCAAGGAAATTACTAGAACGATGCAAAGGAGAGAAAACGTAGAATAACATTGAAAGTTATAACGGCTTGCTCTGGCACTTTGCTCCAAAGCACCTTTATAATGGATTGAAAACGATCGAGCTCGCTAATTTCCTTGCAGTCTCAATATTTAACGATGGTTTTTATGCTATTCTAAAAATGCTACAGGTAATGGACGTCATCATCGGTTCTATTGCAAAAGAATATGCCATGGAGAGAGATGACAGCCGAATCAACCAGGCGGAGTTACGTCATGAAGCATCCTCAAAAGAGGGACGAACAGCTCGGAGAAAAGCTTCAGCCTCTCAGCAGACATTATTCGAGGAAGAGGAGGGTCCATTGTATGGGCCAGGAATAGCTTTTTTCTCGAAATGAGATTTTTCAAATTTGCTGACATTGTAACTCAAAGAGCAATTATCTGATTGACTTGAAATTTAAACTGAGTACTCTTCAATACATTTACTCTACAATGAAACAGAATATTTTTAATTGGATGGAAATTGACGATATGGCATTGAAAAAAACGACCATTTTTAGTCAAACAGACTTTTTTTCATAACTATGCCATTTTGTTAGATTTTGATATTTTTCGAAAATCGTGCGACATTGTACAGGAAATACCTTCCAATTTAACAACATTTTTTCCTTTCCCGGTTTCAGCTACTCAATCGGCCGATATCATGTCAGCAGTGGAGAAACTTTTTTTTTTGGCGTCTCCGAAGGCAGCGCATAAGTCGCTTTGATCTCAATATTTTTCCATGAAAAAATAATATAATATAGGTCAAATATAGCCGAATATATTCTTCATTTGCCGAAACATTTAATTGAGTAATTTTCTTCCGAAAAATTCCCAAAAATTACCCAAATTTTCAGCGTTCACACTGGTATAGCCCCTTAAGTGCATCTAAATCAGACTCCCAGATCAACTCGGCCGACCTACAGTTTCTACAACTTAGTCATCATATCAGCAGTGATATATCGACGTCGGCACACCAGTACATCAACATTTGGCTCATCGTGTCATGCACCCGGCGTCAGCTTTACCGCGAGACCCGATCGTGACAGAACTTCTCATCATTTACACACGATTAATATAATCGTGTGTGGTAAAAGGCTCACCGCATTTTATTCATTCTCTTTTTGTGCTTATTTTAATATATTATTTGCTATATTTTATTTGGTTTATTTCTGTAATATTGTCCACTGCACTTAGACAGGTGGAGCAATAAATGCTATTGTAATTAACATCTGTGTGCTGATTATTAAAACCCCTTCAATATCTTACAGTCCACTTAACTCTGCCATCTGACTTATCGAACATTGGGTCCTTCGAGCCCGATATCAGTACCACCAGCATCGTACTCTAACATCATGTGCGTGGACGCACACTAAGCCAGCGCACCCACCAGGAACACATTCCACTAGCTTACCTCGTCGAAGGACGATCCGACAGCTCAACGAGCACTAGCACTCTCAGCGGAGTCTACTAGCCTAGCTCCGCAGTATCGACTCTGCACATAGACTGGCTCGTCGAAGCACGACATCTGCATCGGTAGTGTGTATCGTACAGCTCTACGGAGGTTTATTTTACTTATTTCTCCTACTTTCGCACTACCGGTGCTCAAAAGTGTATCGCCTATTGCCAAGAGTGTTACGTTTGCTCAAATCTATCTAGTACCTCCCTCGCAGTATCATGGCAGATAAATCGAAGCCAACTCAAGGCGGTGATGGAAACGAGCAGGCTTCTGGAAATAAGTTGCTGGTGCCACCACCTACTATTGAACAAATACCCACACGCACGAGCCCTCGCTCAGGCTCGCCTGCTCGCTTATCAATCGAGCTTATTTTCAAGGCTCAATCGCAGCAGCACCGCCTTAACGCCATCGAGCTGGTGCTCTAGGCGCTACCACAAGAAGCAAATGAGACGTGCAAAGAAGAACTCGACTCGCTGTGGGCTCTGGTCGCCAAGCACCACAAAGCCTTCATTAAAGTACATCAGTACTTTGAAGTGACGTGGCCAATTGCATTCACTGACCACGAAGACTTCAGTCGTGGTACGCATCTGGAGGAGGCCAAGCTTACACTTGCTGTGAGGACGGCAATCGTGTCACCGCGAAATCGCTTGCCACGTAGTCAACCATCTGCTGCACCTGCCGCATCACTTCAAGCCAAGGCGAAGCTGCCTCTTGTAAATTTACCACAATTTGACGGGAAATATTCTGATTGGATAGCCTTCAGAGATATGTTCCAGTCTTTAATCATGGATCAGCAACAGCTGTCCAGTGTAGATATGCTACATTACCTACGGGGCAGCGTATCCGGTAGTGTAGCACAGCTCATCGCTGGCTTAGCACTCATAGGTGAATCCCTGCAGCCGTCATGGGAAATTCTCACGAACGGGTTTGAAAATAAACGGCTGTTGATGGAAGAGCGCGTCGATAGCATTTTTGCCGTCACTACACCCTCTGAGAGAGACGCGACGTCTCTAGCCGAAATTATTGCTACAGTGTCTGAGGCAGAATCCATTCTCAGAGGCTTCAGCAGCACTGACCAACTCTGGGATTGCGTGTTGGTCCATCATGTGGCACGAAAACTGGATAGGCTGACACGGGAAGCATGGGAGACATCACTTCGAGCTTCGCAGGAATCTCCAGCATTCAGCGAGCTCAAGGAGATTGTCACATCTCGGGTCAGGGCACTCGAAAGAATCGAGGCGACTCCAAATCAACCGGGCGTTAACATCAAGGCCTCTACATCAAAGACGTCATCAAGCTCATATAAAGGGTCAGTGCGACCCAGTACAGCTCATCGCTCGACTGCTCGGGGGGCACCAGTCAAGGAAGCTCGTAGGGAATAGACCGATAAAACCTACCCCTGTGATTGTTGCCGATCTCTCGACCATTACGTGGTAATATGCCCAGAGTTCCGAGAGCGCAACATCACTGAACGTCGTAAGGTGGTCGACAAGTGCCATCTATGCTATAACTGCCTGGGAAGACACAACGTGGCGTCGTGCCGCTCAGCCAGGAAGTGTAACGAGTGTGGTGCCAAGCATCATACCATGCTCCACCAGAAGTCATCATCCAGCTCAAGGCGACTGCCATCAGGTACGTATGCTCAACATGCAGCGGAATGATATGGTGGTGCAGTCGTCCAGAATTCAGAACTGCTCAACATAGTCAGCTCAACACTGCTCGCAACAGCATTAGCACTAATTAAAACAACAATTTTAACTCATCAAGTTCGGCTGCTCATACATCCAGGATCGGAACTATCTTTCCTCGCAAAAAGCTTCTGTACTCAGCTCAAACTAACACGTTAGCGCGCATCCATTCCAATATTTGGTATTGGTGGCAAGATATCAGCTCAAACACGCGGCTTGACTCAGCTCACTCTTCATTCTCAGCACACAGCCGCTATTGTCACCATGAATGCTCAATTCCTCAAAACATTAACGGTGATATTACCATCTGTGGAAACACCAAATCAAACGTGGCCTTACATCAACAAGCTCAAATTGGCAGACTTAGAGTTTCTACGCCCTCGGTCAATCGACATCACCATCGGGGCTGATGTTTATGGGTAGATCATCAAGCCTAATATCATCAGGAGCTCATCGTCAATGCCAATTGCTCAGCTGTCAGTGTTCGGATGGCTGGTGCTTGGACCAATTAATTCAGCACAACTGCTTGTCAGTTTATTTCATCATGCTCAAGAAGCTCTCATGAAACTCTTGGTCCAAGAGGAATTACCAACAAACACTGACAGCTCACTCACACCTGAAAAACGGCAGTGTGAGAATCACTTCAGGTCGACGTATAGGCGTGAGTCATCAGGGAGGTACATCATCAGGATTCCGCTCAAATCATCGGCAACGCTCTTGGGGAGTTCATTTTCGACTGGTCATCACTGTCTGTCTCGAGTTTTAAAACGACACTCGAGAGATGACGAATTCAAACAACTTTACCATCAATTCATGGCAGAATACGAGCAGCTCGATCACATAGAGAAAGCGCCAGCATTACCATTAAGTGCAGTACATTATTATCTGCCGCATCATTGAGTTCTCAGGCCAGCGAGTACCACTACAAAATTAAGAGTGGTGTTCATCGGCTCAAGTGCAACATCATCTGGGTTCTCCTTCAAGGACATCATGCACACTGGTGCCGACCTGATGCTCAACATCTCAGACGTGCTCATTTACATTCGTCATCATCGCCACATCTTCGCCACGGACATCACCAAGGTGTACCGACAGATCCTGGTACACGAAGAGGATTGCAATTTGCAAAGAATACTGTGGATCAATGACCAGCTCGAGGAGGTGCCGTACCGGCTGAAAACAGTCACCTACAGCACCAAAGCTGCACCCTTTCTGGCAGTTCGAGTACTCATCCAGCTCGTGGAAGACGGAGGTATGAGATTTCCACTCGCGGTACCATCCATCACGCATGGCCGTTATGTGGATGACATTTTTGGAGGAGCAGACACAGTAGAACAGCTCAATCAGATTGCTCAACAGCCAAAGAAGTTGTGCATGGCAGGCGGATTCTCGCTTGCCAAGTGACACGCAACAGACTCGGACATACTGGCGGGCATCGCTGCTACCGAGTCATCTTGCTCTGAAATCATAATGGACGACTGCTCAACCAAAATACTTGGACTCACGTGGCTTTCGCACGAAGATCAGTTCGTGTTCTCAAGCCGGTTCAGCTCAGCACCTGCGAATTTCAACAAGCGTCTCATTCTATCTGAAGTGGCTCAGATATTTGGTCCACTCGGGTACATCTCACCAATTGTGATACGTGCCAAAATGCTTTTGTAGGAGCTTTGGCTATACAAACTCAAAAGGGATGAGCCACTGCCATCCCACGTCTCATCACTTTGGCAAGCAACCAGGGAGGATCTCACTCACTTGGCCAAGATCTCAATTCCTCGTTGGTTCAACTCACGGAGCGGCTCCACAGTGGAGTTGCACGGATTTTCAGACGCCTCTCAGCTAGCTATGTGAGCAGTGATATACATCACTGTCATCTCACCGTCCGCAACAAAAGTGACGTCACTTCTATGCTCAAAAACTAAGGTTACACCGCTCAAAAAGCTCACCATACCCCGGTTGGAGCTCACAGCAGCACTGCTTTTAGCCAAGCTCATCAAGTGTTCAAGCCACATTTAAATTAAACATTGCATCTACTCATCTGTGGACGGATTCATCAGTCACGCTTATGTGGATCTAAGTTCATCCGTCGCGTTGAAAGGGTTACGTTAGGAACCGAGTCACTGAAATACAAGGTCTTACAGAGCATGCTCAGTGGCGACATGTTCCTGGCGTTTCCAATCCGGCGGACTGTGCCTCTAGAGGCATAACCACAGAACAACTCAGAGCTCATCCATTGTGGTGGACGGGGCCACCCTGGCTCAATCAATCGCGAAAATCATGGCCTGCTCAGCCTGCATTGGCCGAGAGTCTAGGTGTGTTGGAGTCCCGGCCAGGGGTAGTCCTTGTGGTGGCTAGATCGAATCGGGACTGTCATTGGGATCTGGTGCACAGGTATTGATCGCTCAACAAATTGTATCCGCTCACAGCTCTCTGCTCGAAGGTGATAGGGCGGCTCAAGGGGATACCTGGCTCAACACCAGTCAAACTCATCTCAGCACGTGAGATCGACGAAGCGAAGATTTTTTGGGTCAAGGCAACCCAGGCAGCTGACTTCTCGGACGAGCTCAAAGTGATGTCATCTGGAATGCTGCTGCCAACCTCTCATCCTTTCAGTAGGCTCACAGCCTACCGCAACCAACAAGGCGTAATCAGGGTGGGAGGACGGCTCAAACAGTCAGCACTTAACTTTAAAGCGTGTCATCCAGCAATTTTGCGTCGTCAGTCTCATCTCTCATCACTCATTATAGACCAAGCGCATAAGCGCACGTTTCACGGCGGTACTCAGCTCACTTTAGCGCAAGTTCGACAAGCTCACTGGATCATTAGGGGTAGAGCTCCAGTCAAGGCTCACATCTTACGCTGTGTAGTGTGTGCTCGGCGAAGAGGGATCCGTGCTCAGCGACTCATGGATCAACTACCTCTCTATCGAGTAACACCTGCACAGCCGTTCACAGAGACTGGAGTTGACTACGCAGGTCCGCTCACACTTAAGACATGGAGAGGGCGAGGGGCTAAAACATACAAGGGCTAGATTTGTGTCTTTGTGTGCATGGCTATGACGGCATTACATCTGGAGATCGTCTCTGACTGCTCAACCGACGCATTCCTCGCTGCTTTTCGGCGCTTCTCGGCCCGACGAGGAATACCTCGCGCTCTCAGCTCAGATTGTGGTACGAATTTCATCGGAGCTAGCAAAGAGCTGCGACGACTATTCTCATCACACTCATCTAAACATTTCATCGTATCAAATGCTCTCTCACAGGATCGTGTACAATAGCGGTTCAACCCTCCAGCAGCAACATCCATGGGTAGCAAATGGGAAGCAGAAGTAAAGTCGGTGAAGAATCACCTCCGTCGGACAGTGGGTGAAACAGTCCTTACCTACGAGGAGTTGACGACACTGTTGACTCAAATTGAGGCTGTTCTTAATTCAAGGCCTCTAGAACCTCTCAGCGACGATCCTGAAGATGTGTCAGCTCTAACACATGAGCATGTTCTCATTGGCAGCACTTACCACTATCCCAGAACCATCTCTGGAGGATCTGGCGATCGCAAAGCTCTCTCGATGGCAGCTCATACAGCAGAAATTTCGAAGTTTCTGGGCTCCGTGGTCTGCTCATAATATCCAGCGTCAACAGGCAATTTCGAAATAGCACCACCCCAACAATAACATCCAGATCGGCCCACTTGTTTTGCTCACGGATGAGCGCTTTCCACCATGCTAGTGGCCTCTTGCACGAGTGATTTCGCTGCATCCTAGCAGTGATGGGTTCACTAGAGTGGTGACCATTACGACAGCTATGGCGACGCTCACACGGCCCATTGCCAAGCTTGCAGTGCTGCCAGTTCCCTCAGCAGAACATCACGTTGAGGAGAATCAGCAATCACATTTCTGATGGCGGGCGGAATGTTTGAGAATAATTGAGCTTTCTGCTACTCGTTGCTGGACTGCGCACTGTAGGCTAGCATGGACAACTGCTCGCTGTTGCCACTTAGCGGCAGCACCACTCAGAATCAGTATAACTTGCACTAGGTCATCGTGTCAAGCAACAGGTCCCTGCGCGCACGCGCTCTACGATTGCTTGGCTAGACAACGGCTGCTTTGTATAACGCAGCGTTAAAAAAATATATCTTGAGTTTTTGCTCTTGCACGGGTTTCATCGCCACCGTGTTTCGTGCGTGCTCATTATTGTTAAGTGCATCTAAATTAAACTCACAAATCAACTCGGCCGAACTACAATCTCTACAACTCAGCCATCATATCAGCAGTGATATATCGACGTCGGCACACCAGTACATCAACATTTGGCTCATCGTGTCATGCACCCGGCGTCAGCTTCGCCGCGAGGCCCGATCGTGACAGAACTTTTCATCAATTACACACGATTAATATAATCGTGTGTAGTAAAAGGCTCACCGCATTTTATTCATTCTCTTTTTGTGCTTATTTTAATATATTATTTGCTATATTTTATTTGGTTTATTTCTGTAATATTGTCCACTGCACTCTGACAGGTGGAGCAATAAATTCTATTGTTGAGAATCCGTCCGATGTAGATTGACAGATCGCGAATGTATTGAGACAATCATGAAAACTCACTTGAGACAAGAGGAAACTAAACCAGACCAAGTAGTTGTTATATTGGGGAAGCTGTTTATTCTATCTTCCAAAAAATGGTACCTTCAAATACAATTCATGTATAATTTAGAAAGGTTCAAAGTAAAACAATAAATACAAAAAAATAGTTAAATTTGAAAAATGAACAAATCGATATAAAATTAATGCACCAACAAATCAAAGAATTAAAAGCTGTATACAAACAAATGAATTGATTTCAATTTATGTGCTGAGAACCAGCACACAATTATATTAATTGTGCGCTGTGAGCACTGAGAGCAGTGTGCATACCGCAGCCAGTGCTGCGGTGCACGCCACGCTAAGAAATAAATGAGTGCGTAAGATGTGTGAATTGTTCACTGCAAGCTCTCAACAGATTTATTGGAGAGAAGCTGCAGTGAATAGATGAGAGCACTTACAATTGAGTTGCTTGAGTGCTGTGATTGAATGTGAGAACAGCTACGCAGTCAGCACTGCGTAGCACAACACAACCAAGACTGAGGATGCACAAATGAGCAGAGTATAGTTACTGTATTTTCCCAGCAGATTCTCTGGGGGAAACTACAGTGAATATAAAGCACATGCATAATTATATTAATTAAGCCGGCAAAATTGAATGAGGAGAACTTGGTGCAGCACGTGCTGCAGCGCACGCCGCGAAGTGAGACAAAAATGATGATGTAAAGCTATTTTTCTCCTCACTGACAATGTATTGCTCTGCATTATATCAGTGAACGCTTACTTTAAGTTCTGAATCGTGGTGAGCGAGAAGTTGAGCGAGTCCGGTGAATTGCGACGAAGAAAAACGTCCGAGAGTCCGGGGTTGCGTGTGCTGTTCAACCGATGCGTTGCAAAAGTGTCTAATTTTCCAATATGGCTGCGGGATATGAAAGCGTCGTTCGGCGCTGAAGTCAGTTAAGAGAGATAGCCGGTGAGCGAAGCCGAAGTCAAGCGAGAAAGATATCCTCTCGCTCAACGCCGCGTGCCTACGAGGCACAGCCTCGGCTCCGCAAAGCCCTAGCTCGGCTATCTCCGGCCCAACCGAACGCAGCGTGCTAGAGCACAGCAACAGGTAGGCGCATTGCGATCGATATTCGCCGATTATCCAACATTCCGCCCGCCATCAGCAACGGGGTTGATGATTAGTTATGGTTTTGAGTCGGATGAGATAGGCAGGGCAGCTAGTTTTGAGATCGGCCTGGTAAGCGTAGTGGTAGCAGTTCGAAGTGTCACTGCCCTGGGAGCCCATCTTTGCCTGGATGCAACGCCGTGACTCGTGCAAAGGGCCATTTGCACGGTGGAAAGCGTTATCCGTGAGCAGAACCAAAGAGCCAATTTTAATGATGTTGTTAGGGTGATGCCACTTCGCAATAGACTGCTGCCGTTGTAGATAGTGTGGAGACCATTGTCGCCAAAATTGTTGTATCTTTTGTTGTAACAATTGCCACCTCGAGAGTCGTCAGATTGCCAAATCTTCGAGATTCGGCTCTGGGACCATTATGAGTGCTTCACCAATGAGGAAATGTCCGGGCGTGAGTGCTGATGAATCATCTTGATCATCGCTGAGCGGTTCCAGAGGCCTTGAGTTGAGTATAGCCTCGATTTGAGCCAGCAGCGTTGAGAGCTCTTCGAACGTAAGTGCTGTATCACCAATCGTTCGACGCAGATGGAATTTCACAGACTTTACAGCAGCTTCTCATTTGCCACCCATATGTGGCGCCACAGGTGGATTAAACTTCCATGCAATCTGTTGATTTGCGAAAGAAGAAGCGATGAGATGATGATCTCGAGAAGTCTTCCTGAACAGCTGACGTACGGATTTGTGAGCACCAACGAAGTTAGTGCCACAGTCAGAGTATATGGTGTGAGGAATGCCGCGTGTATGATACTGAATGTGAGTAAATTATATCCGGCTCGAAGGACCAAAAAATGTATGATAATGAGTATGAGTACATTATATCCGGCTCGAAGGACCAAAAAATGTTATGATAATGAGTGTAAGACTGAGTTTGAGTTTGAAATTATTTTTAATCTGTCGACAGATAGCAAGTCGATACATTCACACGTAGCATGTCAAGTGACAGATGCGAATAGTAAGATTAAGGATCCTGGTGACAAGTATAAATAATTGAAAGCACTCAGTAATGAACAATAATAAATTCAATGTTTATTTAAATTATATAACAGTGATTGCATAAAAAATACCTGGTGATTATAACAAATATATACTGTGATTTGTCTGGCCTGCGTGTTGATGTACTGTTGGTGAGTAGGTTCACAGGCCTCTGAGTTGACTTGTTGATTCCGTGTGGTTGATCCTGGTGATACAGTCTGGTTGTAGAGCTCGAGTAAAGCCACACGGCAGGCTGGTGAGTGTCCGGACGCCGATGATCGGTGCGAGGCAGAATGGCGTCTCTGCTGCCAACGAGCGAACCACGCCGCTGACGGTTATGTGAGTGCTGCACTAGTCCTGTTGAGTTGCTGTGATTCGCACTGACACTGAATTTACACACGGGTGATTTGATCAAGAATGTACTATACTATAATAATAAATGCGCACAAAAGTGATTGGAACTAATGAATATCTCTGTGAGTTTACGCGGGAACGTGTACTGCGAGCGACTCGAGTGAGAACAATGGCCACATCCGTCGACCACGAGGCAGAGTATCAAGAAGACGGACGTGCGTCACAGCTTGCTTGTGATTCGCTGTCAGCGATGGAAGGCGAGCCTTGTGAGTGGTCTTGCTGATGGGGCCACGCTAACAGCGTTGGCCGCTTGAGTGAGCTTCGATCGAGGATGTGAGCAGATGGACAATATGCATGAGTGCGTGGTCGATAAATCGATATAGCATACCTGCGAGCTATACCATATGACGCGAGGCGTCAGATGATTGTGAGTGTAGCGTGTGCATGAGTTGAGTGTGTACTTGGTAGGCGTGAAAACTGAACACCGCGCCTAGATGAGAATCGCCTGAACGGTGAGAGGAAGCCGTCAGCTGAGTAGTCACTGACCAGCCTTTGTGTGTTTTACAGCCTCGCCCCTTCCAAGTTTTGAACGTGAAGGGACCGGCGTAGTCTACTGCTGTGTGAGTAAATGCGCGTGATGGTGTGACTTGTGACAGAGGAAACTGACGCATCAATTGTTTTGCCCGGACTCCTCTCTGTCGAGCACACACCACGCAATGTAAAATGTGAGATTTCACAGGAGCTCTACCGCCTACGATCTAATGTGTTAGCCGAACTTGAGCTAATGTGAGCTGCGTGCCTCCGTGAAGAGTTCGCACGGGAGCTTGATCAATAATGAAAGTCGTGAAACGAGAATGACGAGGTAGAATGGCAGGATGCTTTTCTTTATAAGTGAGTGCGGATTGAGCAAGGCGACCTCCTAGTCTAAGTACGCCCTCCTGGTCGATGAAAGCTGTTAGTCGACTGGAGGGGTGAGCGGATGGAAGATGCGAGCCTGACTGCAGCACTTGTATCTCGTGCTTAAAGAACACGGCTTGTGTGGCTTTCGTCTAAAAAATGTTTGCTGCAACCATTTCTCTCGCTGTGAGTGAAGCGGTTCCTGCCGATTCTAGCCTCCTCGTCATTTTTCCTACTACCCTGACACAAAATGAGGTGAGACGACATAATTTTGTGAGTGAAGAACAGCGATGAATGAGTTCCCAATGATACTCTGGCGTCTGAGTTGCAGCGAGGAGAGCTACCCCCGGTCGGGCTTCCATGATGCTCAAATCCTCTGAGTCAGTTGCGGCTTTCGGCCAAAATTCAATAGGCTTCACCATCCACGGTGGACCTGACCACCATAACTAATGAGAAGACGATTAAGATGTTGAAATACCTCGCGAGGCACAGTCAGCTGGATTGCTTGTGCCTGACACGTGACGCCATTGAGCACTGGGTAGCTAGCAACTGGGTTGCCAGCAACAATGCTGCAGTCAGTTCAAACCTTGGTGAGCTTCTTGAGTGGTGCCACGCGTGTTTTTGAGCAGACAAGTGAAGCCACCTTTCCTGTGGAAGCTGAGTCGACAGTGATGTAAATCACTGCGGCCATGGCCAGTTGAGATGCATCAGAGAAGCCATGCAATTCCAATGTTGAGTTGCTCCATGTATTAAACCAACGAGGAATTGAGAGTCTGGCCAGACATTTGAGATCTTCCCTAATTGCAGTCTATCGTGTTGAGATCTGGGATGACAGTGGTTTATCCCAGTTGAGCTTGTAAAGCCAAAGCTCTTGTAAAAGAATCTTGGCTCTTATCACAACCGGTGAGACGAAACCAAGTGGATCAAAGAGCTGAGCCACCTCAGAGAGAATAAGGCGTTTCGTTAATCTTTCTTGAGCTGAGTTGAACCGGGACGCGAATGTGAACTTGTATTCACTAGGAAGCCAAGTCAAACCAAGAATCTTCGTCTCGCAGTCGTCTATTAAGATAGCTGAGCTTGACCTTGATGCTGAGATATTGGCAAGTACATTGAGGTCCGACGAGTGCCTCTTGGCGGGTGGAGAACCGCCCGCCATGCACAAGTGCTTCAGCTGTTGAGCTATTTCAATGAGCTGATGAGTTGAATCCGCCCCACCGAAGATGTCATCCACGTACCTGCCAAATTTGATAGCTGGCACAGCAAGCGGAAAACGATGGCCTTCATCTTCGGTGAGCTGCATGAGAGTTCGAACTGCCAAAAATGGCGCTGCCTTTGTACTATATGTTACTGTAGTGAGTTGAAAAGGCACAGGATTGAGTTGACCATCTTTCCATAGAATCCGTTAAAGACCGTCTAAGATTCCAATCCATTTTTGTTATGTCAGTGGCGAAGATGTGTCTATGTTGACGAATCCAAATGAGCACGTCCGAAATGTTGAGCAATAAATTAGGTCCAGTGTGCATGATGTCATTGAAAGATTTTCCTGAGGATGTTGAGCTAGAACCATTGAATACCACACGTAATTTTGTGGTAGCGCTGTCTGGTCTGAGAACACCGTGGTGAGGCAAGTAATAATGTTTATCACTTGGAGATGATTTTGACGCATTCACCACATGACCGAGTTGCTTATATTCGTCCATGAACTGTGAGTAGAGCTGACGGTATTCAGCATTCTTTGAGATTTTCCGAATAGTGTGTTGCAGACACTGAAATGCTCGTGAGTGTAAGCTTCTCAGATTCACAGGTGATGATATGAGAGGAAGCTGAACGATTTACCGGCCTGTTGAATCACGCTGATGCGTGTCGCGAAAATGATCCTCGCATGCCTGCTCATCTGGTGTGAGTTGACCGACTGTGTCCTTTGGTGGCTCTTCCTGAATCCAAAATTTCGTTAGCACGTTCTGTAATTCCTGATAATCGTGTTGCACCGCAGCATGATGAACACTGAGTGCGTCAGAATAGCATGAGTTAGTTGCTCCAATGATGAGCCACCCAAATATCGATAATTGTGCAATAGGCGCAGATGATGTGCCCTTGATAATATTTGGTTCAATAACCTGTCCATAAATATCTGCTCCAACTATGATATCGATTAGTCGTGGTGTGAGAAAGTCAGGGTCCGCCAGCTTCAGCTTCACTATGTGAGACCATATTCGAGCTGGTGACTCAAAAGATGATAAATGAGTAGTAACCGTATTGAGAATGTGAGCCAGTACCGTGACTTTCTCCCTGGTGTACGTGGAACACAGTGTGAGTTGAACCGAGCCATGTGTCTGCGTTGAGTGCCTTCCACCGATCCCTGTGATTGGAATTGATGAGTGCTTGCGTGTTGCGTTGAGCTTACGAAAGAGCTTTTCCGTAATAAAAGTCAATTCCGACCCAGGATCCATGAGAAGTCTTGCTTGATGAGTTGATACCGATGTGTGGATGTGTGCGAGTGCAGTTGCCAATAATGTTGAGCATTTCCGTGTGAGCTGTACCGATGAGAGGACGACCGCGGCGACATCCTAGTGCGTCGACGACTGAGATTGTGATGGTTGTGCGTCGGAAGTCGTTGCAGGGGGCGCTGTCGGATGCAGCATGGTGTGATGCCGCCCTGAACACTCCTTGCACGTCCGGGTAGATCGGCAAGCCGATGCATTATGCCGACTAAGGCAGTTATAGCACAGCCGCGCTTTCTCCGCCATCTTGCGCCGATCAACCACAGCGAGCCGATGGAACTCAGGGCACATCACGATGAAGTGCCCCCGAGCCCGACAGCAATCGCAGGGATACTCGGTCGTGTTGGTGTGTGATGGCGAAATGAAACGTGCTGCGCTACCCGCATGATGTGCCGCTGCGCCGCGCCTCCCGGACTTTGCCGGGGGAGGGTTCGCCGATGACGTTCGGCTCGAGCCTGGATCAGTTTTTGGAGTGACCTTCGTCATCTCCAAGGCTCTGACCTTGGTCTCAGCAAACTCCTCAAGCTCAGCAAAAGCCGGGAAGCCAGATGAGCGTCCCATCTTCGTCTCCCAGATCTCGCGTATGGTTTGGTCAAGCTGTTGACTCCGCAATCTCACCATCACGCAATTCCAGAGTTCTTCCTTCGTTGCCAGCGAAGAAAGAATCCTGTACGCTTCGGAGAACGAAGCGAGGATGGGTGCGAGCGATTTCGCATCCACAGCGCTGGCCCTTAATGCGAAGAGCTTGTCCAGGCACTCCTGCACCAGCAGCCGCTTATTCTTGTAGCGGGAGACCAGTGTCTCCCACGCCAGATTAAACGATTCGCACGTGACTGCGAACCCCGAGATAAGCTGTGCCGCCGAACCCGACACGCAGCCACGCAGATACAAAAGCCGGTCTACATCAGTGAGCCGGGTATTTCGGATGATCAGCGACGTGAACTGTAACATAGTTACATGCGCTAGCACGATTTTATATTTCCGAACGGCTATGAGAGCCAAAATCATATTTGAAGCAGCAAGTACAGCGGATGCTAGGCCAACGAACCCGGACTTAGCATAAAAACGGGTGACGTCACGCCTCTGGAATTTGCTCGTCGACGAAAACAGCAGGTCAGCGACCAGCTGGCCTTACTCGGTGACGAGGGAGAGCCAGGGGGGGGCATGACAACGGTGGCCCGAAAAATCGTTCGAGTTAGCAGAATTTTCAAACCCGAGCTACTAATGACGTAGAGGGAACCAGGGTGGGGAAAAGTCTATAAAAGAGCCTGCACCGCAAGGAAGGCTCTCTTTTGATAGGATCAGTTTCTCTTAACAAATACAGCTTGCACAAGTTTCTTTAACATATGAAGCGATAAGTGTAGTGAGTTAGACAGGCGAGACACTTAGAGAAACCAGGAAGAAATAATTAGTCGATAGATTTAAAGTGAAATAACTCTAGAAATAATTAGAAATAAGAGGGATAGGGTTAAGTGAATAAATGTAAGAGTGCATCGAAATAAGCGAATAGTGTATAAGAGAATAGATAACATAGTGTGGATTTTAAACCGGCAGGGACAACAGGAATTGCCCGACGCTGCGAGTGTAAGCGAGAAAGGGCGAAAAGTGAGACAAGAGCGAAAGAGAAAAGCATTGTAAACAGAGTTTATACACTCTGTCAAAGAGTAAGTCTGACGCGAGTGGCTGTGTGTGTGCATGTGAGAAGCTACTAGGTCAACACCAACTCATTTACACGTAACAGATATTCGAGCCCAAACATACCGAGAATTCGCACGCGAATAAGACGAAATAATGTTAAAATAATCGCCGGAATTCCCAAAATTCGAATGCACCATCCTAAATATTAAAGGCCGGAAACTGCAAAATAACTTGTCATGGAATAATTAATTTTATTAATAAACCCTATTCTTACTCACCTCGAAGTCTAACATTAATTAGTCCTGTGTTCGAGCCCGGATTCCCACGATAAATAAAATTTACTGTTAACGATAAAAATTACCGTTACAGAACACGTCACGGAACGCAGGCCATCCGGAATAGTCCCCTCCAAAAGTAGGCAGCTTAATCTCTGACAGCTTTGTGCGGGGCTGCGGCGACGCTGCTGGTGGTGCAGGCAGACGCCCCTGAGCCAACCTCTCTATGGCTCCCCAAGCTGCGATTCTGCAGTTGAGTGCAAGTTGCACCTCGATGCTCTGCAGATCGTCAGCGAAGTATTCATGCTCCAGGCAGGTCGGAGGCCACGAAGATTCCATCAGTTCATGTTCCTTTCGGAAGTCACCGTGAATCTCCGCGACCTGCTCGACCATAGAATCGAGCGAAGCCATGGAGAGGGAGTCTCCATCCTCGTTAAGCAGCGCCACGATCGTGTGCAAATGAGCGATCCGGCGCTGCTGCGACTGGACCTTCAACACCATCTCGGTTGTCAGCCGAGACCGTGATCGGGTCTTCCTCGGAACGACGCCGGCCCCAGGAACCACCAATGTCCTTTTCTCGTCGAGAACACCAGGCGCCACCCCAGAGTCTGTCGGAGTGCCCTCAGACATTATTGGTCCTGTTGCACACGTAGGTGGAGGAACGTAGAAGCAACGAAGCTTCTCTGCAGAGACGTACTTTACCCCGCTTGTTGGTCCGCTTGACAAGGTGATGAGCCGATGAGGATCCTGCGACGGGGTCCTGCGACGGGATCCTACGCAGAGTCCTATCCCAAGATGAGTCGAAGAATATGTAGTGGTGAGAGCGGAAGGTAGAGAACCCTGGTTCTCTCGCTCGAGTCGAGTATCCGGCTCAAAGGACCACAATGTTGAGAATCCGTCCGATATAGATTGACAGATCTGCGAATGTATCGAGAAAAACATGAAAACTTACTCGAGACCAGAGGAAAGTAAACCAGACCAAGTAATTGTTATGTTGAGGACGCGGTTCTATCTTCCAAAAAATGGTACATACAAATACAATTCATGTATAATTAAGAAAGGTTCAAAGTAAAACAATAAATAGAAAAAAAATAGTTAAATTTGAAAAATGACAAAATTGTTATAAAATTAATGCACCAACAAATCAAAGAATGAAAAGCTGTATAGAAACAAATGAATTGATTTCAATTTATGAGCTGGGAACCATCACGTAATTATATTAATTGTGCGCTGTGAGCACTGAGAGCGGTGTGCGTACCGCAGCCAGTGCTGCGAAGCCCGCCACGCTAAGAAATAAATGTGTGCGTAAGATGTGTAAATTGTTCACTGCAAGCTCTCAACAGATTTATTGCAGAGAAGCTGCAGTGAATAGATGAGAGCACTTACAATTGAGTTGCTTGAGTGCTGTGATTGAATGTGAGAACAGCTACGCAGTCAGCACTGCATAGCACAATACAACATAGACTGAGGATGCACAAATGAGCAGAGTATAGTCACTGTACTTATCCAGAAGATTTTCTGGGGGAAACTACAGTGAATATAAAGCACATGCAAAATTATATTAATTAAGCCGGAAAAATTGAGTGAGGAGAACGTGGTGCAGCACGTGCTGCAGCGCACCCCGCGAAGTGAGACAAAAATGATGATGTAAAGCTATTTTCCTCCTCACTGACAATGAATTGCTTTGCATTATATCAGTGAACGCTTACCTTGAGTTCTGAGTCCTGGTGAGCGAGAAGTTGAGCGAGTCCGGTGAATTCCGACGAAGAAAAAGGTCCGAGAGTCCTTGGTTGCGTGTGCTGTTCAGCCAATGCGTTGCAAAAGTGTCTAATTTTCCAATATGGTTGCGGGATATGAAAGCGTCGTTGGGCGCTGAAGTCAGTTGTGAGAGACAGCCGGTAAGCGAAGCCGAAGTCAAGCGAGAGAGATATCCTCTCGCTCAACGCGGCGTGCCTACGAGGCACAGCCTCGGCTCCGCGAAGCCTTGCCTCGGCTATCTCCGGCCCAACCGAACGCAGCGTGGTAGAGCACAGCAACAGCTATTGTAATTAACATTTGTGTACTGATTATTAATACTCCTTCAATATCTTACAGTCCATTTAACTCTACCATCTGAATTCTCGAACACTCACCAACAAGTTATTTAAGAAAAAGGGCGTAACTATAAGTACAATAATTACTATTTAAACGAACAACCAATAACGACTAGAATAAGCCATAATTCAACAAAAATATCCATCCTAATAAGAGATTAACGCAAAAATCAGCTTGCGTACGATAATGCGAGTTAACTACAGAACCTGTAACAAAATTATTACTAGTGCTTTGATTCGAAGGATTTAATTAATCTCCGTACAAACGCTGAAATTCTGAGCCATTACCATAGACACATCAACATACAAGCAATCATAAGAATATTGCCTAAGAAACTCTATCGAGAGTGGGCCAAGACGCGGGGCGATGAACATCCCCTCATTTTCAGGGGAAAAGCGACTCGAACGCGTTTCCTCACTTAATCGCGTGGTCCTGTATGTATCACAACGCGCGGACAAATTAGAGCGCGCCATACCGATGCACTTGCATAGATCTACGGCTCTGCATCTCGGGAAGATTCTCTGCGGGGTAAGGGGAATGAATACGTGTATGGTTGAGATAGGCCACGGAGAAATTCTTATAATCAGGATAGGGTTTTATACAATCTTTCCTTTTAACACACCTCACGACAAGAATTTTTGACGCTCAGAAGCCCTATAAAAGGCCGCGAAAATCGGCCAGAGACACAGTTTCCCGGGGACGAAGTAGTACAGTTTCACAGTTCTATAGTTTTTCACGCCGGTACAGTATCACAGAGTACAGTTTCAAGTAGTACAGAGTACGACTAGAGAGTATTGAACAGAGAGTATAGAATACAGAGATCGACAGTACTTATAATTATTAACGCGTGCGAAATCGAGAATATTGAACGTGCAACACATGACTAGTGAACTCATGTAGTTTGATTTTGATAAACAATTATTAATACCCATTAACGTATACGTACACTCTTGAGTTTGTTCAACTTCACCAGTCTGCGTCCAACCAACGTTCAACAACAATAACCGCAGCAACAAAGAACCGTAAGTATAATTTTCTTTTACTAAATAAGGTGAAATCTTGCTCCGCGCGAAATTGTCATTCAAGTCCACCCCATTATTCGTGAAATGGTTATTCCCAACATAGAACAAAACGCACTCCAACCTTATCCCGAGAAATTTTCCACGTAGTTAGACTTGAAAATGGGCTTGCGTTTCGGTATTTTTTTGTCGGGTGTGGTAAAGGGAAGATTTACTCGTATTCTCCTTGACCAGAGCACGGAAAATATATACCGAAACGTTCATCTATGTTATCAGGAGTACAAATTGAAAATGCGGGATTTTTTTCTATTTTTGAACGTTTATTCTGAAAAAATGGTAACAAATGAATTATTCAAAGTATTGTCCATCGCTAGCCACAACTTTTTCCCATCTTTCTGGCAATTTACGGATACCGTCGCGAAAAAATTCGGCCGGCTTGGCTGCTATCCAGTCATCGACCCATTTTTGGGCTTCTTCGTAAGAATGGAAGCGCTGGTCAGCTAGGCCATGTGTCATCGATCGGAAAAGGTGGTAATCGGAAGGAGCAATATCTGGGCTATACGGCGGGTGGGGTAAGACTTCCCATTTCAGCGTTTGTAGGTATGTTTTGACCGGCGCTGCAACATGTGGCCGAGCGTTGTCATGTTGCAAAATTACTTTGTCGTGTCTTTGCTCGTATTGTGGCCGTTTTTCTTTGAGTGCGCGGCTCAAACGCATCAATTGAGTTCGGTATAGTGCTCCTGTGATGGTTTCGTTCGATTTCAATAGCTCATAATACACCACACCCAGCTGGTCCCACCAAATACAGAGCATGAGCTTGGCGCCGTGAATATTTGGTTTGGCCGTCGATGATGATGCATGGCCGGGGTAACCATATGATTTTTTGCGCTTCGGGTTATCGTAATGGATCCACTTTTCATCACCAGTGACAATGCGATGCAAAAAACCCTTCCGTTTTTGCCGTTCGAGCAGCAGTTCGCATGCAAAAAAACGGCGCTCGACGTCTCTCGGCTTCAGCTCATACGGCACCCAATGTCCTTGCTTTTGGATCATTCCGAGGGCTTTTATACGATGGGAAATGGCTTGTTGTGTCACTCCCAATGAATCTGCGAGCTCTTGTTGAGTTTGACACGAGTCATCATTGAGTATTGCCTCCAATTCAGCATTCTCAAACTTTTTCACTTGGCCCGGCCGCTCTTTGTCCTCAACGTCAAAATCACCACTTCTAAACCGCACAAACCATCTCTCGCACGTTGAAACCGATGGAACATGACTCGGATAAGCCTCGGAGACCAATCGATGTGCTTCAGCAGCACTTTTCTTCAAATTAAAGAAGTAAATTAAAACTTCCCGCAAATGCTGTTTTGTTGGCACAAAACTCGACATATTGAGAGCTCAAAAAAACTATGAATTTGACACTGCGACAAATTGACACATACTGAAAATTAAAGCTATAAGACGTAGCTTTGACATGAACATAGTCACAGTACTGCCTGATGCGTATAGCGTTAGTAACGCCATCTGTTATCAAACCCGCATTTTCAATTTGTACCCCTGATAAATTCGTGCGTTTCGTAAAATAGGCCACGATTTTGACGTCACAGGGGTCTTGAAAAGTAGAGACGCTTTCATCAAAGATCTTGTGCGACTAATATCGAAAACATCGTATTGGAAAAAGGAAAATCAACCCTCTAATTACCAGAAGACGGAAGAAAGAAATCAACCTTATCGAAGTCGAGCACAAGAAATGTTGAATGATACGCAAATTGATAGAACGAAAGATATTGCTAAAGTTACTTGTTTTAAGTGTGGTAATTCGCAACATTACGCACGACATTGTTCTGAAAAAACCAATAATAAAGAACGATGGAAAGAAAATAACAAGAAAAAGAGCGAAAAAGTTTTGCATATCCATGGTAACTCTCATGGAACATTTTTCAAAGATGCAAAAGTGAACAATAAGGAAATTCGATACTATGTCGATTTGGGAAGTGCAGTCACCACTATGAGAAGGGATTACGCTGACTAACTTCACTTGAGTTACTACGAAGGAATTTTAACACCGTTCAGGGGATATGGTGGAGGTGAGGTTAAGCCAATCGGTGTAATGACTGTCGAGATAGATATTGACGGTGTCAAAGGAAAATGTGACGTTTTCATTCTACCGAAAGAGACTCATATTGTACCACTACTAATTGGACATTCGTATATCGAGCAAGAAAACATACATATATTGAACACACAAGGAGCATTGGAAATAGCAACCAGACTGGAAGAATTATGGAAGATCGAAACTACGAAACTGAGGAAAACAAAATTCATTGCTGAAAATGACGTAGTTATTCCGAAAAATCACGTTAGGCATATTAATGTCGTCGGTAATATACCGAAGCAAGATTTTTATCCTGATGGCGGAGCTTAAGAGTCGGGAAAATGAATACCACGATGAGTAATCAAAGCAAACGAGAATAGCATAATACATCAATCATACTGATGATGAATTTGAGTTGTACTGATATGTCGGTAAAGAAGGAACAAGTGATTAGGCGAGGAGAAGTCTGCACAGAAGAAGAAACAACTCGTGAAATAAATACTGAAAAGATTCAAGAAGACGAAATCGATTCAGATTTGCCTGAAGAAGATCATCCTAAACTGGTGAAATTTATTAATCAGTATCGAGAAATCGTCAAAAACGTAGATCAAATGGGAAAAACGAACGAAGCGAAAATGGTGATTCATCTGACGACTGAGAAACCAATTTGCTATCGACCATACCGTCTCTCATATCATGAAAAAGAGTAAGTCAAAGAAATGGTCACCGACCTGAAGAAGGCAGACGTGATTGGAGACAGTTCTTCACAATACATAAGCCCGATTACTTTGGTACGAAAGAAGAGCAGGGAGATAAGAATGTGCATCCATTATCGAGCACTGAATAAAATTACGATCAAGAACAAATATCCGATACCACGGATAGATGATCAGTTGGACAGACTTAGAGGTAATCAATTTTTCCCAAATCTTGACTTGTTTAGCGGATACTATCAAGCTGCAGTAGCGCGAGACTCGAGGGATAAATTGCGTTTGTCACCCCCAACGGACATTACCAATTTAAGCGGATGCCCTTCGGACTCTGCAACGCAGAGTATTTCAAAGCTGTATTTGAAAGAATGATGAACGTCTTTCTCGAATCGTTGGATGGCCACGTAGCTATGGCTTACCTTGACGATATCATCACAGCGAGCTCGACTTTTGAGGATGGAGTTAATCATAAAACCAATAACGAATTTATTGAAGAAAAATGATAATTTTATATGGGGAACTGATCAACAGCGAGCGTTCGACAAAATAAAATTGAAACTTACGTTAAGACCAATACTAGCGATAGTGAATTTAAAAGCAAAGACTGAAGTACACACCGATGCTAGTCGATACGGATTAGGAGTGATTCTATTACAAGAGGAAGAAGACGATAAGCAGCGGAGAAGAATGCATCCTGTTTCATACTACAGCCGAAAAACGACCAACGATGAATTAAAGTATCACTCTTTCGAGTTAGAGGCGTTAGCTATCGTCGGCACGTCAGAAAAATTTCGCGTATACCTCATCGGAATTGAATTTACTATCAAAACCGATTGTAACAGTTTAAAGCTGTTGGACAGCAAGGGGGATTGAAATACGCGGATCGGAAGATAGTTTATCAGACTATCGGAGTTCAATTATCACATTAAATATCTGAAAGGCGATCAAAACAGTGTTGCCGATAGTTTGAGCCGGTTTCCGGTCCAACTAGCAGAAGAAACACCGATCATAGGACTACCGATTATGGGAATCAGTGTTAATACTGATTGGATTGCTGCCATGCAACGCGCTAGCGCAGAAATCCTTGAAGTAAGAAATAAACTCCAAAATGGAGATAAAAAAACACACAAAAATTTACAATGTGCAATGCTATAGTCCACAAAATCACGAAAGGACGTTGGCGATTATACGTACCTGCTGAATTGAAATACGAAGTTGTTGCAACTGCGCATAAAAGCCTCGCACACTTAGGGATTGACAAGACTCTATCGAAGTTAAAGGAGACGCACTATTTTCCGGGGATGCGCGAATACGTCACAACATACGTAAATCGTTGCATCAGTTGTATTTACTACAAGGCTCCGACAGGGAAGAAGAGTGGATGTATACATCCGATTGACAAAGGTTCTATTCCGTTCGAGACGATACACGTCGACCACTTGGGACCCTTTGTAAAAATGATGAGGGACAACAAATATGTGCTGGGTGCTATATGCGCTTACAGTAAATACGTAATACTCGAAGCCGTACAAAACACAGGATCGGATGAAACAATTGCTGTTCTACATAAACTGATAGGACATTATGGCAAACGTAAACGCATAATCAGCGATCGAGGAGCAGCGTACATTTCAAAAAAGTTCAACGACTTTTGCTCAAATTTCAAGATCAACCATGTTTTGATTGCTGCGGGTACGCCGAGGGCAAATGGCCAGATCGAGAGGATAAACAGTGTCATTTTCAACTGTTTACCGACCATAACCTACAACAGCGAACACTATGATTGAGACGAGAAGATATACGACGTACAGTAGGCCATAAATAATAGCACACATCGAATTACAAAACGAACACCGGCCGAACTGATTTTTAATTACAGGCCAATTGAAAAGAAGACTCACCATTAACGTGCGAAATAAAAAAATTAAATGATCAATTTGGTGTAAAAATTGAAAATGAAGACGTTTGGAAGTTACTGCAAAAAACTCAGAAAGCTCTTTCTAAACAATTCAACAAGAAACGTAGAAATGCAAAGTAACTGAAGTCTGGACAATTAATCATGATTCGTTACGAAGCGCCAGCAACAAGGGAAAGTCGGAAGCTGACCGAAAAATATCGAGGACCATGCGAAGTGGTGAAAGAAATCGGAAACGATCGATATTTAATACAGGACATCGAGGGAGAAATGCAGAGCCAGCGACTTTACAAGGGCATCATTGCTGTAGATAGGCTGAAATTAATTCCTGGAGAAAATTAATGAGGAAGCTACCATCGACGAGGACGTCGAAGTTCATCAGGATAGCTGAATTAAAGCATATATAAATAGAGACAAATGATCATTGCTATATCGTTACTCGTTATGTAGCTATGTAATTTGTTGATTTTTAAAAAAGGAGAGAGAGTTCGTTGGACGATTCAATGGTGAGCGGCCGGGTTTGGTTTGAGCTCTAAAATAAAGATTTCTTCGCTTTTGTTGTGCCGCGAACTAATTCTTTGTATATTATTTCACCATTGTTCCTCCTATGCGTGAGGCCCACTCACCAAAGTAGAAAAAATGTGCAAACGTAAGCAACGAGCTGCCAAAAATGACTGCTGCGAGCTCGAGCTACGACTTGCTGGAATTCGGAAGCAAAGATTATTATGAAATCCATTTCGACACTCGATTTCGTTCAATGGGGCAAATAACTGCTTTGCCGAAATCAGTCTAAAGTTTAACATTAACCTGAACGATTGATCGCGGGTCGGACTCGCCCGAACTATAAAATTCTAGAAGTAGATTCAGACGCGAGAGGTTGGTTCCTCGTACAGGCTCAAAACCACGGTTTATTGTATGAAACTTTTATTGACTTTTAAATAGACAACGAAAAGTTGCCGTTGCCTTTAATAAACACTTCCATTTTACATAAATTCAAGTTTACACGAATTACTCGAGTTCCATCTCCTAATCGGCAAAAGATCCCAAAATAATAACTTTTTAATATTATACCGATTACCGAGTACTCCAATTACGTGGTACCGGCATTACATATGGTGGGAGCGGTGGGATCTGCTGAAGTGATAAGTGCTACGTAATATATTTGGATAAAAAGTGTTTTGGACAAAGTCATAAGAGTGACTTTGAAGTGACGACTACGACTCGTGGAAAGGACGCCAGTGTAGTTCGTGAAAACTTGACTAATCTAACGCGTAGACGCGAAGTGAACGTCGGTGCGGTGTAACGTATTGGTCAACCGTTTAAAGTCCCGATAGACGGTGTCACGTCAAGTCGCGGAAAGCCGCACAAAGTGTGGAACCGAGTATCCGAATCGGCTACTTGTGACGAAGCCGTCGCGCAGTCATTGCCGACGCGCGGAAGATGAGCCCAGGAATCACCAAGAGACGGGTCAATGGTGCCAGGGAGGACGACTAGACCAACCTTCAAGGGGCGCTACGAGACAACAGGTCTACAGCACCGAAGGAACGGCACCCAAGGTATATACCCAGATCATCTTCCTGTAAGTGGCGGTTACACTATATACATTGTAACGTGGCAAAATCCTCAAGCGCTACGTCCTTCTCGCACGACGGCTGCCAACACGATCTCGCAGGGCTGTAAGGCGTAATCGCCGTACTCTAAATATTTTTTTTTGTTTTTTTGTATTTATTTTTCTTAAATCGTACGACCGAGGAGCGGAGAGGAAGAGGAAGGAAGAGGGCGGCCCACACCTCTTGGCGGTTGCGGGATCGAGTCACCGTTTCGTAGGAGAGAGAGAGAGAGAGAGGATACAGACGTTTTCCATTTCTCGGGGTCGGGATCTACAGCCGTCCCGCTCGACGTTCATCTACGGCCAATATGCTATTATCTATTCTCGGTCATCTGATCTACTAGCAATAACCAGTCTATCTCACGGGGCTCACCTGCCGGACTGGACTACACATGGTTATTATCTGCTATTAATATTTGCGTCGTCCCGCCGAGGCGCTAGACGCGGTCATCGTGCGACACCGGTTCCCCCAATTAACCGAGTTCGGCTCGCTAAGAGGGGATCATAGGTTACGGGCACGCGTGCCGGCAGGACCTCGGGGCTTTTTCCTGGTTACCGTCGAGCGAACAGGACGTAGCAGCGAGTATCATGTCGTACCGCTCCACCGTTGATTTCGTCGAAATCTATCACCACCTATCGTGGGTACCGGGGCATATCTTTTGAAACAACGAGGAGTAAATCGAGGATGGTATCCAGAGGAGAGAATTTCGAGACGGTTTTGGGTTAAGAAGGATTAGCAAGGAACATCGCATCGTCATCGTCCCGGTGAGGTCTCTTCCCTTCTACGGTCTTTCGCCATTATTTGATTATTATTGTTTTTTTTAATTCTTTGGAAAGTTCGATTCAAACTTAGTCGTACCTGCGATTCTGATATACCACGCACAGAGTACTATTCGTATCGGGACAGGCTGCGTCGAGTAGAGTGTAATATCGTGATCGTTTGGCGGTTAGAGCCGGGAAGAAGTCACTTCGTTCGTTGTCCTTTTTTTTGTTACTGTTCTGTAGTCATTTTGCTGTAAGAACGCGCGCGTGTTGGTACATCATCCCGTGGTCGGATTGTATCTGAGGGATTTGAATGTCATAGGCCGTGTCGCGGACTTTCAGGAATAATTGACACTTATAGATTTATAATATTTTATTCGTCTTATTTTATTTTATTTATCTCTCTTATTATATTGGACATTATTTTATTTCTGCGAATGCCTGCAGTGCGTGCTCGGCCGTCATCCCGTGTTTGTACTTGATCGAGGGATTAGTACGGTTCGAAGCGTATCTTGCTATGATAAATAGTTCGTTCGTTATTTTCGTTGTTACTGTTCTGTAGTCGTATAGTTAAAACGTGCGCGCGTTAGGCCGTTATCCCGAAGTGTGTTGGTTTGTGTGGGATTGGAACGGGATAGACCGCGTCACAGATTTTAACGAAATATAGACTTTGGATTTATGTGAGTTAATTTGAGTTCCCTTTCGTTTCGATTTGGAAAGTCGTGCACGAATTCGTACGTCGTCCCGTTGTAGATTGGATGTAAAAGGGACTAGAACGTTATATAGCGCGTCGCGTATCCTTCAAATCAATCGGCGTTTCTCTGTTTTATTTATCAGGGGTACAAATTGAAAATGCGGGTTTGATAACAGATGGCGTTACTAACGCTATACGCATCAGGCAGTACTGTGACTATGTTCATGTCAAAGCTACGTCTTATAGCTTTAATTTTCAGTATGTGTCAATTTGTCGCAGTGTCAAATTCATAGTTTTTTTGAGCTCTCAATATGTCGAGTTTCGTGCCAACAAAACAGCATTTGCGGGAAGTTTTAATTTACTTCTTTAATTTGAAGAAAAGTGCTGCTGAAGCACATCGATTGGTCTCCGAGGCTTATCCGAGTCATGTTCCATCGGTTTCAACGTGCGAGAGATGGTTTGTGCGGTTTAGAAGTGGTGATTTTGACGTTGAGGACAAAGAGCGGCCGGGCCAAGTGAAAAAGTTTGAGAATGCTGAATTGGAGGCAATACTCAATGAAGACTCGTGTCAAACTCAACAAGAGCTCGCAGATTCATTGGGAGTGACACAACAAGCCATTTCCCATCGTATAAAAGCCCTCGGAATGATCCAAAAGCAAGGACATTGGGTGCCGTATGAGCTGAAGCCGAGAGACGTCGAGCGCCGTTTTTTTGCATGCGAACTGCTGCTCGAACGGCAAAAACGGAAGGGTTTTTTGCATCGCATTGTCACTGGTGATGAAAAGTGGATCCATTACGATAACCCGAAGCGCAAAAAATCATATGGTTACCCCGGCCATGCATCATCATCGACGGCCAAACCAAATATTCACGGCGCCAAGCTCATGCTCTGTATTTGGTGGGACCAGCTGGGTGTGGTGTATTATGAGCTATTGAAATCGAACGAAACCATCACAGGAGCACTATACCGAACTCAATTGATGCGTTTGAGCCGCGCACTCAAAGAAAAACGGCCACAATACGAGCAAAGACACGACAAAGTAATTTTGCAACATGACAACGCTCGGCCACATGTTGCAGCGCCGGTCAAAACATACCTACAAACGCTGAAATGGGAAGTCTTACCCCACCCGCCGTATAGCCCAGATATTGCTCCTTCCGATTACCACCTTTTCCGATCGATGACACATGGCCTAGCTGACCAGCGCTTCCATTCTTACGAAGAAGCCCAAAAATGGGTCGATGACTGGATAGCAGCCAAGCCGGCCGAATTTTTTTGCGACGGTATCCGTAAATTGCCAGAAAGATGGGAAAAAGTTGTGGCTAGCGATGGACAATACTTTGAATAATTCATTTGTTACCATTTTTTCAGAATAAACGTTCAAAAATAGAAAAAAATCCCGCATTTTCAATTTGTACTCCTGATATTATTTATTATTTTATTTATTATTTATTGGTTATTTGTTATACTTTATTCAACCAACGAGGTATTGATCGAGATTATTATTCTCACATTAATTATTTTATTATTATTATTATTCTTTGTTATTATTGAATTACCGACCATTATTTATTCGTTATTTGGCATCTTACGGACCGCAGAAAGTCTCGGTGGTTTGACTTTTACACGGCATACCTTATTTGAAATTGTAATAGCAGGCCGTGGATCGCTTCGCGTACGTGACCTCTCGACGTCCCGTTGTTTTGGTTTTGGTTCGGTTTGGAAGTGTGTGGGATTAGCTCGGGATAGGCCGTATCGCGAACGGTGCGTTGAGACAACCGAATATTTGGCTGTGTCGGTGAATATTGGTCGAGATTCAAATAAACGAGCGAGATAGGCTATACAGTATCTGGAGGCTACCGAAGTATGGGAGTGAGTGAGAAATCGGGATAACTGCTGCCGTTGAATTAAAGATTAAAACTAAGATACCTAACTGAATTTAGAAAATTGTTAACACGAGAGACTGATTTTACGGGACATTTTATTTGAATTCTAAGTTGTTGTTTATTGGAAATTACCATCAGATCGCCAGAAATAAAGAAGTTTGTAAGTCCCGTACTTGCTGTGGTTGTCTAAATTATTTACTGTCATTATTTTATTTATTTATCCATTATTTATTTAGCTGACTCCATGGATTGTTCTCGTTTGGTCGTAGTTATTGACAATATTTTATTATTCGACTTGGTTCGTGGATTTTAAGGAATTCTTTTACTTGATTGATTTTATCCGTATTTTACTTTATTTTTGTTTGACTAATAAGTAGCTTGACAGTCCGAACCACCCACTCTGCCTTGAACAGCTGTAGCTGGCCTGGGTCGAGACTGGTCATCCAACTCGGTATTTTTCCTTCCGGCGCGAAAGCGCCTGGCGCCCATCTCGAAGGAGAAAATAAAAAGGAAGGAAAAATAACTTGGACCAGTCATAGGTAACGTGGTGCGTTGAGGCACAAAATTACCGTTACAACATACATTTAGCCCGTAGAATCAAAGCCAGTCGAGTCAAACCCGTAAATTGGGAAAAATTCCAACGAAAATTCCAAGACGAGAAAGAGAAGTGGAGAGGCCGACAGACAAAATGCTAGCAGAAGGCCTTGTCTAACCCAGCAGGAGTCAGTGGAATGCGCCACTGCTTGTTGTAGCGAAGAAACCTGATGCAGCGGGAGTGCGGAAAATGCGCGTAGTGGTGGACTTTCGGAAGTTGAATGAAGCCACCATCGGGGACCCATACAGACGGCCCAATATCACCGAAATATTAGACCAGTTGGGACGGGCCCGATATTATACAACTTTGGATCTCGCCTCTGGATTTCACCAAATCCCGATAGCTCAGCAAGACAAAGAAAAAACCCGCATTTTCTACACCACAGGGCCATTTTGAGTATAATCGCATGCCGTTCGGACTCAAGAACGCGTCACCGACATTCCAGAGGCTGATGAACTCCGCGCTGGCTGGACTACAGGGAGTTAAATGCGATGTATACCTAGACGACATAGTAGTCCACGGCAAAACCTTCAAGGAGCACAACGACAGGCTGCGAGAGGTACTGCAACGGCTAAGAGAAGCCAGATTGGCAATGCAACCGAGCAAGTGCCAGTTCCTGCGTAAAGAAACGTAGTACCTAGGCCACATCATCTCCGAAGAGGGTGTACGTGCTGATCCAAAGAAGCTGGAAGCAGTAAGGGATTTCCCGGTGCCGAGAGACGTAAAAGGAGTACAATCCTTCCTCGGACTAGCTGGTTATTACCGAAAATTCATTAAAGATTTCTCGAAAACAGCAAAACCACTCACGGAATTAACCCAGAATGGGGTTAAGTTCGAGTGGATCGCAGTAAAAGATGCTGCCTTCGAGGAACTGAAGACGGCGCTTACCACCGCACCAATATTGCAATATCCAGACTTCGAAAAGCCGTTCGTTGTAACAACGGACGCCTCAGACAGGGCGCTCGGCGCTATTCTTTTGCAAGGCAAGATCGAGGACGATTTGCCCATATGCTACGCGAGCCGCACCATGTCGAAGTCTGAGCTAAATTATACAACGACGGAAAAAGAACTACTTGCCATAGTTTGGGCTCGCACTCAATTCCGGCCATATATTTATGGTACTCGTTTCACAGTAGTGACGGACCACCAACCGCTCACCTGGCTGTTCGGAGTAAATGACCCAGGTTCGAGACTAATGCGTTGGAAAATAAAATTAGCGGAACAAGAGTTTAATGTAGAATACAAGGCAGGTAAGCGCAACACAAATGCAAATGCGCTATGCCGTATATTCCTTACTACGAGGGCACAAACGAGAGCGGAGAACGTAGTCTGTGAGTCGGAAAAGGACAGCACTACGGGGCAACTCGGTACAGCGTATGACCGCACTAAGCGGAGGGCCGAAGATACCCCATACAGCCGTGGTAGTTCGTCGGAGCGGGAGATCGAGCTCGCCCACGAAACAGAAAAAGACAGCATGCGCCCGGGTACGGACAGCTACACAAAGCGGAGAGTCGAGAATACCACGGGCCAGTCCAGCAACGAGGCAGAGCGAGAAGCAGCGCCTGCCCATGCAACAGAGAAGGATAGAGAGATCCGCAGCGTGCATGCAGGTCGCTCTACTGAACCCCACAGCCCCGCCGCGAAGCCGTGCGGTCAGGGAAGGGGCAGACCACGCACGCTGACAGAGAAGAGCACTGGTAAGACTGCGAGAATCGCTGACAGAGACAGAGCGAGCCCAGCACAGCATGGCGAGCCCGCGAGGCGCGAAAGGCCGCGAAAAGCAAAAGCTGCATGGCCGCTCGATATAGAGAGCGACCCAACGGCGGAGCTACCGGTTCTACACCGAGTAACGAAACTGCGGGCAGAGCACCGCAAAGGCCTGCTGATGAAGCGAGGTACAGCGGGGCTCGTAGCCCGTAAACTTCTAGCAGCGCAAACGTAGACGACGCTACAAAAAAGTATAGCGACTGCCGCAGTGGCGTAGCCATTTCCTCTATTGATGACCGCCTAAAACAATAAGAGAATATCACGACACCCCTATAGGAGTGCATCAGGGTGTCAGGCGTACGTTACATCGGATCCGGACTAAGTACGACTGGCCCGGTCTAAGAAGGGACTTGGAAGAGTACATATCGTCCTGCGAATCCTTCCAAAAGAACGAAATTAGGAAAAGGGAACGAGTACCGATGGTGGTAACAGACACCCCATCAAGGTCATTTAAGAAAAAAGCGGTCGATATCGTAGGGCCGCTACCTGAAAGCACATCTGGAAGGAAATATATACTTACTATCCAGGACGCGCTTACGGAGTACAGTGCGGCGATACCACTGCCGAATCAGGAAGCATCGACAGTCGCAAGAGCACTAGTCGAAGAATTAATTTGCCGGCACGGAACGCCGGAAATAATATTATCGGATTAGGGTACGAACTTCCTCAGCTCGACCTTCAAAGAAATGTGTCGACTGCTATGAATTAAAAAGATACAAACAACGGCCTATCATTCCGAATCGAACGGCGCATTAGAGAGGTCACATCGCACCCTCGTAGAATATCTGACAAATTTCATAAGCGATGATCAGGGAAATTGGGACGAGTGGCTACCGTATGCAATGTTTACGTACAATACCACTCTACATACGGGGACCGGACTGTCTCCCCACGTGTTGGTGTACGGACGCGAGGCTGAATTGCCGACCGCCGTGAAACAGGAGCCCCGCAGCACATATGCCTACGATGATTACGTCTACGAGTTACGTGAGCGGTTACGCGCCGCATGGACAGTAACATGCGACAACCTGGAAGTTGCGAAAAGACGGTCAAAAATACGTATGACCACGGCGCACAGGTGCAGAAGTACCGCGTCGGCGAATGCGTACTCCTCCGTGACGAGACGGTGCGCAGGGGGCGGTCAGCCAAGCTGACCCCGAAGTGGACGGAACCTCACGAAATAGTAGAGAAGAGGCTCTCCGTCAATTGCGTAGTCCGGAAGGGACGTCAAATTCAGGCCGTGCACGCAATCCGCCTGAAGCTCTTTATCGAGCACTAATAAATCAGGAATATATGAAATTATAAAAATTACCTATAGCTAATTAACAGATTAATTAAAGCTAAGATTGAATGTGGGTAAGAACCCCTCAAGACGCAAGGTGGAAACTTCGATAAACCAAACAGAGTAGGTAATAACGCTATATAATTGAGACAAACAAAAAACATTTTTCTATTAAGCTTGTAATGGTCGACGGCCTTGGAAGCATCAAGGTCATCATAGGAAATATGGATGCTGCCGATGCCCAAAAGCTCCATGAAGAGATTGCCAGAATAAAGGCCTCACAGCAGACCCTGTAGGAAGGGTTGAAAAACTAAAAATAAGTGGTAAGGGCCACCCTCAGCCGATATAATGTAAGCGCGCGTCATATAAAGGCCAACGAACAGGCCCTGCTGGCCCAGATACAGCGTATCAATCACACACTCAACTACAACCTGTACTATGTAATGAGGCGCCAACACTTGGAAGAGACGCTCAACGAGATACGTATTGCAGTCGAGGCATTACTGATCGAAGTACAGGAGTTAGTGTGGCTGGTAAGCGACATAGCTAGTGGTAAGGCAACGTCCCTGCCGCCAAGAACGCTTACAAGACATCTCGTCGACGCACTACCATACCTATCGCAATGAAGGCAATGCGGTAGTGCTCGTGCGAGAGATACCGCTTATCGGGTAGCAATAGTGCAATATACAAAAAGTACAGTAAGCAAAAATACTTTAAAAATTGCAAGGTACCGATCAAATCTTCATTTGCCGGTCGGCACACCTACAATGTCGATTACAAACGACCCACCCTCCGAAGTCCTAAAATAAGCGAAAATGAACGCAAATAACCGGAATACTGGATTTGATAGGCGTATGTATTGTAACCGCCCCAACTTTCAGCGTGAAAACAACAGGGAGAACATCTCAGATCATCCACAAGAATTACCTTCCCCGTACGACCTGAATTTCAGGGAAATAGAGGCGCAGACGCCTCCTACTCTGACTACAGAGGAAATTACGTTAGCAAGCATACTGCAAAATCCGAAGGAGCTGCAAAAGCTCGAAGATCAAGCAGAAAAGACGTTAGAAACCCTCGACATCGCTGGAGGCGGGGCGCCACATCCCCATATCATAAGCCTCTACTCTCTAAGTGCAATAGCACCAATATACTTGGTCGGCTTCCTTCTGTTTAAATTTTATAGGTACATACGGAACCGGACGCCGATAAGGACAACCGAGGCAGCGACCCCGGCAGCAGCCGAGGTGAATATTAATCTCGAGCCACTCGGACGACAACAGTCACAGGAGCAACCACGACACGGGCGGGCCAGGGCCTGGGAAACTCGCCCCGTCAGCCGAGTGCGATGGCCAGATCAACAATGAAGGAAAAATAGCAAAAGAAAGAATTGTATTGTTTGCTGTATTGTCCGATATGTAAAATATTATTGTAAGAGGAAATACGGGAAACCAATCGAAGAAAAAATTTTTTAGAGCAAAAATGTTTCCTTTCAAGGGGGAAGGGATGTTGTGCCGCGAACTAATTCTTTGTATATTATTTCGCCATTGTTCCTGAGGCTCACTCACCAAAGTAGAAAAAATGTGCAAACGTAAGCAACGAGCTGCCAGCAATGACTGCTGAGAGCTCGAGCTACGACTTGCTGGAATTCGCAAGAAAAGATTATTATGAAATCCATTTCGACACTCAATTTCGTTCAATGGGGCAAATAACTGCTTTGCCGAAATCAGTCTAAAGTTTAACATCAACCTGAACGGTTGATCGCGGGTCGAACTCGGCCGAAATATAAAATTCTAGCAGTAGATTCAGACGCGAGAGGTTGGTTCCTCGTACGGGCTCAAAACCACGATTTATTGTATCAGACTTTATTGACTTTTAAATAGACAATGGAAAGTTGCCGTTGCTTATAATAAACACTTCCATTTTACACAAATTCACGTTTACTCGAATTACTCGAGTTCCATCTCCTAATCAGCAAACGATCCCAAAATAATAACTTTTTAATATTATACCGATTACCGAGTACTCCAATTACGCGGTACCGGCATAACACTTTGTAACCGCGTTTTTATTTGATACGAATAAAAGGTTGACGCGACGTCGTTACGAGAAGTACGACAGGTACATAAAAATTAAGATAATAAAACTTACAGTTTCTGACCAAACCGAATATGATTCTTCTTTAGACTTAATATTGCGACCAATTATTTTCTCGTAGTTTTGCGATTGTGTCTCTTTGTGCTAGCTTTTGTTTTTCGTTGCACCTTTTCTAAACTGGGTTTCACGAATACAATGAATACACGTATTCATTCCCCTTACTCCGCAGAATAGCTTCCCAGGATGTAGAGCAGTAGTTATATGCAAGTGCATCGGTATGTCGCGCTCTGATTTGTTTGCGCGATGTGATACACAGACGACCGCGCGATTAGGTGAGAGAACGTGCTTAAGTCGCTTTTCCGTTTAAAGTGAGGCGATTTTTACCACGCCGCTTCTTGGCCTACTTTCGATAGAGTTTCTTAGGCTAAGTAATATCCTTATGATCGCTTCTATGTGGATGTGTCTATGGCTGTGTCTACAGATTTCGGCATTTGTACGGAGATTACTTAAATGATTCGCATGAAACTTATGTTAATCATTCTATGATGTTACAGGTTTCGTAGTTAACTTATCAATCTCTTATTTGTAAGCATTATTTCGTTGAATGATGGCTTATTCTAGTCGTAATTGGCTGTTCATTTAACTAGTAATTAATATACTTATCGTTACGCCCTTTTTCTTAAATAACCTGCTAGTAAAACAATTATGAGAGAGAAGGATTTTACTTGAGAGCGACTCGTCTAACTTGGTTACTCGTACATTTTGTTCGTACGCAAGTCGGCTAGATCGCCGTTCAGCCCTAGCGATAAGGCGTTTATCGTGGCGTGGAGAGTCGGCCAGCCTCGCTTTCCTGCAGAGGAAGCTTTATTCAAACGTGTTACAGTTTCCTCTCTTTCTCGTTTCGTCTTACTTTTGGTATTTAGCTGTAAAATAATATTAACATTTTATTATATCCTTTCTATATATGTGTAACATATTACATATAAATAACTTGCTGGTAAAACAAGTATTTTTATGCGTGGAAACGAGAGAGAGAGCGAGAGAGTACTTTTCTTGAGAGCGTTTCGCCCGGCTCGGTTAATTGTATATTTCGTCCGTACACAAGTCAGCTAGATCGCTGTTCAGCCCTCGGGCCAAGGCATATAACGTTACGCGGAGAGTCGGCCAGCTTCGCTTTTCTGCAGAATATGCTTTATTGAAACTCGATACAGTCTCATCTCTTTCTCGTTTCCTTTACTTTTCGATATTTTACTGTAAAATAATCCTAATATTTCCTATATCTTTCTATCATATACATATATGTATAACATATTTTATATATACAGGGTGCGCCATCTTTCATGTCGGTAAGTAAACATTAAATAACTTTGTAGAAAAAAACCGATTTCCATATATGAGGTATGTTTATTTAATTTGGTCCTTTACAGTTTATTTGGACTAATTTTTTAATACAACATCAATCAAGTGGCCGCCTTTATTGGACAAAGCAAAATGTGCCCTTTTTGCTGCGTTTTTCATTACTTTTTCGAGCATCTCGGGCGGTATAGCGATGATTTCGGCATGAATGTTTGCTTTGAGCTCGTCAATGGTCTGAGGCTTGTTGGCGTACACTTTGCTTTTCAAATAACTACAAAGAGAAGTCCGAAGGGGTCAAATCTGGAGATCTGGGTGGCCAGTCAATGTCGACATTTTTTGACATCACACGTCCAGGGAATTTTCGTTGCAGAAACTGCATTGTTCGATTTGCAGTGTGGCATGGCGCACCGTCTTGTTGAAACCAGTAACCGTCCAGCCCTTTTTCACACATTTGTGGGCAGAACTAATGAGCCAACATCTACCGATATCGATTCCCATCGACTGTTTCGCCTTCTCTGAAGAAAAATGGCCCAATGATGGTTTTGGCGCAAACGCCGGCCCAAACAGTCACATTTTGGTCATGCAATAGTGTTCCATGGATCTCGTGTGAATTCTCTTTTCCCCAAATGCGGCAATTTTGCTTGTTAACGGTGCCAGAGAGTGTGAAATGGGCCTCGACGTTATGCACGTTGAGAACACAACTGAACGACTACTTTCAATGTACAGTGTACAGTCACTATTTCGGCGCGTTGTTTCGGTATGAAACGATTCATGGTTAAAATTGTACTGAATTGACGTTTCAAAAAAATGTCTACTCAAGTCAATGGGTTCATAAATGTCAAAGTTAATCAATGTTTACATACCGACATAAAATATAGCGTACCCTGTATATACTGTAACGTAGTCACGACCCTAGAGGAATAGAGAAATAAAAATCCTATATTTGCAATATCGAAATTAGATAAAAAGATCAATACAAATGAAATCCTTTATCTACTAAAGCTACAGAAAAATACAGAGAGTAGATAGAGCAAACGACATTATAAATTCACAGAAGCACAGCTATGGTAAGTCACCGCAAAACGTCACATATCCGGAATCACTGCCGAAAAACAGCGGGTCAGCGACCAGCTCACCTCGCTCGGGCGGTGAGGGGAACGGCAGGGCACGGTAGCGGGGCAACTGAAACAATAGAAATTACATGAGATATTGTAATAAGAGGAGTTAAAATAAGAGAGTGGGAAAGGATGGAAAAAGATATATAAGGCAGCTTCGAACAGAGATACGCTCTTATTCTTTTCAACTGTCGACCCAGTCAGAACTTGTGCGCTAAAGTGAAAATATTGATATTCATCTTAAATCCAAGAATTTTAATAGAAAAGGGTGTGAGTTAGCCCAGCAAACTTGTAAGAACTTTGACAAATAAAAGAGTACAGTAAAAGTCAGTGGAGGAACCAATAAAAATATTGATACCGAACAGAATTGGACCGTGTAAAAACAGAAAATATTCTAAAAAAAAAACAAATTGAGAAGAGAAAGTTGGTGGCATTAAAATCGATGAGTAGGGTTTAGTTTAGGAGACTTAAGAAAATAGCATAAGGAAGTTTAAATTGGATAATTAGCAATTACAAACTGTGCTTCGACCCTTACACTGCCGTGCCTTACGAGATTCAAGTGACGGAAGCAACTTGCTGATAAGTCGGGTGTCAAATCAAAGACATACATATTGTAGTAGCCTTTGAGATAGTCACCCCTGGTAATAATATATAGACTCTTATTCTGAAAGTGTATACCGGTACCGCTAAAGAGCGTGTGATAATTATCTATCCAGTTTTCGTTACCACCAACACCGGTTGGAGAGGTTTGGTAGATATTTGTTGACAATCGACGTATACAGAGAGAGGAAATGTATCGCATGATTATTGAAGTTAAACGAATTAAACGTTGTATTGTCGTTGAATGCGCGGTTATTCACAAACCCAAGAGTTATTCGTTTGGGCAATTGACCTAGAATAACGTTATCCAGAGTATCGCCAATGATACGGTTAGTGTCGGGGATATGTAGTTTATGTGTCACAACAGCCGTAGGAGTCTCCATAAGACAAAAATCGTATTTTGAGCATACAAACCGTAACCGTACTTCCACACCGTTGTTACGTCAAAATCGCGGCCTATCTTACGAACCCACGAATTTAACATAGATTTCACGTTTCGGTGTATCTTTTCCGTGCTCTGGTCAAGGAGAATAAATTCTCCCCTTACCACACCCGACGAGAAAATACCGAAGACGCAAGCCCGTTTTTGAGTCTAACCTCGCGGAAAATTACTCGGGATAGGGCTGGAGTGCGTTTTGTTCTTGGTTGGGGATAATCACTTCACGAATAATGGGGAGGGACTTGAATGACAATTTCACGCGGAGCAAGATTTCACTTTAATTGGTAATTGAAAATTATACTTACGGTTGTTTGTTGCTGTGGTTCTTACTGTTGAACGTTAGATGGACATAGATCAGTGTAGTCAGACAGACTAAAAATCGAACGTAGGCGTTGGTGCGTATCAATAATTATTTATTGAAATAAAACTACATGAGTAGTTTAATGTTGCACGTCCAATATTCCCGATTTTACAAGGGTTAATAATTATAAGTACTGTACTCTTACTCTGTACTACTTGAAACTATACTTTGTGAAAATTAAGCCGTGGTGAAAAATTATCGTGCTGGACTGCTTTATTTCCCGGCAAACAGTACTACTTGTTGCCTTGGAAAAATTCTAATTCACTGCCGGCGACTTATTGACTGCCAGGCTAGTGATTAGTCCTCTAGTTGACCCCCCGTGAAACTGTGTCGACGGCCGATTTTCGCGGCCTTTTATAGGGCTCCTGAGCGTCGAAAATTCTTGTCGCCAAGCGCGTAAAAGAAGAGAAGGGATAAAACCCTATCCTGATTATAAGAATTTCCCCGTGGTCTATCTCGACCATACACATATTCATTCCCCTTACTCCGCAGAGTAGCTTCTCGACATGCAGAGCCATAGATCTATGCAAGTGCATCGGTATGGCGCGCTCTGATTTGTCCGCGCGATGTGCTACACAGAGGACCACGCGATTAGGTGAGGGAACGCGTTCGAAGCGTTTTTCCCCTGAAAATGAGGCGATTTTTACCACCCCGCTTCTCTGTAAATGTGTCTATGGTAATGGCTTAGTTTTTCAGCATTTTTACGGAACTTAAATAAATCCTTCATACGAAACCACTAATAATAATTTTGTTACAACTTCTGTAGTTAACTTTGACGTATGCAACCTGATTTCTACGTTAATCTCTTATTAGTATAAATGGTTTCGTTGAGTTATGGCTTATTCCAAACATCATTGGTTATTCGTTAAATTAGTGGTTACTCTAGTTATAGCTAATGAGTTTTCTTAAATAATTTGTTAGTTAGACGTTAGATTTCTTATAGTTAATAAGTTTTCTTAAATGATTTGCTAGTTAGACGATTATTCTCGTACTGTAGGAACGAGAGCGAGAGAGAGAGAGATAGTGATTTTACTTGAGAACGACTCGTCTAACTTGGGTACTCGTACATTTTGTTCGTACGCAAGTCGGCTAGATCGCCGTTCAGCCCTAGCGATAAGGCGTTCGTCGTGGCGCAGAGAGTCGCCCCAGCCTCGCTTTCCTGCAGAGGAAGCTCTATTGAAACGCGTTACCGTTTTCTCTCTTTCTCGATTCGTTTTACTTTTAGTATTTAGCTGTAAAATAATCTTAACATTTCATTTTATCATATATATATATGTATAACATATTCCATATATATATAATTTACTAGTAAAACAAGTAATTTTATACATGAAAACGAGAGAGAGAGAGAGAGTTCTTCTCTTGAGAATGACTCGCCTAGCTTGGTTACTCGTACATTTCGTTCGTACGCAAGTCAGCTAGATCGCTGTACAGACCTCGCCCAAGGCGTTTTCGTTGCGCGGAGTGTCGGCCAGCCTCGCTTTCCCGCAGCAGAAGCTTCATTGCAACTCAATTTCAGTCTCATCTCTTTCTCGTTTTTCTGTCTATTTTTCCCTATTTTACCATAAATTAATCCTAATATTTCCTTTATCCCTTCTATATAGGCATAACGTGTTCTATATATTTATGATGGTGTTTTTACTATAAATTCCAATATTTTACGAGAGACATATTAATGTAATCCCAAGAGAAAAGGGGAATTAATCCTGATGTACTGATCTTTCTTCTATTACCCGACTATACTTGGTAAGCTCATTAATTCGATGTGGGTTGTACTCGTTTTCGAGTGACAGCTATGGGTAGTTTCCATATGGAAGCATAATTGTTATTTTGCTGCTGATATTTTGTCTACAGTATTCGCGTGAACATTTTAATAGTCATAACTCTTACGTTTAAATCAACAGTTCCTCTGCTTTTGTTAATTGTTTCACTTAGTTAATAATTGTTCGTTATTTCATCATCTTTGTAAAGAGAGAGAGAGAGAGAAGATTTCAGGCAAGAGCGAGAAGAAAAGGTGCGGTCGCTTGGTCACGTGATAGCGTTCCCTCCAACCGCTCCCTTATGACCACCAACGCCCCGACGGCGACTAGCCGAACCCCTGGTCTAGGATTGAGGGTAAGGCCGCGCTGAATCATAGATCCATAAATGGCAGTCGATAACCGGGTCTACGCAGTAGATCCCATGGTTTGAAAGTTTGCCTTTTGACCGGGAGCGCCGAAAAATTCCATCTTTACAAGATTAATTCTTCCCGGGAGACGGTCGGTAGGGCCGCATCTTCACCCTGTTCCGATCTCCGTCGCTAAAATCGCTCTCCTCTCCCCTTAAGAAGTTCGAGAATAAAAGAAAAATGTGAGAGGTTACTTTTACTGTAGCGAAACTAAAACAGAAGAACTTTAACGTAATCGAAAATAAAAAAAGATAAATGCGACGTTACGTCAGGACGTAACACCGTTAAGCAGAAATTTATCATGATTAAAAAAATATCGCAGTGTAAATGTCCAATCATATCTAGAGACCGGCCACTATTTATGTACTTTTCACGATTATTCAGACCGATATTGAGACTATTCGATGCACCTAGTAGAGTGTCAAACGTACCGGGTATGTCAGCGTACCAGAGTGCGTTTGTTAAGTGAGCATTTTTAGCAGCCGGCCCATAATTGAGTAACGTCTCAAGGTATATGCTCTGTAGGCGTATTCATTGTTTGGCGATGTCACAAGTTTCTGGTTCAAATGTACGTCCACCTGATTAAAAAGGCTATGCAGAAAGTTATTCAAAGGTGCCACGTTGTATTGTGATTCACCTGTTGGTATAACCTTAACATTTACAACAACCATTTTATGAGCTAGGTCCAGATATTCTTCACCGTGGCCAGGTATGACAAATTCCAGGGGCCCGTCATCCGTGAGGGACGACACGGGCTTATAGTGTATCCATTGTGATGCTTCTATAGCCTTCTGCGTTGGACGTACGATAAATAAGTCGAACTCCGACTTCATACATTCACGAGAATGTGAGTGTAAGAACGTCATTGTTAGACACTTTTTAGTCAGCTCTGACTGCCTCACTCATTCATTAAGAATTAATGAGGCAACCAGACCTGCCGATTTTTAACTTCTAAAGAAATCGTGAGTGAGCTGACTAAAATACAGTAATCCAGGCGGCGCTTACTCACACCCCGAGTTGCGATTTGCCAAAAAATTCTATCTTAACATCTGGTCAAAACAATGTCGCAAAGATTCACCGCTCTAAAGAAACATGTATGACTGCGTATTGATTAATTAATCTAAAGGTCATCTTTCATCTCTTTTTGTACAACTTGTTCTAAATTTTTATCCACTTTTCAAATACTTTTATTGCTTTTGTTTTCTGACAGTTTATGTTTATCACCGATTGCATGTACACAGAATGCGTGTCGTTATGCTGCAGTATTTGATTATCTTTTCTTGGTCGTTTAGTACCCCTAGATATCCCTAAATCCCATAATGCACTGTATCCTATGAATTCACGAGGAACGCTCTTTGTTCGTAGATTAACGATAAACTCGCGTCTGTCTGTTGCTTAAAAAATTTTTCTAGCTCGTACTGTACCGTTTATACGGTCGACAATATTAGAATTTGGAACAAGGATACTGTCTATTGTCACACGACCCTTTTTGTCCCATTTATACTTTTCGATTCATCACTCGTGGATTTACGTAGAAACTTTAATAGCGCAGTCGCTCGACATTTATACATATTATATTTGGAACGCTACTAATGATGCCGGCATCGCTCGTGGCTTCTGCATTATCTACCTCAGACGATGTTTCAGGCAGTGATGGAATCGGTGGTGAAAACGATTCATTTTTCGAACCAACGAGATATAGATAACGCTGCAAAACTTGTAAATACTCTTTCCATTTACAAGCATCGTCTTTACCATACTTGTTTGATTTAAACATTTTGTATGGCTCAGTATCTAGTCTCGAAATAGGATCACCCCGGGTTTGCACTGTTTTCTTGTTAGCTGATGGTGCATGATTATTGCCAGAACCGACCATAAGTATAATATTCCGTCATAACGACCGTCAGCATCGCTATTTCCATCGTTTACCTCGGACATTGGCACTTAAAACATTTTTTTCGCATGCCCATTACGAGGATGATTAATAATTTAATCCTTAACGCAGGGTTGTTTTCTCAATCGTCACTACCTCCGAACAATTTATCAAATAAAATGTGATGATCGGAACCAGTAAAAGTGGTTAAAAAGCACCATCCCCTTTTTGAATTATGTCTATGCGGTAGACCGTCGTTAAATTCAATTTTTGGGATTTTGGATTTTTTATTACTACTGGTCTTAGTAATTAACGATGACGATGGTTGATGTTCACATATGATATGTTATTCAGAGCAGCGACATCAGAATCGAAGGTATCTCCATAATAAAATATAATTCAGTCAAATTCAATGTTGCACGTCGAAATGAGAAACTTTAGAAATTTTTTCACGAAAACTGTTGTCCCACATTCTGTGGGGCCATAAATGAGTGACGTCCACGGGTATTTACAGCGTACATCCATTATTTTTACTTATGAAGCGTGACAAATCCACGATACTATTGATAATTATGGTAATGATGACTATGAAATACTGTAGACCAACGAGATACAAAATGACATACTAATGAGTACACCAAGTACAGAATAAGCTTAGTACCCACCCGGGCTGCGGCGGCGCGTACCCACTCGTCGTTATTAGCTTATTAGAGATGCGCGCGAGTGCGCTGCAGCTTATATAGATGCACACTCGCCTGCTCATATACTTATGAGCGAATATGTGTCGCCGCGGCACATACGCACAATTTAGCTTTTAAAGTGCATGTATATTCAGAAGATTGTGATTGTTATTTTATTTTTCACTATTCGATGTCCATTTAAAATAAATTTTCCAAAGAAACTATTAATAATGTTGCTGAGTACAAAAATACGTTCAAATAGCATATATGTTTTATTGATGAGAATATATATTTCTATTACACATACAGTTATTAATAATTCCAATTTATAATGAAACCCTACATGGGTTATCGACGAGACACGGCAGCGAGTATTTAAAAAAGTAACGCAATAATTATCTTAGCATCTGCAACTCGTAAAATTAATTATTATCTTCATAATCATGTGTTATCGTGTGAATTATGAAAAATTAATTATTGAGTAACCTCCTACAATCGTTCTCCGATCATTATTCGACCGGTTTTGAAACTACCAGAGAAATGTCTGATTAATTTTTTCACTTACTGTGTTATGAATGAAACACAAAATACCGTCAATTCCAGGAACAATAAATCGAAATGTTCAAGGAATGAGGGATCGAATCGATGGCGTAAAGAGTCATATAGATTCGAGTTATTCTGTGTTAAAAGGGCTTTAATAAACACTTGGTCCCCATTCTCGGCTAGCTCTTTAGCGGGAACATGTATAAGTAATTCAGACATAAAGCGCCGATACAGTTTTTCACATAAACAGCATAGCGCTGGAGCCGTCTGAAGCGCTCCTCGCCACACACTGTTACCATACATAGTCCGTGAAAAGATTTCCTTGCATCACTATAGTTGGTGAATAGATGTATTTCTTCTCCTTCTTCTGTGGTGGTGGTTCTCCTTGCGTATTTTCATCGATAAGGTTTACGTCCTCAGCGACCATCTTATCCTTGCGTTGGTCGAAAACAATGGATTTTGATCCAAACGAAAACGTGAAGTGAATCTCGCAGTCATCGATGTTCAGTGTTTTACAAATGCGTTGATCAGCTTTCCAGCCATAATTCGTACAATCCCCGAAATATGATTCTATTTCGGTCAAAGCATCTTGTAGTTTACTTCACTTTGTAGATTCAAAGGCGATGCCACCCGATGAGTTATTATGTTCAAGCTTAACGACCGGCGTAACGTCACCGTTTGAACGTACTTGAAGACCCACGGTTATCCTTTTTGTTTCCGCGTAGTTCAAATTGTATGTTGTAGCAAGTAACAATGGTGCTTCAAAACGTTCCATGGTTGATATAAATACACCAGAGAAACACGGAAAAAGGGACAAATGATTGGGAATCTAGCGACGATAACTGTATTTCGTAGCTTGTCACGGCCGGACTGCCGCCCGATCGTCTCTACAAATGTTTTTATAGACATGTGTGAATCGTCTCATATGTTGGAATGGTGGGGGACCGTTTACCCTACCCACGTAACCTTAATAGAGCATATAGATAAGTTACTCTTCTGTATACTACAAATTAATGTGGTGTAAAACATTGTTTATTTCATTTCAAATAGATATTTCACGGAGTAAAATTTGAAACACTACATCAACCCCTGGCCTGATGTAGTTGCGTTTCAGTGATAGTCAAAAGAACTTTGCGTTTTAATGACTCTACAGTAGATGGAAAATACTTGAACGTTATACGTATAAGAATAAATACCAGTCGCTTATAAATAGGTATAAACAGGCGCTTCATTGTATGGACCATATACAAATTCAATAGCAGGCGTCTGTAGATTTGAACATAATTTATTACGTCACGCGAGGTTTTTCAGTTTTCCACCAAAGTCTGGTAACCATCGTGGTCGTAGCAGTAAGGGGTGGTTGACAATGACATAGAGACGTTTGACGGATATACCAGTTTGAGTAAGTAAATATGAATATAATTATATGTATATGTAAAAAGAGTTGCGAGAACGGAAAATTCCTCGTCATATATTTTTTAAAATGAATTTATTATAAGAAAGTATACTGAATATAAATATGTAAAAAAGCTAGTCCACTTTCAAAAGCGTATATTTGAATATGTAAATGTATATTTTGTCAATACAACCCCGGATAGAAAAGCTGTCGTAGAATTAGAATTTATGGTCTTGTATACGCGTGTTACAGATGTATATATAAATGTAAACGAAGCCTGCCTATTTTGTCAATGCAGTCTAGTATAAAAATGGCAGAGGCTTTGAATTTACCGTATTGTAAATAGATATTAAAAGTGCATATAAAGGGTGGTTAAATTTTAAGGACCGATGTTGATTTTGAATAAAACACAAATTATTTAGGAAATTATTGTCAATTCTTTTTATTATGATAATATGGTACGGTTCAATTATGTATGGAACAAAATATCGGCCAAATGGCCACCGCGACCTCGGCGGCACACCTCCATCCGATGGTCCAAATTTTCGATGACGCTTAGGCATAATTGAGGTTCTATGCCGTTAATGTGCCGAATTATCTCATCTTTTAGCTCTTGAATTGTTGCTGGCTTATCGACGTACACCTTTTCTTTCAAATAACCCCAAAGAAAGAAGTCCAACGGTGTCAAATCACATGATCTTGGCGGCCAATTGACATCGCCACCACGTGAGATAACACGGCCATTGAATTTGTCGCGCAAAAGAGCCATTGTTTCGTTAGCTGTGTGGTAAGTGGCACCGTCCTGTTGAAACCACATATCGCCCACATCCATATCTTCCAATTCGGGCCATAAAAAGTTCGTTATCATCTCACGATAGCGAACACCATTCACAGTAACTACCTGACCGGCCTCATTTTGGAAAAAATACGGCCCGATGATGCCGCCAGCCCATAAACCGCACCAAACAGTCACTCTTTGTGGGTGCATTGGTTTTTCGACAATCACTCTTGGATTATGATTCGCCCAAATGCGGCAATTCTGCTTATTGACGAATCCACTGAGGTGAAAATGTGCCTCATCACTGAAGATGATTTTCTTCGAAAATTGATCATCCATTGTTGCCATTTCTTGCCACCATTCTGACCATTGACGACGTTTGTAATTGTCAAGAGGCTTTAGTTCTTGAGTCAATTGCACCTTATAAGCGTGTAAATGCAAGTCTTTATGCATAATGTTCATCAACGACGAGCGTGAGAGCTGCAATTGTTGGGCACGACGACGAGTTGAGGTGGACGGCTCTTCAGCCACACTATCGCGAACAGCAGCAATATTTTCTGCAGTACGAGCTGTACGAGCATGCACTGGTGTTTTAATATCTCCTACAGACCCGGTTTGCTCAAATTTTTGCACGATTTTTCCGATTGTACGCACATTTGGACGATTAAATTGACCGAAAAAATCACGAAGTGCACGATATGCATTTTGATTTGAACGCCCATTTTCATAATAAGCCTGAATAACTTTAACGCGTTGCTCGATTGTGTATCTTTCCATGGTTCAAATTGAGTTAGTCTGAAATTGAGAAATGTCAAATGAAATGCAGAAAAAAACTTGACGTTTAGGTGTGGTTCACATTCAACATCGGCCCTTACAATTTAACCACCCTTTATTTGCTGACCCTTTTAGTCGTCTTCGCTCCCTGTTGGTCCAGTCATTGCCTTGATTCTCTCCTCGTGCCCTTTCTCGTCTTCTCTCCTCTCGGAAATGTTTGCCCCGGCGGCCCCCATCACGTCCGTACGAGAACGGCCCGTTCGTTGTCGTCCGCCTCGCGTCCTTGCTCCGCCGTAATTGCTGCGATACCTCGTATCCCCGGCCGTTAATAGTCCCGTGAACTTCCACCCATACGATCTCCACGGTCGGGTCGATTTCATCAATGTATACATCGACGACCTGTCCCACGGTCAGCGCAATTAGTCGGTCCGTGGCCCGTTGGGTCCATTCCTCACTTGTTGGTCCGTGCTGATGTATTGCAGCTGTCACCGCAAAATGCGGTTCCCCCAGATATCGTAGGGGGCAGGTGTACAGCTTCTCCAGTGAGATTTTTATTCGTCTTGCCACGTCCCCAAGCCAAACAGCGTACTCCTTTCCTTTTTTTTTATATTGGTTCCTCGAAAAAAGTGTATTGTCAGCTGTCGTCTTCTTCCTCCAGGAGGAATAAAACCGCCCGGCTCTCATGTGCTTCCTCCTCTAGAAGCGGGTTTATCTGAGGGTTTTCCATCCGTGAGGTTCCCACGAGTTTTAAGAACGACTCCCACCTCTCTTCTTCCTTTTGCAACCACAGATAGAATCTCCTGGGACTCGCTACATCCAGCACCTCCGCTTGATACCGTTCGCGTAATGTTAAATACTGTACGGCATATTCTACGAAGTGGTACATTCTGGATTCGATTTTGCTTTTGTTTTGACTGGTGAAATATTTTTCGCGTATATAATCCGTTCCCGTGCCACTAATTCCTTTTATAGTAATTTCAACACTCTTACTATAACTATACTCCCTGGCCTCCTACTGATGGCCTATTTCCTTTTCAGCCGTTAACCTCGGCCAGTTAGGTGCTCTATTTGTTACCGCTCTTTCTCCGATTTACCCTCCTTCTCCAGAATTTGGCGCATTCTTCCTGGAACGGCCGTTCGTCGTGACGTCAAGAGCTCCCGTTGGTAGGGCTCTATACCGGATCCGATGAGTCTGTATCGGTGTGTTGGTGTGTCACCTGTACGGCCCAGCGTTGCCTCGTTGTTATGATTTCTGATGTTGTCCTTCTGCTGTCTCGCTTTCTCCCTTGAGGGTTGTACCGGCCGTGTCCTTTCCTTTCCTCTGTGTCATTTCTGTCTCTGTCCGATACCTCTTAAACATACTCACGTGAAATTTACCTCTTTCAATCTTATTATCTAGGTCTACAAGTAAATAAGTCGCCAAATCTACGCATTTCTTAATCCTATACGGTCCCTCATACAATGGCATAAATTTCGAAGTTAATTGTTTTAACGGATCAGAAACATTTAATGCTTTTATCAAAACTAGATCGCCTTCCTCATAATTTGTTAATCTGTGAGTCGAGTCAAATCTCTCCGCTCGACGCCGGCCTTTCTTTTCTATCCTCTCTTTAACAATCTCAATCTTCATTTCGTATATTATTTTATCGTCTTTGTCCTTCCTTATGCCCATCTGCTTATTCCACTCCCGTAGAGGCTTTTTCTTGCACTGTAGTTCCAACGGTGTACATTCGGTCGTATCGTGGTGACTTTCATTTATACAGTTTTCAGTTATTTTTACCCACTTAAACCAGCCTGTATGGTTATCAGTTAGGAAAACTCGGAAAAACCTTCTAAGCTCACGATTTACCCGTTCGACGATATTTCCTTGGGGGTGACGTACAGACGAAAATACGGCCATGGTACCCTCGTCCTTGAGCTTTTGTATCCAGTTGTTAGCAGCGAACTGTGTCCCGTGATCGAATTGAAACCTACGTGGCTTTCTATCCTTCGGGATATTATCATCAAATATTCGTGTAATAACCGTGGAGGTGTTCGCTTTCTTCATGGTGTATAGAACGACGAATTTACTGAATGGGTCCAATGTCACCAGAATATGCTTTATTCCACCTACTGATGTGGGCAAGGGTCCATAGAAGTATATAGATACCAAATCCCCCGGTTTCTTCGGTATTATAGTCCGCATTGCTGCGTAGCTAGTTTGTATCGCAATCTTGTTTCTCTGACACATATCACAGGTAGCTAGGATACTCCGAGTTATTTTTGCAAGGTGTGGATACGTGAAATCCTCCTCCAGTATCCGCAAACATTTCCTTGCGCCGAGATGTCCGTACATGGCATGGCACGCCGTTATTATCTCATGAATCATGTTCTTTGGTACCAAAACCTGCCAAATTCCGTTCTTCGATTTCTTTTGTAAAATTTCATTTTCCAGTCGAAATTTTTGTTCTTCTCCTCCTTCCTTTTCCTCACTGAGGAAATCCATAATAATCCGTAGGTCCTCCTGCTGTCGTTAAATGTTCTTTATGCACTTCAGTTTCCTAGTCAGTTCACGTGGAATTCTCCCTGTCAGCATTCCCGCGACCACCATGATTCCTTCCTTATCGGTCGATGGTGCATTCTTGCTACCCTTTACCCGGCTTAAGGCATTGGCCCTAACGTTTGATTTCCCCGCGACATGTTCTACCTGTAGGTCGTAGTCCTGTATGGATAATGCCCATCTCATCAGCTTTTCGGCCGTAAACCGACATGTTTTTAAAAACACTAGAGCCTTATGATTGGTTTTATTTGGATCCGTGCTGCTCTTAAATGTGTCCTAAATTTTTTAAGTGCCCACACGATTGCTAATAACTCTATTTCCGTTGTCATGTATCCGATCTCAGCTCCTTTAAGCGTTCTACTCGCAAACGTCACCACCTTCGCTTCTCCATAACCATCTTCTTGGGAAAGAATTGCTCCGAGCGCATACCCACTTGCATCTGTTGTGAGAGTGCATGGCTTCCGAGTATCAGGAAATTTCAGTACAATTTCTTTACAAAATAAATCCTTAACCTTTTTGAATATTCCTTCGATAACTTCATCCCACTTCCAATGGATAACTTTCCTTAAACGATTTACTAACGGTGCTGCTTCATGCACATGTCGACTCGTGAATTTCGTGTAGAAATTTATCAATCTTAAAAATCCTGTTACCATTAGTTGTTTTATGGTGCGAGGCCGTAGATATCAGTGAATCGCTCTTATATTCTCTGGATCGGGTCTTAGAGAAAAATCACCTCCTTACGAAAAAAATGTGATTTGTTGAATTTTAATGTCATCCCGTGTTGTCGAAATCTCTCAAACAATTCTCGCAGGTGATCGAGGTGTTCTTCGTGTGAAGTTGACATTATCAGTAAATCGTCGACGAAATTAATCACAAAATCCAGACCCTTGAGGACCACGTCGAGAGCCCTTATCAAACTTGTCGTGCTAGTTTTCAGTCCAAACGGTGTACCCGTAAATTCATAACATTACCCGCTATGCTGGAATGCGGTGTATCTCCGCGATTCCGGATGGAGGGGTATCTGCCAGAAACTACTAGTCAAATCTAGCGTTGACATCACAGTTTTTCCCCCACACCGCTGGAAAATCTCCTCGATCGGTGGCGCATTGTTATAATCATTAATTAAATAATTGTTTAATTCACGAGCATCTAGACAAAGACGTACGGAATCATCGCTCTTTGTAACTGGCATGAGTGGGTTTACATAGATACTTCCGGATTTCTGTATAACCTCCATTCTGAGCATTTTCTCAATCTCTCTCTGAATTCTCTCCCGCTGCGTCAGTGAGACCGGATACAAACGATGAAAGTACGGCTTGGGATCCTTTAGCAAAAGTCGATGCTCGTACTTTGTCATTCTTCCCGGTAGTTTGTCGAAGATCTCTCTTCTTCCTTCGACAATTCTTTTAAATGCATGCTTCATTTCCGGGCTCAGATCTTGGCATTCCGCAATCTTATCCTCGAACTCCTCCTCCATCATACTTAAATGTATTTTACCCTCGAGGGTGTCTTTCATCGCTACCACGGCACACATTCCATTTGATTTACTTTCACGGGACTCCTTGAGATCTACGTGTTGCTACACCCCATCACTCAACTCAGCGACAACCCTATCTCCAACTGCTAAAATCTGCTGTTGGGCATCTATTGAGATTTTTAATACCAACATCCCGTCGATCCCAATCAATATGGGCCTGACTAATTTTGGCGCAACCAACATCTGTAATGCCCCTGTCGACCCATATGTTTCCGCATCCACCATAATTTGCTTTTTTACGCGTTCAGTCTCCCCGCCAAACGCTCTGACCACCTGTGTCGATATTACTGGTAGCATTGGGCAACGTTTCAATATTTCCTCATTTTTTCGGAAAAACCCCTCCGAGACACAAGACACCTCACTCCCACTATCGATGAGACTTACTTCCGATATTCCAGCAATTTCCACAGGTATTGCTGGACACCTCGGATGCTTCTCGTCGTACTACTTGCTTGGTATTTTCTCCACCTCCTCATATACTCGTAGATATTCCCGTGGATTTTTCATCAGCATTACACGTGACGCTTTCCTTTTTTCGTCTCCGTCCACCTTTCTTGGTGCTGGCTCTCCGACATCCGGTACTCCCTGAACGCTAGCAACGATTTCAGGACTTATGTTTCCTTTATTATCAAATAAACCTTTATCGTCTTCCTGAACTCGGTTTTCCTCTGATTCAGCCTGCCGTCGCCACCTGGTGTCCTCCTCTCGCTCCTTTCTTACTGCTAGTTCATTACTTTTGTATCTTTCCTCCTTTCTACGCTAATCCCTTATTTTCTTCTTCTCCCTCTTCTTTGCGTTCATTCTCTGTCTCGAAGTTTTCCTCTCTTCCTTTTTTCCCGTTGCGCATCGTTCTTCTCTCTTCTTCTCGATGTCTTCAGTTCTTCCGGGCGCAACGACTAAGCGTTTCCCGGATTCGAGTCCACAGCTCTCGAGCACCCTAGTTTCTACTCCCTCGGGATCGTGTGTTCCACAAATGGACCTAGTACAGCACGATTTATGTTGTTTATCTGGTTGTTCGGTTGTTGCTCCTGTGTCGGTAATTCTGGTCCTGCCGGTCTATCATTTTCCAGCGCCTGAAATTTTCAGGTCCTATTTTCTTGCCAAGATGGCTTTGATGGAAGCCATGGCCCATTGTTTTGCCATGGTAATCTTTCTCCCCTACCACTTTGGCGTCCTGGTGATGCTGGATACCAGTTTCCGCCATTATTCGCAGAAGTTTTCCGATTTTCATATCTCGGGTATGGCCGCGCTGTCTGCTCACGCACAGCTCCTCTACTAACGTATATTTGTTGTTCCTATGACGCGTATTCACCTGTGCGACCTGCTCCTCTCTTGTAATTTAAAGGACCCGCCACGTCCGTGCTTTCCAATAATTCTAAAAACTCATATATATCACGTATTTGTCGGACTCTCACGGCACTGCGCACTTCTTCGTCGAAATGTCTCGCGAGTCGACGGATTATGTCCTCGTCACTTAGTTTTTCACTTAGATCTCGGGCATTTCCTATTAGCCGAGTTGTGTACTCAGCCCGCGTCAAGGTCTGGCCTTCCGTATAAAAAGATCCGAACTCTAAATTTTTCTTGACTTTGTCCTGTATGTCACGGGCCCAATATTTTGAACGAAATTTCTGTTCGAATGTTTGTAAGTCGTGTACTGCTCCTTCCACGACCAGTCACCAATCGTTAGCAACACCTTTCAGTGCAGATCCGATCGTGTGTCGTACCTCTGTGTCCTCGATACCTCCCGTGTTGCAAAATTCTCGAAATTCCTTCAGGAACCTCATCGGTCGCTCCTTTCCATCACCATTATACGTCGGAAGTTTCTGTGCCGTAGTGTATAATCGAGTGACATTCAAACCCCCCTCCCCCATGGTTTGCCCGAAATTCATGGATGTACTAGTCCTTTGTACCGTTTCTTCTAATTTTTCTACTCTTTTTGTGAATTCATCGGTAATTTCACATGCTGCTCTAATTTCAGCCATCATCTCTTGTGTCTTTCTCTCGAGTTTTTCCACGGTCACCCTTTGACCAGCGACCTGTTGTTGGATGTAATTATTTGTAGTGTTCTGATTCTCTTGTATCCTTTCCTGGGCTTCTTTAATTTTCCGATCTGTCCGGCTCTCGACCGCCGAAATCTCTCCTTCCAGTGCATCTTTAGTCGATTCTCTCAAAATTGCTATCCCGCTCAAACACTCGTCTCTCATCTCCTGCTGTATCTTTATCACCTCAGCGAATTTTCCATCGCTCTTTTCCTCCATCTTCTGCTGCCACTTTATTACTTCCGCGAATTTTCCGTCCATCTTCTTCAAAAACTGTATCACCTCACATACACCACTTGGGTCTGGTGAAATCATCGCAGTCCTGTCTGTGGGCCACGGTATACTGCCGACTTCGCCGATTTTCGGATTATCTGCGAACTCTTCTGCTGCATTATCGCTTTCCTCAATCAGTGTGATTTCAGAAAAACGTTGTATATTCCTTCGATCTATTCGTCGCCTATCATCCAACAAGTGTTTGGCTGTCGTAGACTCCCATGCATATGTTTAACCTCCTTCAGCACCCCCCTCCTGCCAGCGACGCTCCACCATACTCTCCATCATTCGCATTTCCTCGATCTCGAGAGAAATGTTCTGTTCGCCTCCCGTAGCCATGCTTTTAATTTTACACCAAATTTATTTGCCTTACGCGTGCCCTACCTCACCACCGCAGTCTTTCTTATCTGTGTCGAGCCCCACGTTTGGCGCCAAATGTAACGGAAATTTCTTTTCGTTAGCATTAATTTTTATTTCCCAGGGGAAATTCAAGCTCGATCACTAGAATAATTAATTTTAGACTTCTAGGTAGGTGAGAATAGGGTTTTATTAATGAAACAATTAAAATAAGAATGTCAGTGTTCGCTTTCTTGGCACCGATAACCAGTATAATGCATGTAAATTCGTTAATTCCTACGATTATTTTCACAATTCTTTTCGGGTATTACGTTTACATAGAATCTAGGTACATCCAGCTCGGTAGTTTGTTATTCTTCCGTGCGTTGGTAGTCAGCCTGTCACTTGACGCACACACACACAGCTAAACGCGTCGCACTAGCTCTTACAGCCGATGTCTCGATCGTACATATAGATCTCTCTATCTATCACTTGTTTCACTTCCCTACTATCCTCGTTGAATCGACTCGCTCATACATTCATTGCCTATTCTACTGGTTTAAATGCTACGTGCTTTAATTCTAATTGCTTAAACACCATCCGCCTAATTCTATGTAATTAATTCTACACAATTAATTCTATTCACTTAAAACCTATCTAAATGTAGATTAATGTCAATTTCTTTGATATTCCACTAATAATTTCTATATTATTTAAATAACTCGCCTGTCCTTCCTCTTTCTGTCATCATCGTTGTTTTACACTCACTGACTCGATTTTCTCGCTCGCAAAATCGAGTATTTTAATGAAATGTTAGTGTAAATGACTTTTAAAACTCCAAAATGCACGTATTACGAAAACGTCTTTGATTACAAATGCCTTGGACTAAAAGAAAAAACACGTATCTCGGAACAACTTAATTTTTTAATCGCTTTCTATTAAGAGACTTGGGCTAAGAGAAATTTCCTTTTCGCGCAGGCTCTTTTATAGCCTTCTCCCCGTCTGGTACCCCTCTACATTATTATCGGCTTTGATTTTTTAATCCAACACAATTTCTTAATTTCTCGGCTATCCGTTGCCGCGCCATCCGTCTTCCTCTCACCGCCAAGCGAGGCCAGCTGGTTGTCTGCTGTTTATGGTAGCGAGGGAATCCCTGAGCTGTGACATAGCTACTTTTTGTTAAATTCCGGGTACGATGGCCTAGTGCCTGCAAACCTTCGTACATTCGGACCTAATCTCGCTTGTTTTGGCAGTGAAATATAATAAAGCAGGCTAGCGGGTGTAACTATATTACAATATGGAGCATTACTACGGAACATTGTGTTTTTAAGGATTAGATTTTATATTCGAAAATCATGTAATTTTTCCTTACAGCTATGCGCGCTCTACTTGCATCAAGTAGCAGCGAGAACGATGCTGAACCTTCTACTGTCGACTCGTGCTTAGCGTCACCATCGTCATTCACTACCACGACTAACCGCGACGATGACGACGACTCAATATAGGGTGTATCGGACGATGGTGACGGCGATATGTGGGCCATGTCAGATGATGATAACGACGATGATGATGACGAATTGGCGCCATTGGAGTCCCAGGAGGCAGACAATATTAAAGATGCCGATGATGAGGATATGGAGGAGGAGGACGACGATGACACCGAGTGCGGCGACGACGATGTCCTCAGCGGCCCGACTACAACCCGGCTGACCCAGAACAGCCGGGCATAGACGAAGAAGAACCAGTGATGGTTCAGCAGAAGCCACTTAATATAGACGAGGCATCCACGAAATCCGACAATGATTGGGATTATGGTGCGTCAAAATAAATTTTAAACAATATTTAGTATTAGATTATTCTATTAAAGAAAATTAATAAAATTAATTTTCTAATAGATGTCCCGTAATAAGTTGTCAAGCCAGCAGCCGTATACGAGGCGGAAAACATCCCTAATAGTCCAGAGTCACCGCCGCCTCACGAGCAAGGCTTTAACCTGTACGAAGATGCGGTGGTGATTCGCCTCCGCCTGGTATATTACTCTCACGCATGAAGCGGACCCCCTCAGGAGTGAGTGTAAAAATCCTCAAATCTGGATTTTTTACCGCTCACTGACACCTGTTGATGTCACCAGTACCATCACTGGTTTTCGCAGTGCCCTCGTCATCATCGTCATCATTGTTATGCCGGTACCGCGTAATTGGATTATTACGGTAATCGGTATAATATTAAAAGTTATTATTTTCGGGACCGTTTGCCGATTAGGAGATGGATCTCCAGAAAAAGATGAAGACGCGTATTTATACAAAAGGAAGTATTTATTATAAGCAACGGTAACTTTCCGTTGCCTATTTAAATATCAAAGAAAGAATGCACACAAATTGTTGTCTGAGTATTTTACAGGGAACCAACCGTTCACTGTCGAGTCTAAATTAATACTGATTTTAGTAGAGCAGTTAGCAACTGCGTTTGCTGAAATCTCTCAGTTGGCATCTTTCTTTAGCCACTCGTGAATTGCTGAGCGAGTCGCCTCATGCTGAGTCGGCGTCTACCTCGCGTTCGGTCTTGAATGAATTCTATATTTTGGAATTCTGTATTTAGTTAATATTCCTTACAGCTAAGGAATATTCCGCGACACAACATCCCTCCCCCCTTAAAAGGAAAAATTTTTCTAATAAAATTTTTTTCTTCAGTTGGTTCCCCGTTTACATATAATGTTTTACATATGATGTTTTTCTTTTCAACGTCTTTCTCGTGCGGGGGGACGATTGCCTCTCCTGGCCAGCTCGGTTAGCAGTCGTTCCACTGGCTGTTGACGTTCGAGTGGCTCGAGGTTGATGGTTACTGGGCTCGTTACCTGGTTACCAGCTGCTGCCGGGGTCGTTGTCTCACGAGTTCTCGGTGGTGTTCTGTTTCTTTTGTACCTGTAATATTTAAACAGAACGTAGCCAACCAAGGCTATCGGCGCTATAGCGCCCAAGGAGTAGGAGCTCAGGTTGTGGATGTTTTGCATCCCGTCTCCAGCGGTATCGAGGGTTTCCCTGATGCGGTCGGCTTGAGCTCCGAGCTTCCGAAGCTCTTCGGGGTCTCGCAGCACGCTTTGTAGTGGGACGGTCCTCTCGGTCTGCGGCGGAGGCGCCTGGGCTTCGATCTCCGTTAATGTCAGATTAAATGAAGGGAGGTAGTTCTCCCTTATGATCTGCGATGTTCGCCCGATGGTTCGGATACTGAAATCTCGGGCGGTTACTACAGATACGCCTACTAAAGCCAGTATTCCCGAGTTCTTCAGTATTTCATGTTGAGTGGGATTTTTTCCGCAATTTATACCTATGGGTTCAAAGATTGGCGCGACGTATAACCATCTCCCTTGCTGTTGCATGGGGACGATAAGGGGATGGGTTAGTCGGATAACCCTTTTCGCGCAATTTTTTCCGTTATCTGTGTTCATTTTAGCGTAGATAAGAACTTCGCAGGGCGCGTCGTTTGTAATTGGAATTGTAGGAAGCGCGGGTGGGCATATGTATGACTTGCCCAGAACTTTGCAAATTTTCAAGTCATCTTCAATCTTCAAGGTATCTATTAGTAAATGGTTTTCGGTAGCATCTATGTAATAGTGCCTTCCGTTGTCAGCACACATGGGTATGGGATATACCTTTTGTATACTAAACCGTTGCTGCCCGATTAGTGGTATATCCAGCACGAGCATTACCGCGTTGCTATCACTGTAGGCCCTGGTATCTGCCAGTCGCATAAGTGTTGGCACTTGGTCGGGTGCTATAGCAACCGGGAAACTACTGCCTGATGGTAGGTGTGGTAGTGCTTTGACGAGGTGCTTTACGAGTGTGCGTGGCGGCAGGGACGTTGCTCTGGGCTTACCGCTAGCTAAATCCTCCACTAGCCACACTAGCTCCTGTACGTCACTGAGTAACGCTTCGACTGCAATACTTATTGCATTGAGCATCTCGTCTAAGTGTTGGCGTCTCTTTACGTAGTATACGTCGCTGTTGAGTGTGCGGTTTATATGCTGCATTTGGGCCTGCAGAGTCCGGTCGTTGGCCTGTATATGATGTGCGCTTTCATTAAATAGGCTGAGAGTGGTTTTTACGACCTGTATCTGATTTTTCAGCCCTTCCTTCAGGGTCTGGTGGGACGCCTTAGGGTGCGTTTTCTCTTCATGGAGCTCCCGTGCGTCGGTGGCGTCCATATTTCCCGTGATGGCCTTTATTATGCTTCCAAGGCCGTCTACTAGCCCTCTGCGTTCTCCAACAAGGCGCGTCCCGAGGAGGTCGAATATCTGCTCGGGATCTGGGTCGGCGATGGGGAGGAACCGTTTCCCGATTTTATCAGTCTGGGTCGGCTTTTCCAGGAGGGTCTCCTAGTTTGCTGCCCACGGTGTGGACATGATTTTTAAAATTCCTATCTTTCTAATGTTTAAAATTGTATTCGTTGCGATTTTTCTACGAGATTATTTCTATAAATTATGTTAATTTTAATCATCGTTATTTTATTGGAGTTCCTTTCCTTGTGCTCCGTGGAGCTCCTTTCCCACATTTATTTAGTTTTTTAATATTCGATGAATAGTTTTAGGCGGTTAGCGTGTACCGTCTGTGTTTTCCGTCTCTTTCGGACGATGTAATTGACGGGAGGCCTCGCTTCCATAATCTCGTGGGGTCCCGTCCACTTTGGGGTCAGCTTGGCTGACCGCCCCCTGCGCAGCGTCTCGTCGCGGAGTAGTATGCGTTTGCCGACGCGGTACTCCTGCACCTGCGCGCCGTGGTCGTACGCGGTCTTCGACCGTCTTTTCGCGTCTTCGAGATTATTGCGGGCTACTGTCCACGTGGCGCGTAATCGCTCGCGTAATTCTTGGACGTAGTCGTCGTAAGCATAGGTGCTGCGGGGCTCCTGTTTCACGCCGGTCGGTAACTCCGCTTCGCGTCCGTACACTAATACATGGGGTGACAATCCGGTCCCCGTATGTGGCGTGGTGTTATACGTGAACATCGCGTACGGCAGCCACTCGTCCCAATTACCTTGATCCTCGTCTATCAAATTTTGCAGATACTCAGCGAGGGTGCGATGCGATCTTTCTAGTGCGCCATTTGATTCCGGATGGTAGGCAGTCATTTGTATTTTCTTGATTCGGAGCAGTCGACACATCTCTTTGAAGGTCGAGCTGAGGAAGTTCGTGCCTTGATCTGATAATATTATTTCCGGTGTTCCGTGCCGGCAGATCAATTCTTCAACGAGCGCCTTTGCTACTGTCGAAGCCTCTTGGTTCGGCAGTGGGATCGCCGCGCTGTATTTGGTAAGTGCGTCTTGAATCGTAAGTATATATTTTTTCCCGGAGAAGCTTTCCGGTAGCGGTCCTACGATGTCGACCGCAACCTTTTCAAATGACCTCGATGAGGTGTCCGTTACCACTATCGGCACTCGTTCCCTTTTTCCGGTTTTATTTTTTTGGCAGGATTTGAAGGATGTTATATATTTTTCTAAATCTTTTCTTATGCCGGGCCAGTCGTATTTGGTCCGTATCCGACGCAACGTACGCCTGATACCCTGAAGCCCTCCTATGGGGGTGTCGTGGTATTCTTTTATGATTTTCAGGCGATCATCGAAGAAGGGAATGGCTACGCCACTGCGGCAGTCGCTGCGCTCTTTTGTAACACAGTCTTCGTCCGTGCTGCCGGAGGTTTGCGGGCTGCGGCCCCTGCCTTACCTCGCTTCTTCAACAGGCTTGTGCGGTGCTCGGCCCGCAGTTTCTTCACTCGGTGTGCCCACCGGTGGCTCCGCCGTTGGGTCGCTCTCTATCTCGAGCGGCCTTGCTACGTTTACTTTTCGCGGCCTTCCGCGCTTCGCGGGGCCGCCATGCTGTGCTGGGCTCGCTCCGTCTTCGTCCGCGACGCTCGCAGTCTTACCAGTGCCTTGCATATGTAGCTTGCGGGGTCTGCCCCTTTCCCGACCGCACGGCTTTTCGGCGAGGCTGTGGGGTTCAGTAGAGCGATCTGCATGCACGCTGCGGATCTCTCTATCTTCTTTTGGCGCATTAGCCCACGCGGCCTCTCTCTCTCTCTGCCGCGTTGCTCTGCTGGCCCGCTGTATTCTTGGCTCTCCGCTTTGTGCAGCTGTCCGTACCCGGGCGCAGGCTGTCCTTTTCTTTCTCGTGGGTGAGCTCGACCTCTCGCTCCAGCGAGCCACCATAGCTGTAAGGGGTATCTTTCACCCTCCGCTTTGTGCGGTCGTTCGCTGTGCCGAGTTGCCCATCGTGCTGTCCTCTTCCGACTCACGGACTTCGTTCCTGGCTCTCGCTTGGGCCCTCGTAGTGAGGAGTATACGGCTGAGCGCATCTGCATTCGTATTGCGCATACCTGCCTTTCATTCTAGATTAAACTCATGTTCCGCCAATTTTATTTTCCAGTGCATTAGTCTCGAGCCTGGGTCCTTACCTCCGAACTGCCAGGTGAGCGGTTGGTGGTCTGTCACTACTGTGAAACGAGTACTATAAATATATGGCCGGAATTGAGCGAGAGCCCAAACTATCGCGAGTAGCTTTTACTCTGTGTTATACTATGTCGTCGAGGTACACATAGCATTTAACGCCGTGTAGTTCTGCTAATGCCAAGTTCATTAGCCGCTGGAAAGTCGTTGGCGCGTTCTTCAATCTGAATGGACTCAAAATGACCCCGCGGAGTGGAAAATGCCGTTTTTCCATGTTTTCCTGCGCCATCGGGATTTGATGAAATCCAGAGGCGAGATCCAAAGTCGTATAATATCGGGCCCGTCCCAACTGGTCCAATATTTCGGTGATATTGGGCAGTGGGTACGAGTCTCCGATGGTGGCTTCGATCGACTTCCGAAAGTCCACCACTACGCGCATTTTTTTCACTCCGGCGGCATCGGGTTTCTTAGCCACGACCATCAGCGGCGCGTTACATTGACTCCTGCTGGACTGGACTATTCCTTGCGCTAGCATTTTGTCTGTCGGCCTCTCCACTTCTCTTTTTCGTGGGCGAGTTTAGCCTCTCGATTCGACGAGTTATAGTGGTTGCCTTGGGTATCTTTGACTCTCCGCTTTGTGCGGCTGTTCGTATACCCGATTGCGCTATCTTTCTCTTTCTTATGGGATTTTCTGTCCTGTCCTACTTGGGCTCGCGTGGTCGCGTATATGCGGCACAGAGCGTCTGCATCTATATTTCTTTTTCTGGATTTTTGCATTTTACCGGACCCATGCCCCGATTTTACGTTCTTCCCAGGCAAGGGTTAAGATCCTAGGTCCTTCGATCCGACCTTAAAGAGTGCGCGATGCTGCATCTCGTGCGTGCGCTGCCGCTTGTTCCCTCGTAGATGGAATACACCGTTGTATTCGCACATTATTCCTGCGCGAACTGCTTGCTTTTCACTGCTGGGGGGCACCAAGTCAGGCTTCCGTTGGCGATGCGCAAACCGTTTGGCCATCGTCCCCGTGCTCTCTGAGCTTACGCGCAGTGCCTTGACCTGGTGGCTACGTACGGTCTTCGCTATCTCCGATGGCTCGCATGTCACCGTCGGCTGTTGCACTTCCTCGTCGCATTTGGAAACTTCTAAACTTACTCTTTTGGTTCTTGACGGTGTGACACGGGGTCTCGCTATGATGCCTCTTTATTCTCCTTGGCGGCATCCATGTTAGACCCGTTTCCGGATGGAAGATTCATCTTTGTAAGCAGACCTATGTATTTGTACGTGGCGGCAGTTCTACTGCGTGGTGACGAATATATCCTCGTCGCGCCGTTCCGTAGCGGCATGCAGTGCCCATACAACTTGAGCATCTCGCCATGCAAGATGTCCGCTTTATGCTGCTTGATAAAGTCCATGCCAAGTAATCCGTTGACCTTCAACGGCACATTGTTCGGAACGATGTAGAACCAATGCTCTACATTTAAAGCCAGGGTCTCGAGTACAATTTTAGCTATCCCGAGGGGGGTGAATTTTCAACATGGTCTCTGGTTTGAGACAGCCTTCCTTGATTATGCTGCACTGCGCTCCGGTGTCCGCTTTGAGGGTGAGTACTCCGGTCGTGGCCAACGGCGCATCGATTTCGAAGTTGCTGGCGGCGGTACTCGACGCCAGCAGCGTTACTTGTAGAAGCTGCAGCGTTGGTTTCTTCTGCTTACACGCAGGTCTCTGCTGGACAGTTAGCGTATTCAATCTCAGTACGCCCAGCGTGTTCACGCCTGCAGTGGCTGGATCTGGCGCCGCGGTTACAGTATTTCTTGCATCTTTGTGGGCTGTATTTCTTCCCTGTCGGGGCTGCTGCGTCGGCTCGCGTTTATTCTGCGACAGTCTCTTCCGGCAGTCCTTCCACATGTGGCCTTTCTTCTGGCAGTAATTGCAGGTTATTTCCACATTGTGGATTGACTTGTTTTCACTGGGTACTGGTAGGCTTACTCGTCCCGTATCCCGGGTGCAGTCTCGAGCCATGTGTCCAGTTTTTCCGCAGGTGAAACAATTTTCTCCCTGCCGGGGTGATACGCCTTGGGACCTTCTGGGGTGGCTTGGTGCTCCACCTGCCTCTCCCTTTGGCTGCACTATATTCGTGATCTCGATGGCTCCCGTTACGGCCTCGTGGAGGGTGGCGTAATTGCGAGATCTCACCAGGATCTGGACCTGCCCATGCAGTCCATTCTCGAAGTTGGCCTGTGCGCTTTTTCGTGTTATCTTTTCGACGATGCGCATTTCCAACATCGTAGTGGCTTCCTCGCAGAGCTTTTCTATTATATCGATGGTGAAACGCTCGGTCCTGGCGGCGTATACCGCGATGTCCTCCCCCTGGCCCTGCCGGAGGGAGTTGAACTCTACTTGTAACGCAGGTAACGACTTCCGCTTCCCGTACAGGTCCTCCAGCTCAGTTTTAAGCTGTGCTACTGAGTGGATGACTTTGTGCTTCATTTCTCTGGACGCCCTGCCCTCGGGCTTGCTGCTGAGCACTATTTCTAACAGGATGTCTTGATTCCGGGGCGCTACTCGCTTGAAAACAGTCTCGCATGATCGTAAGAAGGCGTCTAGTTCGTCAGCGTTTCTTCCGTCGAAATGCTTGATATTTTTTAGCGCTAGTCCAAGATCGAGCGTCCTATTCGGTGTTTCTGGCACCCTCTGTTGTTCCCTTTGGAACACGAGATCCGCAGGGGGATATTCTGATTCCTCAAATCGGGTTTGCCTCGACCGCGGACGCGGTATCGGGCGTTCCTCCAACCCTGTATTTTTCAGTCTCCGCGGTAGTTCGGCGTTTTGCTCTCGTAGGGACCGGATGAGTTCGAACTCGTCCGCACCTATCTCGTTGAGCGTGTCCGCGAGGTTTCGCCGTGCCGACTGCGAATCGCGGCCTTGGAGCCTGAGCTCCAGCTCGAGCTCTCGTTGAGCCCACTCGTACTCGCTGTTACTACTTTCGAACGCTTCGCATCGTAGCCTCACTCGGTCCGGCCGTGGTGCCCGAGTCGTTGTACCGGTAGCTGCCTGGAACCCTACACGATCTAACGTACGCAAATTTTCCATTTCCCGCTCGAACCTATCGCCGGAAATTTTTCTGGAGTTATTCCTCCAGTCGCTCTGTTAAACACATCGTCGCTACCGATACTACTATTATCCCGAAACGACGCACCCCTGTGTGGGTTTACGCCGAATTCGGTTGTCTGGCGGCCCTCGAGGGCCGCTTGCCTGTCGGTGGGGATTCGACCGGGCCGCGGAAGCTTTGATAGCGCCCTGCGCGCTTCGTATAGGATGTCCCCCACTGCTGCAGCTAGACCCGCTGCGGGGTCTGTCTCCTCTCCGGGCATCGTAGTTTCTAAAGAATTGCCCCTACGTCTCGGTTTTGCTCCCCTAAATAGCGGCATGCTGGTAGTAGTACGATTTCGCGGCGAGCAGAGAATATGGTTACCCAAAAAAAAATCTCGCAAGAAATATATATTTTGGAAATTACCGAATATTTTCCCTATTGGCTTTAGTTAGTATTGGCAATATGTATAATTATTATGTAACCGCCACTCACAGTACGATGATCTGGAAGACGGTCCTTTCCATTGCGATGTTCTCTGGTGCTGATGACTGGGTGTCCTGCGGCTCCGTTCGGTCGATGGTCCTTGTCGTCCTTCCTGACGCTGTTGACCAGTTTCTTCTTTGGAGCACTTTGTTGCACACTTTGTGCATTTTTTCTCGACTTGACGTGGCACCGTCAATCGGGATTTTTAACGGTTGACCGATGTCGCACCGCACCGACGTACACTTCGCGTCTTTACGTTAGTTTAGTCGGGTTTCACGAGCTACACTGGCGTCCTTCGCACGAGTCGTAGCCGTCACTTTTGAGTCACTCTTCACTTTGTTGAAAACACTTTTTTGTCCGAATAAATTACGTTTCACTTAACTTCGGCAGATCCCACCGCTGCCACCAAATGTTATGCCGGTACCGCGTAATTGGATTATTACGGTAATCGGTATAATATTAAAAGTTATTATTTTCGAGACCGTTTGCCGATTAGGAGATGGATCTCCAGAAAAAGATGAAGACGCGTATTTATACAAAAGGAAGTATTTATTATAAGCTACGGTAACTTTCCGTTGCCTATTTAAATATCAAAGTAAGAATGCACACAAATTGTTGTCTGAGTATTTTACAGGGAACCAACCATTCACTGTCGAGTCTAAATTAATACTGATTTTAGTAGAGCAGTTAGCAGCTGCGTTTGCTAAAATCTCTTAGTTGGCATCTTTCTTCAGCCACTCGTGAATTGCTTGGCGAGTAGCCTCATGCTGAGTCGGCGTCTACCTCGCGTCCGGTCTTGAATGAATTCTATATTTTGGAATTCTGTATTTAGTTAATATTCCTCACAGCTAAGGAATATTCCGCGACACAACATCATCAACGTGCTTGTCGTCATCGTTATCATCAACACACTCATCGTCATCATCGGATGAAGATGAGTCGTTGACGCCATCATCACCAGCATCGGCAGCAATGTCAACATCAATAGCGTCATCATCAGCAGCGCCATCCACGAGATATGTCTTGTAAACCAAATAGGTAGGGGTTCAATTGATGCGGAGAATAATAGCGGTAGTCGCATGGTAGCAGGTGTTGAAAATGGCGAGAATAATAACCCGGGTACAGCGATCGAAAACATCGAAGTTTTCATCCAGAACATGGACGATATTTTACCGCCAGGAAATCGTTTTGTTCTCGCGGGGGCGGAGCAATACAAATATATACGCCGTTTTGGGGTTTCAGCGCGACAGATGGATCTCACGCTTGTACAGCAACCCACATCTATAAAACCGGTCACGTATATCCGTAACTCTATCCGAGGTATTCACATTTATTTCGTGTAGGATCGTGATGACAAAAATTTAATAGGTGTGGGTTATGACACTGCCGAGATGGCAGACGGTGGAGCGAGTATATCACTGAGACCCATTGCACGGTCCATTGATAAAGCCCTATGGACTTTGATGTGTGCCGTGAATTAGAGCTCGAGGGTTCTCGCCGTCTCTGACACGCTGCGATTCACCGTTACGTATGTAGCGTCACCGGCTTGTCAGAGACTCCGTGTGTCAATGGTGAAGAGTCGATCCGTGATTTGTATAATACAAAACCGCGATAATTTGTTCTTTTCGTGCTCGATCGTTGTAGCCCTTGCAAACAACGTACACAAACGTAAACGTAGCAAATACTTAGAAATAGCTTGGAATCGTAAACGTCACGGGGCGTCGAAAGACCAACGTGAAAAAGCGTGATCTCTTGTTCAACAGGCTGGAGTGCAAATATCTGTAGAAGGCTGTGGTATTCTGGAAATAAAAAATTCAAAAGATACGATTGGGACTCGCTTGGTAAGAATTATTGTATACCGTGCAATAAATCTTACCGCCGTGAATTCGAGCATCGTTGCACAAGTAAGTGTCCACGATGCTTCAGTGTGCCGCCCTGAGTCATAGAGTTAATCCCAACGGTTGATGAAAAGCTCGTGGCTAGTCCGATAGCAGGTATTATTTAAGCAGCGCCCCACTGTGAACAGCAAGGAGTCCTGCGCCGATTGTGGACGAATGTTCTACAACCTCTTGTATCTCGCCAATCATTTAAAACCTTTGGTAAACCGTAATAAGGCAAAACAGCTACGAAAATCCGTTTGCAAGACTTACCGCGTTTATAAATCTTATGATAAAGTCATGAGTAATAATCTCAAGATTCACGAATGCGATGGTTATTTTTGTCGGTTGTGTCGTATTTTATATGGCTGCAATGATCGTTGTTATATGCAAGTTGTCAAACCACGAAAAAAATTGTAACCGGTCGCAACACGCCCTGAAACGATATTTATATTTTACGATTTCGAAATGCGCTAGGATAAGCCGTATATTACTACAAATATGGGAGACGATTCGTTCGAACACGTAGCTACGCATTGTGTAGCGCAACAGCTATGTCAGATTTGTTTCTCTGCGGGAGAGCATCTGCCCTTGGCCCCTTGCTTGTGGTGTGGTCTGCGAGAGTTTTTATTCAAAAATAAACCCGTAGATGAATTTGTAAATTGAGCAATGCGACTTTCTACGAAATTTCGTAATATATTGTGTATTGCACAACGCTAAGGCATTTGACAGCTAATTTATATTGCGAAGAACCGTAGAACGTTCCATGGATATACCCACCCCTAGTATAATCTTGACGGTAATTCTTGACGGTAATGCAATAGTTTCAATGCGGGTAGGCCGCATGACTTTTATAGATAGTATAAATTATTTTCATATGCGTCTCAGCGCACTACCCAATACCTTCGGGTTTAGCGAGCAAATAACAAAAGGTTATTTCCCACGTCTCTTCAGCACTGAACATGCGCGAGGATATAATCGTGTTCTCCGCGCAGTTGAGTATTACTCGCCCGACACAATGAGTAAACTCGACCGCACAGAATTTTACGAATGTACGCTGAGTAACTCGATAAAGTCGTGACATTTTATTTTGAAAAATAAATTTTTAAGTATTGCAAGATGGATGTTGACGTACTCCGTTGAGCTTGCTTTGAATTTCGTAAAATATTTTTATCTGTAGGTGATACGGGCCCATTTACCGAGGCCACTACGATAGCATTGGCCTGCTGAGTCGTGTACCGTCGTAATTTTCAAAGACCCCGAACAATTGGTCTTATTCCTGTTGATGGTTATACGCGTGCGGAAAATCACTCGCAGTAGGCCGTTGACTGGCTCTTATGGGTAGAACATGAGCTCGATCATGCGCTTATTCACGCGGGTCGGTCCCGTGAATACCGTATGAACTACCCAACGGGCCACGCGCCGACGGCTATCGAGAGGTAAACAATCGTTGTATTGTTCATCAATACCACGGTTGTCACTGCGACGGATGCCACGAGTGTTTTCCAAACGACCGCACGAGAAAGTTTCACGCTGGTAACGAGAGTATAGATTTCGATACGAGCGTACTGTGGCAATGAGTTTGAAAATCCGTTCACATGGTTACGAGTTGGTGGAGATAGGGAGCGTAACAATAATACTCTCCACAAAGTCGAGCCATGTGTAAACGAATTTTTAAAAAATCATCCACGGCGCACCAGAGAGAGTATGAACCCTCGTTTATGGTGGTCGCACAAGTAATATCGTTACCTCTTACGATGTCGCACGAGGAGAGAAGATATCGTACATCGATATCTGCTCGCTGTATCCTTATATATGTACGTAAGGTCGCTACTCAGTGGGGCACCCGAGAATATATACCGGTACCGAGTGCGACGATTTGTTAGCGGGTTCGCTCGATGCTCTCGGTGTAATGGTTAACGGATTGGTCGAGTGTACCGTATTCCCTCCGTGCCACCTATTTCACTCCATGCACCTATCCAAATGCATGAGAGACTGCTGTTTGCCCTGTGCCGTAAATGTACAGAAGTTATCGTTCAAGACGCATGCATTCATAAGAACGCAGGGCATTTATGAGATGACAGGGTTTTCACGGGTACCTGAGTGACGGATGAGGTACGGAAGAGAATAGACACGGGTTATAAAAATTTCGAAAAGTTCGATGATTTGCGCGTACAAAACACCAATGTACAATCCCCATACATGCGAGAGTGGCCTGTTTGCCGCTTATGTGAATACTTTTTGAAGATAAACAGGATGCAAGCGCGTGGTGCAAACACTGTATCGATGACGCGTCGCGCCAGGAATACATAGATTATTATGAATGCGTAGAAGGTATCCAACTGAACGCTAGCAATATTAAGCATAATCAGGGTTTACCCTCAGTTGCTGAGTTTTGCTTAAATTCGTTCTGGGGCAAGTTCAGTCAGCGGGATAATTTGACATGCACGGAAATAATTAAATCTCGCAAGAAGTTATTGATGTACCTTACGATAAAAAAGTACCGGGCAATTGTCAATAAAACGAAAACGGTTCAATTATTCATCGATATTTATTTTATTCCCTTCAAAGTAATCTCCATCGCAAGCAATACCCATATTCCAACGCTTCTTCCAATCTTTGAAATATTTTTCATAGGCCGATTTTGGAATCGCCTTTAGCTCCTTCTGCGAATTCGCCTTTATCGCCTCAATCGTCTCAAAACGCTTTCCGCGAAGTGGTAACTTCAGTCGTGAGAACAGGAAAAAATCACACGAGGCCATGTCAGGTGTATACGGAGCTTGCAGAACGGTATTAACGTCATTTTCGGTTAAATAGTCGCGTACAAGATGCGATGTGTGAGCCGGTGCATTGTCGTGGTGACGAAACCAAGAATTCTTTCTCCACATGAAACTCGTCTCATGTCCAAAACATCGTGCATAACGCTCCGATCCGATCCAAACGAGACACCAAGATCGGCTGCTCTCTCCCTGCTATCTCACACGACGATCTTCGAGCACAATTTTCTTAACTTCTTCGATGTTTTCATCAGTCACAGAGGTGGATGGACGACCGGAACGAGGCAAATCATTAACCACAGTACGATCCACTTTAAACTCTTTGTACTACTCATATGCATGTGATTTTGACATTGTCGAGTCCCCGTAGGCTACCGTATATTTTCTTAGAAACTCAACATTTCCGGCACACTCTTTGATCAACTGAATTCGACGTAGCGAAATTCACAGAATACATCAAACAATGACTTATCTACAAAGCTATTACGCACAAACTATCTGACACGTTGCGCTCAAAAGTGACGTGTAAGCAACTGACAGATGTACCAACCTAGAAAAAAAATGACTTTGACAATATCTCAAGGGTGGGTCATATAAATGAAAAATTCTGGGTACTTCTCGATCAGAGAGTATTTGTACGACAATGAGAAAGAAATTCAACACCTGCTACCGGATAACGAAGATTTGTTATATTTAAACTCGATATCTCGCGACGAGGCTATTGTCCCCAGTCTCATAATCAGTGTGGTTATCGCTGCGTTTACAACGACCTTGGCCCGTTTGAAACTTAATAGCTACCTCGAGCTATTGGACAGACGGGTTTTGTACTAAGATACGAACTCCGTTATTTACGTGAGTACTAGCAATGATGCTTGGAAGCCCTCGGTAGGTAATCTCCTCGGTAACAAGACCAACGAATTGATATCGGTGGCACCGACATACACGGTTACGACTACACAGGATCCCAAAACGGTGTTGGACACTGTTTGCAAAGTGAAGGGGATAAGTTTGCATTATAAAAACGCGTAAATAATATATTTTAACGCAATAAGCGAACTTATCGAATTAGAAATGCTTACCGTTAGTAATACTTCACTTCGCAACGTCATCACCCCCACAGTGTACAAAACTTATAGTGTCGTATGCCGTAAACATCACCATATTACACACAGGTTTATTATTATTATTTGGATATACAGATATCGATGCTAATAATGATGACTCGAAATACCTATGTAATATATACTTTGTAAATATGTATGAATATGTAAATACTGCGCACGCGTGCGTGTGTGTAATGTAAATATAGATAGATATTCTTCATGTATATTATTGTAGTTTAGATATATGTATGTGAGTCAAAACGATTACTATGCATGGGCTTAATTATGTAATTTTGTCAAATAATAAAAACACGTATATATAAACTTGTACAGAATGATTTCGATGCAACTTGTGAATTACTATGAAAAAATTTGAAACCTTATGTTTTCTGTCTTGATATTATTCGAAAGTTCCCCCACCATCTCACACACATTTTCATATTCAACTAGGATGGCTATCAAAGAGACACTATATGTATATATAATCGGAACAGCCGAGAAAGGGTAGTTGAAAAGAAAACGTCGTGGTGAAATCATCTTTGGCTGTCTTTGCAATCGTAATGGATACCATTGACCGTATACTCTTGATCGACATGCAGTGCTATTTTCATTTCAACCAATTGGGTACGAGACCACATATTAGTGGTCCACCACCAGTTCGCAGGAATTGCGGAGGATGTCATTGCAAATGACCAGCCAACGAGAATAATGCAAGTAAGTTTCTTATTCGAGAATGTTAAGATAAAACAATTTTTATGAAGCTGAAAAAAATATCGATCGTTTTCACTTACCATTATTATTATGAATAGTTGAAAAAGTTTTAAAAAATAAGACAACGAAATAGAATAAATATATATATATAAATGAATATTTATAAATAAATAAATATTTTACAAAAATAATAATAAAATCAGATATGGAGGGAGCTCGGTTATTGACTAGAGGACATGTTTAACCGGTGGAAGAGTAGACAATATTATTTACTGTAAGACCCAATCTACTTATCTACCGTCTATCTAAGTCCCAATGGTCGGTAACATACCTACGGTTAACAAACGATATACTTTGATGATCGCCGATACATAATCTACTCATCCGACTGCCAACATTCGATATCTTTTATCGAATGTCGGTACCATGCCGATTGGCGATAGTATATGGCGCATCGGCAATTAAGTACGGTCCAGAATCCGACAGATGGCGCGGGTGTAAGAGCACCAATCAGAACACTGTGATAGGTGTCCAGGGGGTGGGGGCTGCTGGGGGACCAATCAGGAATGGGGGTGGGTTGGTGGGGGGCCAATCAGGAACGGTATGAAGTGGTCAGTTAGACACGCTCCTTTCGCGCCAAAGGGCCCCACTAATGCAAAGGCAGTACGGGTCTAAACACGCCCTGGCGCCAAGGGACAGGGGAGCAACGACGCCCTGTCTCGCGCTAAAGGGCTTCTTCTGCTTTTGTTAAATATATTTGTTGGATAATCAGCTGGCGCACGACGATCGATATTCGCCGTGCGTCGACCTGTTGCTGCGGTCTAGCAAGCGGCGTTCGGTTGGGCCGGAGATAGCCCAGGTAGGGCCTCGAGGAGCCGAGGCTGTGCCTCGCAGGCAAGCCACGTTAAGCGAGAGGATGTCTCTCTCGCTTGACTTCGGCTTCGCTCACCGGCTATCTCTCTTAATTGACTTCAGCGCCCAACGACGCTTTCGTATCCCGCAGCCATGTTGAATTTTTAGACACTTTTGCGAAATACTCACGAAACAGCGCACGCATTTCTGGACTCTCGGACACTTTTGTCGCTGAATTCACCGGACTCGCTCAATATTTCTCGCTCACCAGGACTCAGCACTCAGGTAAGCGTACACTGACATAATTCAGAGTAATTCGCTGTCAGTGAGGAGTAAAGAATTAATCGTACATCAACATTATTGTCTCACTTTGTGGCGTGCCCCGCAGCACTGGCTGCAGCACGCACAATGCTCTCAGTACATACAGCACACAATTAATATAATTGTGTGATGCTCAAAATCTCAGAATTAAATTCAGTTTATTTATTTACATGTAATTTTCAATTCTCTGATTTTTGGTGTATTTATTTATATATTATTTATCTTGTCTAAATTTAACCTATTGTTGTATTTATTTTTCACTTTTATATTTTTTAAATTATACATAAATTATATTTTATACTGCGCCAGGAAGGTAGAATAAACCGCATCCTCAAAATAACATGCACAAGTCTGGTTTATTTCCACCTTGTCTCGAGTGAGGCTTCATTATTTTCAATATCTTCACAGATCGGTCAATTACATCAGACGGATTCTCAACAATATTTTTCTTACAGTTTTATTTCATTTTCCAACTGTTGGGTACACAATGTATTTGTCATGTTGTTTTATATTGTTTTATTTTACACATTCTTACAAAAGTCGTATCAACATCTAACTTAATTTTTATCGAGATACAATACCATACGTAAAATTCTTATTTCAAGTTTTTTATATCAGAATGGTGATTTTTGAGGTGATCGCTCTTCTTTTTGCAAAATTTTTCAAATGTAAGTACCTGCATTGATTCTATACATTTGTTGTCGTTTCCAGTCAGTGACGCCAGGTTTTTTTTTGCTGTGAACTATCAAATTCGATTTTTTTTTTAATTCCATCAATTTCGTTTTTTTTTTGTAAACTCATCGGACATTTTTGTTGTAAATTTTATTCGAAAATGTTATTTGTGACTCAAATTCCTGAAGGAAGCAGTTTTTACATCGTAACCTATAACACTTGCACCAGATAGAATCTCCTTCCAAAGTGAAGAGACCTTGCGAAGCAAATTTTGTTCGTCAGTGTGACCTGATACTTGTGAGACGTAGAAAAAAGAACAATATTTGTGCATAGGGTGCAATAAAAAAAACATAATACAATTTCGAATGTTTTTTTGTTTCGCTGTTCTGTAAGTAATGTTTTTATTTTACAAAACTTCAAGATTTCATATAGTTCCTACACTGTATGAAAATTCTCTTCCAAAGCAATTTCACGCGCAGTATTAACCTTCAATATATTGTTTGAACTGAATTAAAATACTGGGAAACTATTAACAATCTTTAATCTTATGGAATTTATTCATTTAACAATATAATACAATGTTGTGGTAAGTAAGCGGCCGAGTGATGATTAATCGTGGAACTCGTTGCGGCTGCGACCGGCCATCTCCCAGATGTCAAGGAGTTAGGAGTATTAAGTGTAACACTTAAATTATGAATTTACGTTTCAGTCCTTGGTGCGGACTCTCTTCAGAATCTATATTTCGCTGAATTGACAGCTAAAACTCGTTCACTCGAGTATAAGAGTCTTGTCGTGTGGTCGGTGATAGCCGGTCTGGTAGGGACCGTAATTGTCTCACGAGACGCTCCCGCGACTCTTGATCAGAAAATCAGTTTAGGTATTCGGTTTTCTTTGCGTGTAATGAGTTCGTCTTGAATATAGAGAGACTAAATTATCATACATCGCGTTCTTTAGTTTTTTAGTAGAAAACAGATTTATCTTCATTTTGTTGCTTGAAATTGAATATGGTAAGGAAGGATACAGTCCTTTTGCCGATCATAAGAATTGATGAAAGAAACGTGCCTTACCAACCGACGGTAAAGCAAGGATCCTTCTTACGGACATCAGACTGCTATTTTGAATAAAGGGATTTCGTGTCATTTAGAATATTCCTGCGTATAAACATGAACTCCTCTCTGGAGAAACTTCCTCCCACCTTTTAGCCGTTAGTACTAAAACTCTACCGCGAGATGGTTTATAAATTCTTGCAAACGCCATGACCTCAGACCCTTTATATAATCCAGGTAGTAATGCATAATACTCTGTCGATTCTCAGGAATAAAGCTATACATATCGGTAACTACGAGTATTTAGTCTTCCTTCGGTCTCCCCCTATCCCTGTGGTAGCAGCTAGCTCCCTCCACTTATGGCAGCGGCCTTTTCACTCCACTTGTCTGACCAGACTTGCTGCAACCCCTCAGCAGCGGCCTGTATATCAGGCTGAACTCGCCCACATCACTTCGAAGCCTTTCATGTTTCTTAGCATGCCCCGATCTCTGGAGGCTGGTACTAACCTGATCTGATCCAAAATTTTATGTCCCACGGGCATGCCAAATAGACCTGGTGATCGGCATCATGGTCAAGCATCATCTGTTGCATCTTCGCGCTCCTTAAGCGATCTGTTAGGCCTGCAGCACCCGCCGACCCCACAATAACGATCAGCCTCCATAATATGCTTATTGGAAAAGCCGTGCTGACATTCCCTCCCGCTACGGGGAATTGCCTTGCGAGATCACCTAGGAGTGTCGCCCAAGTGTTGAAACGTTAAACGCCTCTAGCATTTGCGCTTTCGTAATCAATTCGGAAAGATAGCAATGGTTGTAAAGTCCATGTTTAATTTTTCTGTAATGAATCTCTACGTTCATTGCTTATTGCCACTAAATGGCATTCTCGCTCTTAAGTGCTTCTTCAACGTTTTGTAGCTCGATGGCAGTCACAGCACATGTTACGTTCGCAACTTATATATCCGGTGAATAAGTTTTTAATTGATTACGAAGTTTTCATTGATATTTCTGTCTCTTCAGGAACTTGCTGTTCTTGTTCTTCAGAGGTTCGTTTTTATGGTATTTTCACTAACCGGAAATTGAAACTTTCCAGTTGGTTATGCTGCTTCCTCGTCGTGAATAACGATAAAATTCTCTTCTTGAGCTTCATTGCCATCTTTAAATTTCTCTCGATTTTGAATCAATCATGCTCTAATCCCTTTGTTTATATCGCTATCGATGTGAATCAACGTAGAACTTTTGTGAATCACGTCGATATTCTCTCTATATTCATTCACAATTTGTTCATCAAGATTATTTTCCGAGCTACATACACCTATTAGTACTCTCATCGTATATTTCATAGTTGGTAATGTAGCTTTCATAGCCTACTACTATCATCTTCTTCGCTTTCTATTCAAAATTTGACCGAATTTTTTTGGGATATGTGAATATGATATGGCTCCGAATGTCCTTATATGCCCAACAGTGACTTGTTTTTCAGTCGATATTTCGTAAGGTTATTCCACTTTACCGCCGACGATTATTTGCATAAGCAGCTATTCTGACTGCGTCCACCCAGAGCAAACATGGAAGATTAGTAGCGTTTAACATTATTTGTGCGCTCGCCGACCGTCGATCTGAATACTTTGACTCTGTTCCCAGTTTGCTTTTCGACCAATTGTATAAACTCGAGAAACTTAAACAAAACGTCGCTCTTGTACTTTAAGAAACAAACAAAATGATACAACGAATAATCATCTTTGAACGTGATAAAATAATTCGCACCACCAAGCGAAGTAGTCAACATTTTACCATTTACATCGGAATAAATACTATCTCCGGCCTTTTACAAGATCGTTTGTGATTCTTTTTATAGGGCTTATGATATATTTTCGCTGCTTGACATTCCTCACAATATAGTCCATCTATGTTTTTGATTTTTATATCCGGAATTTTACAATCGTCCGCAATTATCTCCAGGTCGCCGAAATTCAGATGTACTAATCGCTTATGTTATATCATTACAAAATTTGTTATTGCAGCATTAGCTTGTTTTGTTAACGATATCTTAAGCGTATTTTGTAACACGATTTTAATTGTTGTATCGTAGCAGCAATTAGTTCATCATTCCGAACTCTGATTTTTCTGACAAATACAATCCTCAGATTCTTACTCGATAATGGTTCCATTAAAGATAAGTTTTTTCCAATCTTCGGTACGGGCAGTGTGTTCAAGCGTACGAGGTTCCCATTAGCTGTCAATCAACGTCACAAGTAACATAAAAAAATGCAAAAGTTATGTACAAGGTTCCGCCTTGCAACTTTTTTCACAGGTAAATCGATTGAAGAATACAACGATCATTTCTGTCTCTCTAAGTTTTAAGGTATTATCTTCATGTTTTGCAAGCATCTATTATACGTCAAACCATAACGATCGATAACTGTATACTCTCTAATCGAAAAGTAGCAGGAATTTCTTATTTAAACGAACCACCTTCGAGATATTGTCAAAATCATTTTTTCTAGGTTGGTACATCTGTCAGTTGTTTACATATCACTTTTAAACGCAATGTGTCAGATAGTTTTTGCGTAATAGCTTTATAAACAAGTGGTTGTTTGGTGTACTCTGCGAATTGCGCTATGTCGAATTTAGTTGAGCAAAGAATGTGCCTGAAATTTTGTCTTTCTAACAAAATATCATGTCTGGAAGCGTTGAAAATGTTAACGGTAACCTACGCGGACTCGACAATGTCAAAAAACACAAGCATACGAGTGGTACAAAGTCTTTGAAGCGGGCCGTACTGTGGTTTATGATTTGCCTCGTTCCGGTCGTCCATCCACCTCTGTGACTGACGAAAACATCGAAAAAGTTAAGAAAATTGTGCTCGAAGATCGTCGTGTGAGCATCAGGGGCCTAACAGTAAATAAGGAGTATTATGTAAGCGCACTGAAGCGTTTAAGGGAGAATGTTCGTCGCAAGAGGCCGGAATTGTGGAGAAATGACTCGTGGTTTCTTCACCACGACAATGCACTGGCTCATATATCTCATCTTGTACGCGACTATTTGACCAAAAACAACGTTAATACCGTTCCGCAAGCTCCGTATTCACCTGACATAGCCTGTAACTAAGTTACACCCATGAGCGTAGGGGCAAGCGCAGTAATAATCGATGCCATAAAATAAGGCACGCTTGCGAACATCGATTATTATTGGGAACGGCTGGAGAGCCCGAAAAGAAATATAACGCGTCAAGTAAGGAATAGTGAGGAGTATAAAAACACCTGAGCCAAAGACTCGGTACAAGAGTACCGAGCTTTGCGGGCAATAGGCCATCGCCCCTGACAGAAAAACAGGAGCTGTCGCCGCTCCGAAATTCCCTCGCTGACAAAAACAGCGGGTCAGCGACCAGCTGGCCTTGCTGGGAGGCGAGGGGAAAGCGGTAAGCGCGGCAGCGGCATATCGCGAAAGCCTGAAGTTGCGTTATATTTTAAATGATGATAGGGAAATCGGCAGAGGGGACTGACGCGAGGGGAGGCCTATAAAAGGCCGGTGCGGGAAGAGAGGAGCTCTCTTAGCGAAATCGTTTAAACGGTGGAGGTACGAAAAGTGAGAACAGAAAATTCAAATTGAAAATCGAAATTCAAAAGTTATTTCAAATCATACCTATCGTAGGGTCTGTGTTCACTTCAGAAAATAAAATCAGTGAGTCGTGCCCAGAGACGAGAAAGTGCCCAAATCATTAACAATAGCGAATTATATAGTGTGGAAATTATCGATTTATCACAATTTAAGTAGACGACGAGTTAAATAGAGTAGATGCATAGGTTTAATTAGTACGGTTAAGCGGGTAGATTTTAAGTGTTTCAATTAAGAGAATAGATTAGATATGGAACATAAGCGCATCAAAAACAGCGAACAGATTCCGGGATGAAATAAATAAACTGGGTCTTTAAACCTACGAGAGAATCGAGAAACGAAAAATCGCATAAGTGGAAAGGAGACAGAGTGCGAGTAAGACGGGAGAGAAAGAGAAAAGAATTGTACAAAGAGTTTCTACACTCTATCCAAGTAGTGCTGTGTGTGTGTGTGAGGCGACAAGCCCGAGGCGTCGACCCGTAACCGTAGCTCGAGCCCCGGAATACCAAGAATTTATGCTCGAATAAGTAGAAATAATCATAAATATAATCGAGGGAATTCCCTAAATTGTTGAAACCGAGAGGATCGAATCAGGAAATGTAGAAGATAGGAAAATCAGAATTAAATAAGAGTAAGTAGAATTAAATAATTAGGATAAGAAAGGGAAAAATATTAATAAGCCAATCCTGTAGCGGCAAAATACGAGTAACAATGTGTGTCTGAGCGAAACGAGAGTGGATGAAAAAGAATTGTGAATAGGGTTCATACACCCCATAAAAAGAGCGAATGCGAAGTAATATAACCAGTAGGCGAGATACCGATGCAACCAGTATCGAGCAATACCGTTTGACACCAAGCGAGAGAAAGCATCATCAGAGACAGAGCGAAAGAATCGTAAATAGAGCTGAGACGCTCTAACAAAGGAGTGAGTGCGAGGAAAGATAGCGAGTGGTGCAGTATAGATATATCGGCGTATTGGATATATATATAGTGATACTGTGCTACGAACCATAACAGACTGCCGAAAAATACTGAGAATCCGTGCATCGGAGATAGTATAATAAATTGCGGAAATAATCGATAGAATTACATGTATAAAAAGAAGATTACGGAAAATCGAAAGGACCGAAATTAAGAAGTGACGTCTTTTTTTTCTATGAAACAGATCTCTTACAATAAAGCATCATTATCAACCACCATGCAGTCTAAGTTAATTAGTTATGTGTCGGGCCCAAAATCCCACGATAAATAAAAAATATATGTGAACGTAAGAAAAATACCGTTACAAGCCCCATGTGACTTTTTCTTGTTCGCACGACTCAAGTTACCACTTCGCGGAAAGCGTTTTGAGACCATTGAGGCGATAAAAGAGAATTCGCAGAAGGAGCTGATGGTGATTCCAAAATCAACCTATGAAGAGTATTTTCAAGATTGGAAGAAGCGTTGGAATATGTGTATTGCTTACAATGGAGATTACTTTAAAGGGAATAAAATAAATATCGATGAATAATTGAACCGTTTTCGTCTTATTGACAAATACCGGATACTTTTTGATCATAAGGTATAGCATTTAGCGGTCGACATTATTAACTATTATATTTTTATTTAAGCTGCAATTAGGAAGCGACGATTCACAACAGGAAACGTATGGAAACATCCTGGTATGCACATCGACTCGGTCGTCATTCAGGTTGATCATGAAAGTCGCCTTGGTGACTCGATTCCAGTAATTAATCCTTCCTTTAGATCTGCCATAGCTCGCCATCACAGTCCGTAGCTGTCACATTGGAGTTCTTTTCAAGCGTGACTCGCCTGGTCTAGCTGCGAAACTTTGATGTCACGATGAGAGTTGACTCAAAGGATCACTTTGTAGGCCTTTAATAAAGGTGTGGATCTTGATAAAAGTACCCCTTATATGAAGAATAGTGTCAATAAGAGCTTCAATTGAAAAGGATAGTGAATATATAGATATGTGGCAGATGAATTGCAGTTGGTGGTGTTAACGAGAACGTGCCCCACCATCTCATTATAACTGTAATATTGAGTTTTGTATTAGATATTTATGCTATGATTTTTTACCTGTAATTTAGTTTAATAGCTTTGTGTACAATATTAGCTGTGTACAACTTGCGAAGCAGGGCCATCTGAAACTTTCTATATATTCTATACACTACTAAACACACTACTCCTTTGGAAGAGTCTGAAAGAAATCCTAGTGGGGAGATTTATTCGCTGATAACACTTTCAATAACGGGAGATATAAAACCGAAATAATAAAGAAATAATGTTTGTTATGAAAAGAAGACGCCAAAGTCACTGCGAAAGCATACACTGGTTTTATTGTTTACACTTAAGTAACTTAGGCGTAAATCGCGATACGTAGAAGTAGAAGTGTACTTGTAAAATACCATAGTAAAAGTATTAGAAGCGTTCCGTGTGAAGACCGAAAGCGAAATGTCTTTTCTTGAAGAGCCACCGTACTAGTGCACTCGAATCGTCCGGGCGCAAATTGAACGATCCGAGAGACACTTTCAGAAATTGTAAAGAGACTAATTGAACTCTGTTGCGGAACGAAGAATTAAGGTGATGTCGGACCGTGAACCGTGGATTATGGAATCCAAAGTAAAGGGTGGTTAAATTTTAAGGGCCGATGTTGATTTTGAATAAAACACAAATTATTTAGGAAATTATTGTCAATTCTTTTTATTATGATAATATGGTATGGTTCAATTATGCATGGAACAAAATATAGGCTAAATGGCCGCAGCTAACGAAACACTGTTGCCATTCCTTGCCACCATTCTGACCATTGACGACGTTTGGAATGGTCAAGAGGCTTTAGTTCTTAAGTCAATTGCACCTTATAAGCGTGTAAATGCAAGTCTTTATGCATAATGTTCATCAACGACGAGCGTGAGAGGTGCAATTGTTGGGCACGACGACGAGTTGAGGTGGACGGCTCTTCAGCCACACTATCGCGAACAGCAGCAATATTTTCTGCAGTACGAGCTGTACGAGCATGCACTGGTGTTTTAATATCTCCTACAGACCCGGTTTGCTCAAATTTTTGCACGATTTTTCCGATTGTACGCACATTTGGACGATTAAATTGACTGAAAAAATCACGAAGTGCACGATATGCATTTTGATTTGAACGCCCATTTTCATAATAAGCCTGTATAACTTTAACGCGTTGCTCGATTGTATATCTTTCCATGGTTCAAATTGAGTTAGTCTGAAATTGAGAAATGTCAAATGAAAGGCAGAAAAAAACTTGACGTTTAGGTGTGGTTCACATTCAACATCGGCCCTTGAAATTTAACCACCCTTTAGAAGTATTGTAGAAGAAGGATCTATCGAGAAAATGCCTATTGACTGCGGGCCTCACTCGGACACTCAGAAAACTAGCACCTTTTCTGAACACTACCGAATACCTACATTTTCAGGATACATCCAACGTTGTTGCTTATATGGTTTGAAGCTTAATAAGTAGCATTATAAGAGTATAATATTGATACGAATATTGTCTGCGTCACTTAAAGTAAAAATGTTCTACAATTTAATTGTTAAGAGTTCTAATTAAACACATGAACAATTTTATTTTAAGAGCTTATATTATGAGTGTAAAAATACTAATGTAACCAATCGAATGTACGTTCTTTTTATGTTACAGACGACGAGCCACCGCCAGTAGAGCAGAGCGAAGGTGGATGGTTAAATTTTACCAAAATAACTCGCTCTGAAAGTGGATGGTATAAGTGTTTCACAAGGCATTCATTGGGAAGTTTTTCCAGCATCGGCTATTTTCTGAACGTACGCTGTGAGTATATAATCCTATCTCCATTCTTGAGCAATTTGTACGGCACATTATCCATCACTGTCAAACCGTTGTTAATATTTGTGCCACACTTCTAGTAGCTACATTGAAAATGTAGCTATTAGTACTCGGCACATGTTCTCATTCAGGACTGTAGATTTAAATATACTATACTCTCGTGCGAAACTTTGAAAAAGTCGTGTTAAGGGCGATTATAAAAAGGCTCTTTCTGCAACATACTCATTTTAGCTATAGTTTAATACGTTTTTATTCTGTAGTTAGATGCATTAGCCCAAAATATTTGGATAGAGATAAAAATGAATTCTATATCTGTTTGGTATCTTAAAATTAGTTGGTTTCAATATTTCAAAACGACGATAGTTTTTTAGGCTTTCATCGTCATCGTTTTCATCCATGCTAATCACTATCTTTCACACACTGCTAGCCATCATGCTCGCCACCTTCCAATATCACTATGCAACGGTTAGCGATGAAACAGCCTGCCACCGCTTGGCAACAGCCAAACACTGTACGAAATATGATATCACATAAAGTCAGTTAATGATGAGCCTGTTTGCCAGCCGCAAGATATATACCGAGCAGCAATAAGTTATAGACTTTGCGTCCTCATAGAGGAAGTTGGGGTGTCGTGCTCCACGCTGGGCACCAAAATTTGTGACCGATTCCTACAATTAAGAAGGAGTTTCGGGTCCACAAAACAAATTAAATGTTAGCACGTAAGCTTCGTAAAATAGGTGTTTAATTGTATTTCATATTCGATGTAGTTTACTACAGTTCCGCATGTTCAATTTTAACACAGAGGCAAGCAAGTAAATGAATTAAAAAATAATATGAATTACTTCATAGAAAAACAAAAAAAAATAGAATTCGGATTACTGTTGGATAATCAGCTGGCGCACGGCGATCGATATTCGCCGTGCGTCGACCTGTTGCTGTGCTCAAGCACGCAGCGTTCGGTTGGGCGGAGATAGCCGACGCAGGGCTTCGCGGAGCCGAGGTTGTGCCTCGTAGGCATGCCGCGTTGAGCAACAGGATGTCTCTCTCGCTTTACTTCGGCTTCGCTCACCGGCTACCTCTCTTAATTGACTTCAACGCCCAACGACGCTTTCATATTCCGCAGCCATATTGGATATTTTGACACTTCTGTGAAAGACCGCCTGGACAGCGCACACATCCTCGGTACACTCTCGGATTTTTCACCAGCTCACCGGATTTTCTCAGCATTTTCAAGCTCAACAGGACTCAAAAATACGGTAAGAGTACACCGTCACAATTCAGTGCAATTCAATGTCGGTGAGGAGTAGAAAATAAGTCGGTACATCAACATAAAGGTCTCACACTTTGGCGTGCTCTGCAGCATTGGCTGTACTACGATTTTCATCACTACATATTGCCTGCTCGATTAATATAATTGCGCATGTGCTTTCTATTCATTGTATTTTCCCCCAGTAAACCTGCTGGGAAAATACTGTGAATATTTCTACTCATTTGTGCATCCTCAGTCTATGTTGTATTGTGCTACGCAGTGCTGACTGCGTAGCTGTTCTCACATTCAGTCACAGCACTCAAGCAGTACAACTGCAAGTGCTCTTACTTATACCCTGTATTTTCTCATATAACTTTATAAAGAATTTACTGAGAATAAGTCAGATTTTTTACACACTCACATTTCTCACTCCGTGGCATGCTCCGCAGCACTGGCTGCGTCATGCTCGCTCTCAAGCGCACATAGCACACAATTAATATAATTGTGCTACAATTAATATAATTGTGCTACAATTAATATAATTGTGCTACAATTAATATAATTGTGCTACAATTAATATAATTGTGCTACAATTAATATAATTGTGCTACAATTAATATAATTGTGCTACAATTAATATAATTGTGCTACAATTAATATAATTGTGCTACAATTAATATAATTGTGCTACAATTAATCTCTAGATTTCTTGTTCTAAGGTAATCTTAAATAATCATAAAAATCATAAAAAGGGGGAGGGTGGATCGAGTTTCGTATCACTGAATAGCTTTTTGAAGAATTAAACATGTGTTTTTTCTTTTTTCGATCCGATGTGTAATTTCTCGAGATATTCGGAAAAATCAGGTCCCTTGCGATTACAGCGCCATCTATCACGAAGAGAAAAAAATGTTTCAGATAAAAGTTACTTATTTTTTTATGGGGAATCCGAATCTGTAATAAAAAATAGAGGTTCCTATTTACGATTTCAAAGTTGCCCCCACCCCCACCCCAGGAGGCAGGGGTGAGGGGTCGACTTTGGTATCATTGGATGACCCCCTTTCAGGTGAACAAATTTTATTGAGAACTTTTTTTGATCAGATGCGTAGTTTTCGAAATATTTCAATGTCTTCAGATAAATCGGCCACCCTGTACATACGGGAACAGGGGAGTTGACGGTGGTTTAAAACTCAACAGTATATAAACAAAATAAATGCCAATAAATAAATGCAAAAAGATTCCAAAATATAGCAAAAGTTGGCGAACTCCAAAATACAATAAGATGGGGGGGGGGGCGGGGCGTGAGGAGTTTTGATGGATGAGTGAGTATAACGGAGAAAGGGAGTAACTGTTTAACATATGTGTTCAAGAACTCAGGTATTGGAGAGGTAGGGACAGTAATATATCGAATCGAGAATTAATAGTGGTACACGGATGTTGGTAAACTGTTGCATCTATTGCTCCACCTACCAAATGCAATATACGATTTTACACATAAAAAATAATTAAATATATACAAAAGCGTAATGTTTATGAGCACAAAAAATAACGAATAAACGAATGAGCAGTACTTTGACCACACACGATGATATTAATCGGTGAGAAGAGTTAAGCAGAACTGACGTGCAAAAGCCACACGGTGACGCGAACGACGAGAGCATGACACGAGAGGAGACTAAATGTTTATGTATTTGACATGATAGAGACAAATAGTTGAGTAGACTTTTTCAAACTTTCACAGTGATTTAACGTCAGACGTCCGTGATATTGGACTGTTCCTTGTTTGAGTAGCACATTAAGAACTGTAAGTATTAGCAATTGAGACGCGATCTTTCCGAGGTGAGAACTGAGCTGAACAAGAGATTTTCGCAAGATGACTGCTCTTTCAAACGAACCGTTGTCGCTAACGCCGACCCAGTATGATTTTTATGTACCCGTGAGGTGCTGCTGCAAAGCAGCGAGTGCTTGCCCATTCTAGCCTGCAATGCGCAATTCAGCAACGCGCAGCATAATGCTCGTTCAGTCTCACACATCATGCTAGTGTGGGTGAAAATAACACAGTAATTTAAGTAACAAATATTCGAAAGAAAAACAAAGCAAGCAGATAAAACGGAGCGAAAATAAAAATAAACCCAAAAGAAAAAACTCAATGTCGCACTGGTGATATTGATTCTCAACATTGCAATACTGTGACTATGGTAGCTGGTTTTCGTCGTAATTGAACTTGAATTCAGCTACGTAAACGTTATAATTTCTTCCCTCGTAGGGAACAAAAAGAAACGATTTATGGATTAATTCGGCACGGTCAGTCGTATAAATTAGAAAAAACAAGGGAAAAAAAGTAAAATAAGATAGCTAAATCAATAAGTTCTAATAAGAGCGAATTGAATTCTCCACCTCAGAGGAGGGAAGGGTAGGATTGGGTAAGAACGTGGGTGGGTAGTACTGAAATATAACAGGGGGTATTAAATATTAAATAACACGTATTAAATAACACGAAATTAGATGTTATTCTTTCCCTACTCTCGAGGTTTTCGGGTCCCACGTTGGGCGCCAAAATTTCGAGAGTAGGGAATAACTTTAACACATCAGGGTATCTGTTGGAAAATCAGCTGGCGCACGGCGATCGATATTCGCCGTGCGTCGACCTGTTGCTACTGTGTAGCACGCCGCGCTCGGTTGGGTAGGAGCTAGCCGAGGAAGGGCCTCGCGGAGCCGAGGCTGTGCCTCGCAGGCATGCCGCGTTAAGCGAGAGGTTATCTCTCTCGTCTGACTTCGGCTTCGCTCACCGATTATCTCCCTTATTTGACTCCAGCGCTCAATGACGCGTTCGTATTACGCAGCCATATTGCTATTTTTGACACTTACGTGAAAACCCGCCTGGACAGCGCGCACATCTCTCTCACACTCTCGGATTTTCCACCAGCTCACCGGGTTTTCTCAACATTTTCAAGCTCAACAGGACTTAAATACACGGTAAGAGTACATCGTTATAATTATGTGCAATTCAATGATGGTGAGGAGTGAAAAACTAATCGGTTCATCAACATAAAGGTCTCACACTTTGGCGTGCTCTGCAGCATTGGCTGTACCACGGTTTTCATCACTATATTTTACCTGCTCGATTAAAATAATTGCGCATGTGCTTTCTATTCACTGTATTTTCCCCCAGTAAACCTGCTGGGAAAATACTGTGAATATTTCTACTCATTTGTGCATCCTCATACACTCATTTTGCTGTGCAGTGCAGCGTTGACTGCTTCACGGTCCGTTCTAGTAGAATTCCAGCACTCAAGTACCAGAGTTGCATGTGCCAGCACTCACTCTCTGTGCATTCAATTTTTTTATCTTGTTGAGAACTTACTGGAATTGATAAAATCAATCTGCGCACTAACATATCTCATTGCGTGGCGTGCTCCGCAGCACTGGCTGCAGCACGTACACTGCTTTCAATAATTACAGCACACAATTAATATAATTGTGTGCTACTCAAGTAACTCATAAATGCACCACACAATTAATGTAAATAAGTTCTGCTCAAATGTTTCACTCAAATCGAAATTCAACTTCAATTCTTTGTATTTTAATTTATATCTTTATTATTTTTTTCTATTTTTAGATATTTTGTAGTTAAAGAGTGGATGGTAGAATAAAACCACTTTCTCTATAGACCGTCTTTCTGTCTGGTTTTATTTTTCCCTGCGTCGAGTGAATACCCATATCGTTTCAATATCTTCTCAGGTCATTCCAATAACATCTCGACGGATTCTCAAACAGTATCAAACTGAAAATGTTATGCAAAAGGGATGGGCCGAGACATAATACTTAATAGAGAATATCGATACAAAAAGAAATGTTGAATAACGCAAGGATCGCAACGCAGAATAAAAGCTCAAATAATGGGGCAAAAATATAGTATGAATGATGATAATAATACAAAAACGAAAGAAGGCTGATGCGCAAAAATGAAGATAAGTTGATTAGATACTTAATCATAAAAAGATTATTGATTTGGGCGCTAGCTACATGACCGCGTAGCTCCGTTAAAATTTGCAACCGAATATCGTAATTATGGGTGGGGTTCAGGTCGATGATTTTATTTCAGACAGTTGTAACGAAATTTAGCTGAGGAATAATGCTGGTACATTTAAATATTCACTAAGCGAAATAAAAACTAAATTTGATATTGGGTAACTATAATTATCTCGCTGGTTCAGAGCCAAAATAATAAAAACAAAACAATAATAAAATTTGAATTTTAAACAGAAACAACGAAAAGTGGGGGGGGGGGGATTAATACTAACAATTGAAACGAGGGAGTGGGCGGAAAAGATTGTAGGCTTTATGTGGCGAAGGGGGAGGGGGCAAATTTGTGTGCGGGGCATGGTTGTGGCTTCATGGGGGTGGAGGTTTGGGGCGTAGCGACGAGTTCCGGCGCTGGTTTTTGGTTGGATGCGTGGTTGGAGCTCGTCGGTACTGAGGGGTGCGGGGGGTTGTCTTCCCCCGGCTGCCTTTTGGTCGCCCCCTACCCTTTTCTTCCTTTTCCAGGTGAGCCAAGGTCGGGTGCAGGGGGGATCGGTGAGCAGTTCGAAGGGTTTGTATCCGATGGTGGCTTGCCAGGCTATCTTGCTCGTCCGCTGGACCTTCTCGGACGATGTCCCAATGGCATTCCGGAGCCAATCCTAGATGATATCCCGGCATTGTCTGTCAGGAAAGTATTTGTTTGTCTAATAACTAGTGCGTCTGAATAAGTCGGTAGCTGGGGTGTGGGAGTAGATGGGTGTGCTGTTGGGGTATCGGGAAGGGTCTCGTTTGTTCGTGTTTTGTCTCAAGTTCGGTGGTAGGAATTGAGGTCTTTAATGTGGACCTTAGGCCACTTTTTCTTCATTGGCAGGTAAATCTCATACACTACTGAGGATATTCTTTTGGGGACATCGTATGGGCCGTGGTATTTGGGAGCTAGCATCGACGAGAAGTTCTGTACGGCGGATGAGAGGACTCTATTTCTTCGCAACACTAAGTCGCCTATTTGAAATTCTCGATCTACTCTACCGCGATTGTAATGCGTGACCTGTCTATTTGTGGCCTGGAAAAGGTTTCGGTGTACCCGGTCATGGAGGAGGGGAGGCAATGCATCCGGTCGATGCAGACTGCAGGGTCACTTTTGTTTCACGGGGTTAATGTAGCGTCTCTATCTCTGATGCTTTCGCGGGGTGAGGGTTTCTACCAAACTTTAAAAAGCGGGTGTCATTAGGGTGGACGCTTGGACGGAGGCATAGAGGGCAAAGCAAAGTTCAGGGAGGTGGATGTCCCAATTCTGGTGGTCGTCGCTTACGATCATAGTTTTGAGGGTTCGGTTGACTCTTTCTACGGGATTGGCCTGGGCATGATACGGGGGAATGGTGTTCTGCTGAATATCATATTGGCTCAGGTGGAAGGTCGTGTCGGTTCATGAATTCAGTACCGTTGTCGGTCAGAAGGTAGTGGGGACCGCACCTGGTCAACGGACCTGTTGGGTCTCGTAAATTCCATAGCCAGCGTAAGCTGCTATGGTCCGTAATTACTCGGAAGGACGTGTCCTCGATTTATGGTCTGCGCTCTGGGCTGCTAAGAAGCAGCCCAGAGTACAGCGACGCACTCCTTCTAGGTTACATTATAATTTTTTCTGCACGGGAGAGGCCTCTACAACAGTACACAATAAGGTGATCTTCGTTACCCTGCTCCTGGGTCAATATCGCACCGATAGCGATATTGCTGGTGTCAGCGTGGATGGTAATGTGTTTGCTAAAATTGCGGCGGGCGAGGACAGGGGTATAGATCAGTGTTTGTCGGAGGGTCTCAAAGTCCTCATGCTGTTCGTTTCGCCAGTGCTACTTCACGTCTTTTTCGAGTAGGTGCACAAAGGGTGCCTTCAACTCGGAGACATCTCCCATGAATCGAGCGTATCATGCCGAGGAATCTCCAAAGCTGCTTCAAGGTGGTACGGGGAGGATAGTTCACTATGGGGGCGACCTTATCAGGGTATATCTTTAGTCCATCTTTGCTAATCACGTATCCCAAATATTTCATTTCAGGGCGGGAGAGGGCACTTTAATTGCGATTCATTTCTAACCCTGCATCGGACAGTGCAGAACATGTTCTGAATACTTGAAATGGTCATCCTCAGTTTTTGAGGCAATGACTACATCGTGAGGTTCCCATTCGAGTCTTATTAATCTGTCGACCAGTCTCTGAAATGTCGCGGAGGCGTTAGGCAATCCGAAGGGCATCCGTATAAATTGGCACCCTAAATTGGCCCCTTGCTGGGACGGCAAAGGCAGTGACGGGGCGGCTATTGGGGTCCACGGTTATTTGGAAGTAGGCTTGGGTCAGGTCTAATTAAAAAATATAACAGGCACGGTGCAGGTCATCAAGGATTCGGTCTAGATTGGAGAGCGGTTAAGTATCCTTCCTGATAATAAAGGGTGGTTAAATTTTAAGGGCCGATGTTGATTTTGAGAAAAACACAAATTATTTAGGAAATTATTGTCAATTCTTTTTATTATGATAATATGGTATGGTTGAATTATGTATGGAACAAAATATCGGCCAAATGGCCGCCGCGACCTCGGCGGCACACCTCCATCCGATGGTCCAAATTTTCGATGACGCTTAGGCATAATTGAGGTTCTATGCCGTTAATGTGCCGAATTATCTTATCCTTTAGCTCTTGAATTGTTGCTGGCTTATCGACGTACAGCTTTTCTTTCAAATAACCCCAAAGAAAGAAGTCCAACGGTGTCAAATCACATGATCTTGGCGGCCAATTGACATCGCCACCACGTGAGATAACACGGCCATTGAATTTGTCGCGCAAAAGAGCCATTGTTTCGTTAGCTGTGTGGCAAGTGGCACCGTCCTGTTGAAACCACATATCACCCACATCCATATCTTCCAATTCGGGCCATAAAAAGTTCGTTATCATCCCACGATAGCGAACACCATTAACAGTAACTGCCTGACCGGCCTTATTTTGGAAAAAATATGGCCCGATGATGCCGCCAGCCCATAAACCGCACCAAACAGTCACTCTTTGTGGGTGCATTGGTTTTTCGACAATCACTCTTGGATTATGATTCGCCCAAATGCGGCAATTCTGCTTATTGATGAATCCACTGAGGTGAAAATGTGCCTCATCACTGAAGATGATTTTCTTCGAAAATTGATCATCCACTGTTGCCATTTCTTGCCACCATTCTGACCATTGACGACGTTTGGAATGGTCAAGAGGCTTTAGTTCTTGAGTCAATTGCACCTTCTAAGCGTGTAAATGCAAGTCTTTATGCATAATGTTCATCAACGACGAGCGTGAGAGGTGCAATTGTTGGGCACGACGACGAGTTGAGGTGGACGGCTCTTCAGCCACACTATCGCGAACAGCAGCAATATTTTCTGCAGTACGAGCTGTACGAGCATGCACTGGTGTTTTAATATCTCCTACAGACGCGGTTTGCTCAAATTTTTGCACGATTTTTCCGATTGTACGCACATTTGGACGATTAAATTGACCGAAAAAATCACGAAGTGCACGATATGCATTTTGATTTGAACGCCCATTTTCATAATAAGCCTGAATAACTTTAACGCGTTGCTCGATTGTGTATCTTTCCATGGTTCAAATTGAGTTAGTCTGAAATTGAGAAATGTCAAATGAAATGCAAAAAAAAACTTGACGTTTAGGTGTGGTTCACATTCAACATCGGCCCTTACAATTTAACCACCCTTTATTATTGACACCTCGGTATTCCACACAGAATTGATGCTTCTCATTGGGTTTGCGGACTCTCACAGGGTTGCTCAGCCATAAGCTGCTGGATCTCTCAACTACTCTCTCACTGAACATCTTATCGACTTCAGCCCTGGTTACTTGGAGCAGGTAGAGCGATATGGTAAGGGGGCTTTGTCGTATGGGGAGGGGTGGTCATGGGTGCCATGGTGTGTTGAATGAGAAGGATGGTGCTGAGAATACCAGAGGTATTGATTTCCACAAGTCGATCTAGTAAAAGAGGAAGGCATTCTTCGACTAACGGGGGACTATCGGCCAGTCCAGCGAATTCCGGGTAAGCGGGGACTGTTAGAGAGAACATGCTGTTGGGGCGAAGCGGTTCGGGGCATGCGCTGAGGGTGCTCTACGCGTCGGCCTCATAATCGATCTTCAACCCGAATAGTCGGCAGAAATCGATGTCTAGAATTGCATTATATCTAAGGGGGGCGATTTGCATGCTGAGGGTTTTTAATTGTCCCCCCACCTCAAACCGTAGGGGAATTTTCCTCAGAATCCAAACAACTGCGTTGTTGGCCACTCGCACCCCACCGAAGAACGGCCTAGACGCCCCACCGAGCGTTGGTGACTCCTAGGTAGGAGCGAGTGGCCTCCGGATCTTTTAACGCTATAGCAGGACGTCCACGGAGATTCAGCTGGAATTAATACCGACTATCTTCTCCTTGATCGTCCATTGAATCTAATACTGGGGACAACCGACGGCGCGGGGGTAGTGGGGCGCTTGCTGTCTGGACGTTCTCTAATTCATTATTGGTGTTCCCTGATAAACCGGGGGGGGGGGTACCGTTCTCTGCTCACCCCTGGGGCGTTTTCCACCCTAAGTCGTTCGCAGCGCGGGTACGAATTTACATCGTGTCCCGTCAGTTCGCAGACCCGGCAAAAAAACACCAGGAACTGCTGACACTCCCTTAATATGTGGCTACAATTATAGCAGCATACAGTGGCGAACTTGATTCAACCAGGTAGTGGGGTTGGTTCGGACAGGGAGGATCGGGGTTGCTATGAGAGGGGGAGTGCTAATGGGGAAAGATTTGATGGAATGTTCGCGTGTCGTAGGGGTTGTGGGGGTTGGCCCCAGATCAGCGGTCTCCTCAAAAGAAATTTTTGGGGTGACAGAGGTGCTTAGTGCGGACTGAGAGGGTATGGGAGAATTGCTGAGGGGGTGGTTGCAAAGGGTTGGGGAGTTGGCGAGGGACTAAGAGCTGCTACTTTATTTTTTGGGAATTTGCCTTGAGGTACGATGGCAGTCGATGGCAGTGCCAACTGAGCCGCGGTAGTCAGGGGGCGATATATACGGGCGCGCTCGAGCATCGTCTTCACCCGCCGACACTGCAGCTGGAAATCTTAGAAGCTAGTAATATCTTCTCTATCTAAAAGCGTAGCGAGGTCTGGGTGTACGTTTTCAAAACAAATATCTAATTGGCTCTCTAAGGGAAGGGGCGGTTAAGGAGGCTAAAATAGATGCGCATCTTGGTAAGGTCCTCTCAATTCACTCATAGGATTGATCATAACATGGGCACAGCGACTGTTCAACCCAGTACCACATATATGGGCCTCATTTGTGAAGCATTCTGCCAGGACTCTACCAGGAAGCTAGATCTACCTCAGATAAGCACTGACTTGAGTAGTATTCATAGAGTCGGAGAAGGAATTCCTCTCCATCCTCTCCACGACGTCCTGCGAATTTCGAGCCAAAAAAACGATCTATGTGGCGGGTATCCCTGTTCCACACACAGTTGATTTCAGTCTGTTCCTCGGATGGGTGTTGAAAGTAGTGGGGGTGTCGGAGGGATGTTCAGGTTGAGGGTCTAATTTCTGTACTACTACCTACTGGTCAAAAGGCCTGCACGAGGGCCTGCTCCCGTCCCGCTATCAGTACGAGCCGAAAAATTATGCATTCGAGACGACCTTCGAGTCCTCCCACGAGTACGTGCTATAATAAAGCGAGGGAGGGTTTGAGGGGGTGCGAGGGGGTGCGTGGATCAAGTGAGGTCCGGTGATGGTGATGCTTGTCGTATAGTCGTTGACCCACAAATTGTCGTCACTTTATTCATCTTAATCGAAATTTATGAACGACAAATCTGAGGCGCCACGTCGATTAGCTAAGAGGAAAACGTGGTGTGTAGGTTTTGGGGTTGTATTATGGGCGGGGTTGTAATTATCTCGAAAATTTAACGAAAATTAAAAAAAAAGAACAGAGGATGTAATTATTTGTAAAACAAAATTGAAGGTCAAAATGAAGTTGACTATGCGGTCAGTTCCCGAATAAAAATAAAAATGAAAAATAAAAGAAAAGAAAAGAAAAAACAAAACTCAGGGGCGAATTCACGATATATCCAGGAGGGGTGAAGTCACAAAGGCTCAACGGAGTGCGTGCAGACGGCAGCTGAGCGCAGCGAGGCATCACGTGCATCGAGCTACCGCACAGTGGCAATAGCGGCCGCGTGCCAGCTGTTCTCTCCACATTTCCGCCCGCCATCAGCAACAGAGTTGCTGATTATCCTCATCAGGTTGGTCGATGGGCGAGACGGGCATAACGGCCAGTTTTGAGATTGGCCTGGTGAGCTGCGTAGTAGCAGTCCGTAATGTCACCACCCTTGTGAGCCGATCATTGCTTGGATGCAACGTTGTGACTCATGCAAGTGACCACTTGCACGGTCTTGCGAGCACCGTGTGAACACCAACAAAGTTGGTGCCACAGTCAGAGTACATGATGTGAGGAATACGCTGCCGAGCTGAAAAGCGCCTGAATACTGAGAGAAAACAATCAGCTGGGTAGTCGCTGACAACCTCAAGATGAAGTGTTGACATGGTGAGACACACAAAGACGCAGATCCAGCCCTTGTGTGTTTTTTTCCATCGCCCCTTTCATGTTTTAAGTGTTAGAGGACCGAAGTAGTAGCACTCCTGTGTGAGTGAACGCATACGTTAGTGTAACTCGTGAAAGAGGTAGCTGATCCATCAGTTGAAGAGCACGAATCCCTCTCTGCCGAGCACACACCACGCAACACAAGATATGAGTTTTAACAGGAGCCCTTCCGCCGATAATGCAATGAGTTAATCGTACTTGAGCTAATGTGAGCTGAGTGCCTCTGTGAAGGGTCCACCGATTAGCTTGATCGATAATGAGAGATGAGAACCGAGCGCGACGAAGCCGAATGGCAGGATGCCTTCCTTCGTAGGTGTGTGCAGATTGGATGCAGTATGGTCGATAAAAGCTGTAAGCTGACTGAAGGGATGATAGAATAACAGAAGAGACTCTCATTGCAGCACTTGAAGCTCCCGTTTGAAAAAAGCATTTTGAGTTGCCTTCGTCCAAAAGATGTTAGCCGTGGCCATCTCGTGCGTCGTGAGTGGAGCTGTTTTAACCTATTCTAGCGTTCTTTTCATTCTAGCCAATACCCTGACACATAATGAGATGAGACCCCATAGCTTGGTGAGAGATGAATACCGATAGATGAAATTCCAATTATACTCAGGCCCCAGAGTAGCAGCGAAGAGGGCTACCTTAGGTCGAGCTTCCCTGTTGTTCAAATCTTCATGAGCGATGGTTGTTGTTGGCTAAGAACCAATTGACCCTACCATCCATGATGGACCTGACCACCACAGCTGGTGAGCAGCCAGTTGAGATGTCGTGATTCCCCGAGAGGCACAATCCGCTGGATTTCTGGTGCTTGACACATGACATCATTGAGCGTTGGAAGTGAGTTCCTGAATTTAAGCTACTCGATTCCGGACACAATTCTACCACCGTGATGGTTAGGCTTTGATCCATGTGAGTATTATCAGAGAGTCCGTCCACAGGTGAGTTGATGGGATTTTAACCTTGAGCGTGGCTTGAACGTAAGCAACCAATTTTGCAAGTAACAGCGCAGCAGTCAGTCCAAGCCGTGGTATGGTGAGTTCCTTGAGTAGTGCTACCCGGGTTTTAGAGCAGACCAGTGAACCCTACTTTCCTGTGGATGATGAGTTGACAGTGATATAAATCACTGCAGCCATGGCTAATTGAGATGCATCAGAGAAACCGAGAAATTTGACTGTTCAGTTGCTCCATGTATTAAACCAACGAAGAATTGAGATTCTGGCCAGATAAGTGAGATCCTCTCTGATGGCGATCCAACGAGATGAGAATTGGGATGGCAGTGGATCATCCCATTTGAGCTTGTGAAGCCAAAGCTCTTGTAAGAGTATATTGGCTCTTATCACAACAGATGAGACAAACAGAGTGAATCAAAGAGTTAAGCCACCTCTGAAATAATGAAGCGTTTGGTGAGATTTCCTTGAGTTCAACCTTGATGAGAATGTAAACTTGTCCTCGTGAGGAAGCAAAGTCAAACCGAGAATTTTGGTTTCACAGTCGTCAATTGAGATAGATGAGCTTGTCGGTGATTTTGGGATACTAGCAAGGACCTTGGGGTCCAGCAAGTACCACTTGGCGAGTAGCAAACCGCCCGCCATGCACAAGTGCCTGAGCTGTTGAGCAATATCAATGAGCTGACATGTGGTATCCACCCCTCCGAAGATGTCATCCACGTATCTGTTAAAGGTGATAGCTGGCATAGGAAGTGGAAAACGATGTCCCTCATCCTCGGTGAGCTGAATGAGAGTCATAACCGCTAGAAAAGGAGCAGCTTTTGTACCATACATTACAGTTGTTAGATGGTATGGTACTGCGCTCAGTTGATCATCTCTCCATAAGATTCGTTAAAGATCCCAGTCTTCGTGATGAATGCGAATTTGACGATAAATTTTACTAATGTCCGTGGCAAAGATGTGTTTGTGGTGTCGGATCCAAATGAGCACATTGGAAATATTGAGCAACAAATTAGGGCCAGAGTGCATGATGTCATTGCGAGACTGTCCAGATAATGTGGAGCTAGAGCCATTAAATATCACTTGTAGTTTCGTTGTGGCTCTGTCTGGCTTGAGAACGCCATAATAAGGCAGGTAATAATGTGTCTCTCCTGATGTAGACGTTGAAGCCTTCACCATGTGGCCAAGTTGAGAGCATTCTTCCATAAACTGAGCGTAGAGTTGACCGTACTCAGCATCCTTTGAGATTCTCCGTATGATGTGCTGCAGACACCGATGAGCTTTTAAGTATGAGATGCCCAGATTTTTAGGCGACGAAGTGAGATGAAGTCGAACGATATGCCATCCAGTAGTATAACTCTGGTGCGTGTTGCGAAAGTGATCCTCGCAAGCCTGCTCCTCTGGTATGAGTAGAGCATATGGTGAGTTGAACCGATCCACGTGTCTCCGATAAGTGTCTTCTACCAATCCCCGTGATCGAAATTTATAAGTACTTGCGTGATTTGTTGAGCGTACGGACGAGATCTACCGTAACAAAAGTCAATTCCGATCCTGGATGGATGAGAAGACGTACCTGAAAAGTTGTTGCCGGTGAGTGTATGAGTGCGAACGCGGTTGCTATTAGCATTGAGCAAGTTCATTCGAGTTGAACCGATGAGGGAACGACTGCACCAACACCCTACTATGTTGATGTATATGTAGCGATTTCTTGAGTTGATCCGGAAGATGCTGGTGTGGCAGCCTGATCAAGCATCGTGTGATGTTTCCCTGAGCATTCTTTGTAGGTGTGGGTTGACCGGCACAATGACGCGTTGTGTCGTCCCAAGCAATTATAGCAGAGTCTGGATTTCTCCGCTACCCTTCGACGTGCAGTTACAGTGAGCTGCCTAAAATCTGGACACATGACTATGTAGTGGTCCAGAGATCGACAGCAGTCACATGGGTACAACGACCTTCCTGTGCGCGTTGAACGCGCTATGCTGGTGCTCGTACTCACAGAGACCTGATGTATAGCAACTCGTTGAATGATGCCTTTTGAAGCTGCAGGTTGCGCCGATGTTAGTTTTGACGAAGCGGCTGTCTGCGCTGGTGTGGTTTCCACCATCTCCAGTGCTTTCACCTTCGTTTCTATGAACTCCTCAATTAGTGCGAATGTCGGGAATTCTTGCGGACGTCCCACTGACGTTTCCCTTGCCTCGCGAGTGGTTCTGTCTAGCTGGTTGCCAATATGCCGCACCAGTATGATTTCCCACAGATGTTCTTTTGAGTCAAGTGATGTGAGCACCTTGTTGGCCTCTGACACTGAGGTTATTAATGTAGAAAGCGATTTCGCGTCCACGCTCACCGGAGTTGTGCCAAATATAGCATCCAATCGCTCCTGGACCAGTAGACTCTTGTTCGTCTTTAAATGTGGGCTGCTTGATGTCCGGTAGCTTAGTTAGCGAGCGAGATGTTGGTTGTACGGTAGTAGGTGGTTGACTCTGGGTCATTATTTTTGTCACGATTTTGTCATTCAAAGCAAGTTTTGCCTCGACCATTTGCAAATTTTGAGGAACATAGTCATGCTCGAGAAAGGTCGCAGGCCATGATCCTTTCAAAAGCTCGTGCTCCCTGATGAAGTCTCAATGGATCTCGTTGATCTGTTCTGATAGCATTTCAAGCACTGAATTTAGTGGTGAGCTTCTCATCCAATTTTATTAACTGCATGCCAATTAACAAAGGGTGAGAGAGCGTAAAGCAGTCCAGGCTGCAAAGCACGCTACGAGGTGAGACATTTGAGGATGCTTAAAAAGATATTTTTCAACCTCACCTTGCTTAAATTTGTGTAAATTGTCAAGGTGCCACCTTACCGTTGAATTTGAGTTCAATTGAGAACGTTTGAGATTGTGAATATCCAAGATTGCAGTAAAAATGGTCCAAGCTGAGTAGAGGCAGGTGATGTGTTCTTAGCTGCTTTCACGAGAGTAGCGAAAATTAGCAAGATGGCTGAGTTATTCGAAAGCGTCGTTGAGCGACGCTACTGCCAAGCGAGAGATAGATCGTAGTCTCTCGCGTGAGTTGAGTGTCTGTGAGGTGCTGCCCCCCCCCTCCCCTGCACGTACGGCAGCCGGACACAACGAGGCACCAGCAGCATCGAGCTACCACACAGTGACTATAGGGCCGTATGCCAGCTGTTTTCTCAACAGATGCTAAAATTAAATGTTCCAAAAAGTAAAGCAATCATATTCAAAACAAAATTCCGTACGTATGTGGGTCATGAGCTCGGAAAATTGAAATAACTATATCTTAATAAGGACATGGTTAGTCTACCTGAATCTTTGCACCCAAGTCGGACTCCCGTAAGTTTGCTGCAATTTTTTGTCGGAATAGCTATCGGGTGTCTCATTTTATGGTAAGTCAAATTTTTCGAAAGTAGAGTTTGATCTCTCGAAGTTATGTAAATGGGCTAATAAATGAGGATCTTCGCTAGGGAGTTTAGCAATAACCGATTAAAGCATTCAGCCTTCGTGTAATTATGAGTGTTTAACATCTTTTAACACAAATCGTTGTTTGATATAAATTTGGTAAATTTTAACCTATTAAATTGCAACCTGGTATACAGAATTGCTAAGCGACAACGATACTTATTCTTGAATTTGGTGAGCATCGATCAAGAGTTTTTTAATTCAATCAAATTTACGTTTTATTAAATTTTCGATTTAAAAATAAAACGTTGCCTCTCCAACTGTCATGTACTTTCCGCCTATTGAGCGGAAATTTTTATTAGAAATGCTGGGAAGGTACGGGATGCAATGCTTGTAGTTTGAACCGAGCTCCATAAAACCCACATTCACAAAAGAAAAGCGTCATCTATCAGGAAGTTAGAATTGAGAAAATAATTTCCCATCGAGATGACTCTGTAGAAAAACGAGAATCATGAGGAAGCAATGTACACATTTCTAAGATGCACTTTTTCTCATACACAAAAATTTATCGAAATTGAAAGTGATTTGATAAGAGAAAATAGAAGAAATATCGGATAAATAAGATTATAAGTATCCATTATATCAAAACACGCGGTAGCCTCTCCAAACAAACAAGTACACCCTACCTCATCGACTACGGCGGCGAGCCGCGACAAGAATCTCATACCCAAAGCAAATCGTTTTCGACCTCGCTTGAAATCAGCTGCGTACTTTCTAAAAACAGTTCGGTCGGTCGGTCGGCCGTCGTCATCGTCCTCGTTGCAGCAATGTTGTTAGCAGCCATTGAAGAGAAACTGAGATAGCCACGAGAGTTTTCCTACCCCGGAATGCTGCAAGGGAGAAAGCAATGGCTTTAGATCTTCTACCGACACCTTCCTCCCCCGGTTCCCTTTAAGATCCTCAACGTCATAGACCCCCGGCGAGAGTACCCGACTCACCCGAAAGGGGTCATGAAACTTGGTGGCTAGCTTTGCGGCCACATTCGGCAGTGCATTCGACAAAACACGCTGCCTTGTCAGCATGAGATGCCCCGCCTCGAACGTTCTTTCCCGACGATGCTTATTATACTGCGCCGACTGACGCTGATACGCCTCCTCGAGATCGTGGGTGACTTGCTCGTGAACGCACTCTAATTTTAGCATTCGCTCCGACCACCGTTCCCGCGGCAACAGAACGATTGCGCGGTCTCCTTCTACTCGACGCCTATAAAAATTATGAGGCGCAGGCTCAGACCATTGATGCGCGGTGTTATAACCGAACCGAAATTCGGTCAAATGTTCATCCTACGCGCGATAATTCCTCTCGAGAAATGACACGATCATCGTCTTCAACGTCCGGCTAACGCGTTCTACCGAATTCGCCCGAGGGTGATACAGTGGCGTAATTGTGTGATAGATTCCACACTCGTTAGCAATAGCACGTAAGCTCTGGTTCACAAATTCCGTGCCATTGTACGTTAGCAACACCTGCGGGGTGCCCCATCGCGAGAAGACTAATTATTTTAACGCCTCGCTAATCTTTTAGCCGGTGGCTTTGCGCAATAGGCAGCACTCTACCTACTTCGTGAACAGGTCCTGAATGACGAGAACGTACGCAAAACCCACTTTATTTAGTGGGAATGGCCCCATTATATAGTGGCGACCACCGTCCATGGCTCCTCCACTATTTGCCGTCCCATGAGGCCCAACGGGGGTCTCTGTTCGAACTTGGCACGCTGACAGACCCACAATGCTGGACGTAGCGCACCACATCCCGCATCCTCCCTGGCCAGAAGTACTACAGGAATAGATGCTGGTAGGTCTTATCTATCCCGAGGTGGCCCGCCTGCGGGGTGTCGTGATTTTCTCGGAGGACGACTAGACGATCGCCGCGCGGTACTACCAACTTCCACTCGAAATTACTTTCCTCCGGTAACTCGCGACGTGCGGTTTGACGATTTAAATAAAGCCGATTCTCAACAATTTTCCCTGATGGGAAACGTTTCGGGTAGTCGGCCACGTCCCGTAATTTCTTGGCATACCACCGATCGTTAGTCACTGGCTCACGTTCGACTTTCCCTGAGCCTTCCGTGGCTACCACCAAAAAATCAAAACCTGGTTCCTCTTCCTGGCTCGTTGGGCCAGGCAGCCCGCTCTCGTACATTTGCGAGAGCACATCAGGAACAAGATTGAGCGCTCCCTTACGATACTGCACCTCGAAATCGTACTGAGCTAGCTGTAATGCTTACCGAATTAAACGTCCCACCGGATCCCTCAACGTCTGTGACTACTAAAGACTGTGGTTGTCCGTGATCATCATGAAACGATAACCCTCTAAATACGCAAAAAATTTCCGAACTGCCCAAAGAATAGTCAAACACTCTTGTTCGGTAGTGGTGTAAGTTTTCTTCGTGGAAGAAGCAGTTCGACTCGCATACGCGATACTTCGCCCTCTACCTGCTGCGTGAGCACGGCGCCTAAGCCACTCATACTCGCGTCAGTTTGCAGCGTAAATTTAGCTTGAAAATTAGAGCACGCTAGCATCGGAGCACCGGCCAATGCGTCCGTCAGATGCTCAAAGGCTTTCTACTGGTCGTTCCTCCACTTCCATGTCTGCCTTTTCCTGGTGTTACGTCAAAATCGCGGCCTATCTTATGAACCCACGAATTTAACATAGATTTCACGTTTTGGTGTATCTTTTCCGTGCTCTGGTCAAGGAGAATAAATTCTCCCTTTACCACACCCGACGAGAAAATACCGAAGACGCAAGCCCATTTTTGAGTCTAACCTCGCGGAAAATTACTCGGGATAGGGCTGGAGTGCGTTTTGTTCTTGGTTGGGGATAATCACTTCACGAATAATGGGGAGGGACTTGAATGACAATTTCACGTGGAGCAAGATTTCAGTTTAATTGGTAATTGAAAATTATACTTACGGTTGTTTGTTGCTGTGATTCTTACTATTGAACGCTGGTTGGACGTAGATTAGTGTAGTCAGACAGACTAAAAATCGAACGTAGGCGTTGGTGCGTATTAATAATTATTTATTAAATTAAAACTAGATGAGTAGTTGAATGTTGTACGTTCAATATTCCTGATTTTACAAGCGTTAATAATTATAAGTACTGTACTCTTACTCTGTACTACTTGAAACTATACTTTGTGAAAATTAAGCCGTGGTGAAAAATTATCGTTCTGTACTACTTTATTTCCCGGCAAACAGTACTACTTGTTGCATTGGAAAAAGTCTAATTCACTGCCGGCGACTTATTGACTGCCAGGCTAATGATTAGTCCTCTAGTTAACCCCCCGTGAAACTGTCGGTGGAAGTCTTTCTTGACGCCCCGTGAAAAAGTGTCGCCGGCCGATTTTCGCGGTCTTTTATAGGGCTCCTGAGCGTCGAAAATTCTTGTCGTCAAGCGCGTAAAAGAAGAGAAGGGATAAAACCTTATCCTGATTATAAGAATTTCCCCGTGGTCTATCTCGACCATACACGTATTCATTCCCCTTACCCCGCAGAGTAGCTTCTCGACATGCAGAGCCATAGATCTATGCAAGTGCATCGGTATGGTGCGCTCTGATTTGTCAGCGCGATGTGCTACACAGAGGACCACGCGATTAGGTGAGGGAACGCGTTCGAGGCGTTTTTCCCCTGAAAATGAGGCGATTTTTACCACCCCGCTTCTTGGCCTACTTTCGATAGAGTTTCCTAGTCTAGGTAATATCCTTATGCTCGCTTCTATGTAGATGTGTCTATGGTAATGGCTTAGTTTTTCAGCGTTTGTACGGAACTTAATTAAATCCTTCACATGAAACCACTAGTAGTAATTTTGTTACAGATTCTGTGGTTAACTTCGACGTATGCAACCTGATTTCTGCGTTAATCTCTTATTAGTATAAATGGTTTTGTTGAGTTATGGCTTATTCCAAGCATCATTGTTTATTCGTTAAATTAGTGATTACTCTACTTGTAGCTAATAAGTTTTCTTAAATAATTTGCTAGTTAGACGATTATTCTCGTACTATAGAAACAAGAGCGAGAGAGAGAGAGAGAGAGAGAAGGATTTGACTTCAGAGCGACTCGTCTAGCTTGGTTACTCGTACATTTCGTTCGTACGCAAGTCGGCTAGATTACCGTTCAGCCCTAGCGATAAGGCGTTCGTCGTGGCGCAGAGAGTCGCCCAGCCTCGCTTTCCTGCAGAGGAAGCTTTATTAAAGTGCGTTAACGTTTTCTCTCTTTCTCGATTCGTTTTACTTTTAGTATTTAGCTGTAAAACAATCTTAACATTTAATTTTATCCTATCTATATATGTGTAATGTATTCCATATAAATAACTTGATGGTAAAACAAGTATGTCTATGCATCGAAACGAGAGAGAGCGAGAGAGTTCTTCTCTTGAGAACGACTCGCCTAACTTGGTTACTCGTACATTTCGTTCGTACCCAAGTCGGCTAGATCGCCGTTCAGCGATAAGGCGTTCGTAGTGGCACAGAGAGTCGCCTAGCCTCGCTTTTCTGCAGAGGAAAATTTGTTGAAACATGTTATAGTTTTTCTCTCTTTCTCGTTTAGTCTTACTTATGGGTGTTCAGCTGTAAAATAATCTTAACATTTCATTTTATCCTATATATATATGTATAACATATTCCATATATATAAATTACTAGTAAAACAAGTATTTTTATACATGAAAACGAGAGAGAGCGAGAGAGTTCCTCTCATGAGAACGACTCGCCTAGCTTGGTTACTCGTACATTTCGTTCGTACGCAAGTCAGCTAGATCGCTGTTCAGACCTCGCGCAAGGCGTTTTTGTTGCGCGGAGAGTCGGCCAAGCCCGCTTTCCTGCAGCAGAAGCTTCATTGCAACTCAATTTTAGTCTCATCTCTTTCTCGTTTTTCTGTCTATTTTTCGCTATTTTACCATAAATTAATCCTAATATTTCCTTTATCCTTTCTATATAGGCATAACATGTTCTATATATTTATGATGGTATTTTTACTATAAATTCCAATATTTTACGAGAGACATGTTAATATATAGGCATAACATGTTTTATATATTTATGATGGTATTTTTACTATAAATTCCAATATCTTACGAGTGTTCAGTTTTCACGCTTACCAAGTACACACTCAACTCATGCATACGCTACAGTCACAATCATCTGACGCCTCGCGTCATATGGTATAGCTCGCAGGTATGCTATATCGATTTATCGACCGCGCACTCATGCATATTGTCCATCTGCTCACATCCTCGATCGAAGCTCACTCAAGCGGCCAACGCTGTTAGCGTGGCCCCATCGGCAAGACCACTCATAAGTCTCGCCTTCCATCGCTGACAGCAAATCACAAGCAAGCTGTGACGCACGTCCGTCTTCTTGATACTCTGCCGCGTGGTCGACGGATGTGGCCATTGTTCTCACTCGAGTCGCTCGCTGTACACGTTCCCGCGTAAAGCTCACGGAGATATTCTCTTGTTCTAATCACTCTAGTGCGGATTCATTTCTATAGTGTAATACATTCTTGGTCAAATCACCCGTGTTTCAACTCAGTGTTAGTGAAAATCACAACAGATCATCAGAACCACAGAACCAATCACATAAACGTCAACGGCGTGGTTCGCTCGTTGGCTGCACCGACGCCATTCTGCTCAGCACCGATCATCGGCGTCCGGACTCTCATAGACTGCCGTGTGGCACTATTCGAGCTCTACAATCAGACCTTATCACCAGGATCAACCACACGGAATCACCAAGGCAACTCAGAGGCCTGAGACCCAATCACCAACAGTACATCAACACGCAGGCCAGACCAATCACAGTAATATATTAAACACAATCAACAGGTATTTTTTTATGCAGCCAATGTTACATACTTTCAATAAACGTTGAATTTATTATTGTTAAATTACTGAGTTCATTTAATTAGTTATACTTGTCACCAGGATCCTTAACCTTAATATTCGCATCTGTCACTCGACATGCTACGTGCGAATGCATCAACCCGCTATCCACCAACAGCGTAGTAATACTCAAGTGATACAGGTTCACTGTGCAGAGCACTATATTCATTGTTATTTATTATGTTTTACTCAGTCTGACTAGGCGCTGACTTTGCGCACTTGTCAATTCCTCTCATAGTGCTTTGCCGCATCAGTTAGTGTCTATCGTAGAGGTCTTAATAATTTTGTTGGAGCATTATCAAATATTTATAATATACTCATATTCAATAATCATACATTTTTTGGTCCTTCGAGCCGGATCCTGGTCAAGTATATAATTTTATGCCTCGATACGCACATGAATCACCAATCAACACATGTAATACACTACAGATTGCGCAACTCAGCATGCATCGACACAAGACAATGCTCAATAATAATAAAATACTCACCCAAGTGCACTAATCATTTTTTGTAAACCTCACCAGGCTCAACTAGTTCAAATCATGGCTGACGATAAGAAAGTGCAGTCAGACCAAAGCAAATCCTCGCAGGAAGGCGACTCACATGATGGTGATGTGGAAGCAATCGATGAAGCAACAGTCGTTACCGAGACACTCAATGTACCACCCACGGTACAGAGACCACGCACCAGATCACCATCACCAAACACCAATCAAGCTAACCTCATGGAGTATAAGGTCGCATCACAGCATGCGAGGATAGCAATGATCAACCAGCTACACGATCACCTGCAAAACTCACCAGGCAGCGTTTCCGAAATACTCAACGGCCAGTTAGAGATTTTAAATCGCACTTGGGACTGTTTTTGTAACGAGCATGATCAAATGGGAGAAACATGTAAACGTGCTTTTCTCACTCACCCGTATGTTACAGAGAAGGTGTACCAATCAGGCTTTGATAGTTACTTCAAGGCACTCACAATCATCCTGCGAAAGAAGGCAATCGCAAAAACTCAAGAGACCGTATCAAGCAGAACTGATCAACAGAGTCAACCAAGTCAGCACCGATCAACATTGCCGAAAATAACGTTGCCGGAATTTGACGGTGATTTTACAAAATGGCCGGCATTTAGAGACTTGTTTGCCTCAATGGTGGTCGACAATGACCAAATCAGTGATGTAGAGAAACTACACTATTTAAAGATCAGCCTTAAAGGATCAGCCGCTCAACTGATCTCCAATGTGCCGATCAACAATGATTCATTCAATTCATCGTGGCAAATATTCAAAGACAGATTCAACAACAAGGAAAGACTCATCCTGTCTTATGTTGAGAAACTCCTTAGCAACACTCGACCAGTGGCAAAATCTGCAGCCGCACTCAACACATTAGTTAGCTCAACGAAAGAGATAATCAACGCACTCAACGTTCTCGGAGTTGATACAGAATCGTGGAATTATGTATTCATTTTCGTAGTTGCTCAACGCCTTGATACGTCCATGCGTGAAGCATGGGAATACAAAAGGAGTGCGCACAAGCAGCCAACCTCGTTTGAAGATTTGATGGGATTCATCGAATCCAGAGCGAGAGCTTTAGAAGTCATCCCAATCAACCCTGATCAATCGGCTGACAGAGCCAGCAGCATCTCAAAACACTCAACAAAAGCTACACTTCTGCCAGCAAGACCGGCTCACCATGCGTCCACTTAACCAAGGACACACCAGTATCCATGCGATCACTGTGGTGGTTCGCATTACATAGTGAGCTGCGCCAAATTCAGAGATCTACAACCTGCAGATCGCCACAAAGTTGTGACTGAACACCGACTGTGTTTCAACTGCTTTGGTCATCACAACCTCCACTCGTGCCAATCAACCATCAACTGCAAGACGTGCGGTGCCAAACACCACACGATGATTCATTTGCCATCCACCGCACGAACTACACCAAAGTCAAATCAACCAAGCACCTCAGCTACACCTGCCACAGCTCATCCAAGCACCAGCTCACGTCAATGAGAAATTGACGTGCCATTTTGCCAACTCATCAACTCACACGGTAGAACAGCAGTTCTACTAGCAACGTGTCAAGCATTACTCATCACATCTTTCGGCACTCTCCAAGTCAGATTACTCATTGATCCAGGATCAGAGCTCACCTTCGTCTCAGAACACCTTGTATCGGATCATGGGCTTACTCGTCAACACTCATCAATTCCAGTCATTGGCATTGGAAACACGAGATCAACACAAACCAGAGGTACCACCACATTAACATTACGATCAATTCATTCATCACGTGGTGTTACCATCGCAGCTCACATACTCAATAAATTGACGAGTACATTGCCATCAGTACACACTCAACCACAGCAGTGGCCACACATTTCATCACTGCGATTGGCAGACCCTGACTTCTTAACACCACGGCCAGTAGATATCATCGTCGGGGCTGATTCATACGGGCTTATCATCCAGCCTGGCATCAAGAAACACTCGGACTTCTTACCGATTGCACAATCAACAATCTTTGGGTGGATTATTCTTGGTCCAGTCCCAGAGAATTATTCAACACCAAGCAACTCATACCACATCGCAGTAGAATCATCAAACAAGGAAATTCAAGATCTTCTCACGCAGTTCTGGGTTCAAGAAGAAACTCTCAACAAATAATTCATACACCAATTTATACAACTCATTCATGAAAGAGTATGAAGAGTGTGGTCACATGATACGTGTACCATCCTACCACCAGTCAACTCAAATGAGCGAATCTGTTCATGACTATTGTGAAACCGAGACGACCTTGGCACATGATGCAGTAGCATCAGGAGGGTTGAGGGTCTCGGAAGATCAATTGTCAGAACACACTTACGCTCATCCTCCATATTATCTTCCTCATCATGGTGTACTGAAAGAAGATCGAATCACAACAAAGTTGAGAGTTGTCTTCAACGGATCCAGCCCAACGACGTCGCAAGTATCACTCAACGACATCCAGCATGTTGGAGCAAAATGTCAACGTGACATCTCAGACGTGCTCTTATGGATCCGACAGCACAAACTCATCTTTTCAACAGACATCACAAAGATGTACAGACAAATCAAAGTCCACCCGGATGATTGGGATTTGCAACGAATCATATGGCGAGATGACCAACTCAATATGGTGCCATATCACCTAACAACAGTGACGTATGGAACTCGCTCAGCACCATTCTTAGCAATCAGATCATTGTTTCAACTAGTTGAAGACGAAGGTCATCGCTTCCCGCTCGCAATTGAACCACTCATGAAAGGCAGATATGTTGATGACATATTTGGAGGAGCTGATCAGCTTGACACACTCATCGAAATCTCAAATCAAGTCACCCAGCTCTGCATGGCGGGCGGGTTGCCTCTAGCAAAATGGCACAGCAACATCGAGCAATTCATCGAGCATATCGACCACCACTCACCATCAAACTCACACTCATTCGAAGATAGCAGTACCAAGTTACTCGGCCTGTCATGGATACCTCGTGAAGACGTAGTCAAGTTCCACGCAAAGCCTCCATGCTCAAGTTCCAAGCTCACCAAGAGAATCATCTTGTCTGAAACAGCACAACTCTACGATCCACTCGGGTTTCTCTCACCATTCATCATCAAGGCCAAATCATTATTACAAGAATTATGGCTGGAGAAACTCAGCTGGGACGATCAAGTTTCAGATCAGATACACACCAAGTGGACGTTGCTCAGACAAGAGCTCACTCAAGTCGATGAAATCTCAATTCCACGATGGATTCAACTCACAAGCTCAACACTTGTGGAGTTGCACGGATTCTCCGACGCATCTCAAATAGCAATGGCGGCTGCTATCTATATCAAAACAACAACTCCAGGAGAAGAAACCAAGGTTACACTCATCTGCGTGAAATCAAAAGTAACACCACTCAAGCGACTCTCCATCCCTCGACTCGAGCTCACAGCAGCACTGATCTTAGCAAAGCTCATGAATTACGTGCAAACAACCTTGGAACTCACCAACACTCAAACGTTCCTGTGGACTGATTCCTCAGTAACGCTCACCTGGATTAACTCACACCCATCACGGTGGAAGGACTTTGTCAGGAACAGAGTGTCAGCAATTCAAGAACTAACTCCAAATAGCGTATGGAGATTTGTTCCGGGCAAAGACAACCCAGCCGATTGTGCTTCAAGGGGCATCAGTATCTCCCAGCTCCAGAAGCACCTCCTGTGGTGGACAGGACCACAGTGGCTCACAGGCGATCAATGTTTATGGCCAACTCAACACTATCAACAAGACTCACAGACTCATCAGGAAGAGCGACCGGGGCTCGCATTCACAGTGGCAACAAATCAAGCCGTATATCATTGGGAGATGATATACAGACACTCTTCTCTCACTAGACTACTCAGAGTAACCGCAATATGCTTTCGAGTAAGTCAACTCATCAAGAAATTGCCAAACTCAACGCTCTTTAACCCTCTCTCGCCACAAGATATTGAGAGAGCAAGAGTATTTTGGATCACAGCAACTCAAGCAGCATATTTCTCAACAGAGCTCAAATTGATCACCATAGCTCAACTACCAACAGCTCATCTCTTCAATCGCCTGACTGCCTATATCGACACTCAAGGCATCATTCGGGTTGGAGGAAGATTGACCAACTCACAACTGGAACTTGAGGCAATTCACCCAGCAATACTCCCACGACATTCTCACTTCACCACACTCATCATAGCAGATGCACATCACAAAACCATGCATGGAGGCACGCAACTCACCCTGAACTACACAAAGCAATCGTACTGGATTATTGGTGGTAGAGCTCCTGTACGGTCGCATATACTCAGCTGCATGAAATGTGCTCGACAACGTGGCGTCAGAGCACAACAACTCATGGGTCAATTACCAACCAAGAGAGTCACCCCAGCACGACCATTCTTCTATTCAGGTGTGGACTACGCTGGTCCACTGACCATCAAAACCTGGAAAGGTAGAGGCTTTAAACAACATAAAGGATGGCTGTGCATTTTCGTGTGCTTCGTCACCTCGGCCTTGCATCTGGAGGCCGTGAGTGACTACTCAACTGACTCATTCATCGCTGCATTCAGACGGTTCACTGGACGCAGAGGCATCTGCAACACTCTCTATAGTGATTGCGGCACAAACTTCATAGGAGCAGATGCCATACTCACCAAACTCTTCACTCAAGGTACAACAGAATCACTCTCACTGCATTGCTCACTCACCAGTGATGGAACTACATGGAAGTTCAACTCACCAGCAGCTCCACATATGGGAGGAAAATGGGAAGCAGCAGTCAAATCAGTAAAATATCACCTGAACCGAACAGTAGGAGACATCGCACTCACGTTCGAGGAATTAACTACGTTGCTCATCCAGATCGAAGCAACGCTCAACTCACGACCATTGGAACCACTCACAGAAGACCCTGAAGATACTTCAGCACTCACACCAGCTCACTTTCTCATAGGAGAGCCGCTCACAGCCATACCAGAGCCATCACTCACAGATCTGAACGTTACTAGACTATCACGATGGCAACTAATACAACAAAGGCTTCAATATTTTTGGTCCAAATGGTCAACTCAATATCTCCAGGGCCAACTGTCTACATCAAAATGGCACCATCCATCGAACACCATCAAGGTCGGTTCATTAGTACTGATCACTGATGAGAGGTCTCCACCATCAAAATGGCCTCTCGCCAGAGTCACTCAACTCCATCCAGGAAAGGATGGACTGACCAGGGTAGTGTCACTTAAAACTGCAACAACAACACTCGTTCGACCAATCACCAAGCTCGCCATCTTACCAGCTCAAACTGAATGAAGAACAGATCACATTTAATCATCAACACCGTTGCTGATGGCGGGCGGAATGTTCAGTTTTCACGCTTACCAAGTACACACTCAACTCATGCACACGCTACAGTCACAATCATCTGACGCCTCGCGTCATATGGTATAGCTCGCAGGTATGCTATATCGATTTATCGACCGCGCACTCATGCATATTGTCCATCTGCTCACATCCTCGATCGAAGCTCACTCAAGCGGCCAACGCTGTTAGCGTGGCCCCATCGGCAAAACCACTCATAAGTCTCGCCTTCCATCGCTGACAGCAAATCACAAGCAAGCTGTGATGCACGTCCGTCTTCTTGATACTCTGCCGCGTGGTCGACGGATGTGGCCATTGTTCTCACTCGAGTCGCTCGCTGTACACGTTCCCGCGTAAAGCTCACGGAGATATTCTCTTGTTCTAATCACTCTAGTGCGGATTCATTTCTATAGTGTAATACATTCTTGGTCAAATCACCCGTGTTTCAACTCAGTGTTAGTGAAAATCACAGCAGATCATCAGAACCACAGAACCAATCACATAAACGTCAACGGCGTGGTTCGCTCGTTGGCTGCACCGACGCCATTCTGCTCAGCACCGATCATCGGCGTCCGGACTCTCATAGACTGCCGTGTGGCACTATTCGAGCTCTACAATCAGACCTTATCACCAGGATCAACCACACGGAATCACCAAGGCAACTCAGAGGCCTGAGACCCAATCACCAACAGTACATCAACACGCAGGCCAGACCAATCACAGTAATATATTAAACACAATCAACAGGTATTTTTTCATGCAGCCAATGTTACATACTTTCAATAAACGTTGAATTTATTATTGTTAAATTACTGAGTTCATTTAATTAGTTATACTTGTCACCAGGATCCTTAACCTTAATATTCGCATCTGTCACTCGACATGCTACGTGCGAATGCATCAACCCGCTATCCACCAACAGCGTAGTAATACTCAAGTGATACAGGTTCACTGTGCAGAGCACTATATTCATTGTTATTTATTATGTTTTACTCAGTCTGACTAGGCGCTGACTTTGCGCACTTGTCAATTCCTCTCATAGTGCTTTGCCGCATCAGTTAGTGTCTATCGTAGAGGTCTTAATAATTTTGTTGGAGCATTATCAAATATTTATAATATACTCATATTCAATAATCATACAACGAGAGACATATTAATATAATCCCAAGACAAAAGGGGAATTAGTCCTGATACACTGATATTTCTTCTATTACCCGACTATACTTGGTAGGCTCATTAATTCGATGTGGGTTGTACTCGTATTCGAGTGACAGCCCTGAGTAGTTCCCATATGGAAGCATAATTGTTCTTTTTGCTGCTGATATTTTACCTACAGTATTCGTGTGAACATTTTAATAGTCATAACTCTTTCGTTTAAATCAACAGTTCCTCCACTTTTGTTAATTGTTTCGCTTAGTTAATAATTGTTTGTGATTTCATCATCTTTGTAAAGAGAGAGAGAGAAAGAGAAGATTTCAGGCAAGAGCGAGGAGAAAGGGTGCGGTCGCTTGGTCACGTGACAGCGTTCCCTCGAACCGCTCCTTTATGACCAACAACGCCCCGACGGCGACTAGCCGAACCCCTGGTCTAGGATTGAGGGTAAGGCCGCGCTGAATCATAGATCCATAAATGGCAGTCGATAACCGGGTCTACGCAGTAGATCCCATGGTTTGAAAGTTTGCCTTTTGACCGGGAGCGCCGAAAAATTCCATCTTTACAAGATTAATTCTTCCCGGGAGACGGTCGGTAGGGCCGCGTCTTCACCCTGTTCCGATCTCCGTCGCTAAAATCGCTCTCCTCTCTTCTTAAGAAGTTCGAGAATAAAAGAAAAATGTGAGAGGTTACTTTTACTGTAGCGAAACTAAAACAGAAGAACTTTAACGTAATCGAAATGAAAAAGATAAATGCGACGTTACGTCAGGACGTAACACCTCCCCCCTTAAAACGATTATTAGGAGAAGCCTAATAATCGAATCCGAGGGTGAAGCTAACAATTTTCCAATTATGCTTGTCGTACTATTCTTTTTCTTTTAACGACTTGTCTCTTGCAAGATCTTGGAATCTGTATGTGGTACTAGCTTTTGGTTCATACCATGACGAATTCGTTAAACACAAACAAAACGTTACTTTTAATAGAGAAAGGATATTATATTGGCAACGGTTTGGCCATATTGCTATTCTTGCTTTGGTTAAATATTGTTCTACGTTAAGTGTATGTATATGTGCGATTATATTTCTTCGGATTTGTCCGTACTATGCTTAGTAGGAATATTATATGGTCTTAATTTTTAACTTACTTATTTCGTTGCTTCATATTTCCCGACAAAAGGTGTTATGTTATTGTACTTATACATGTGTCCCTTTATTTATGGGCATTTGTATTTCTCTCTTTTCCTTTTCTAATATTTTCTTCGCTTGTTTACTTTGTTTATTCGCTTCTTGATTTTACTGTTGTATTTTCTTTTCTTTGAAATGTCTAATCCCTTTTTTTTCTTGCAACCGTACAATAGGCTAAGTGAATTCTTTTCTTAAATGTTACTTATGATTAAATAACGGTGAATATTGAACGTGACTTCCTGGTTACAGTGTATGTGTTCTTAATTCTACTTCTTCTTATAATTCGTAATCTTCATCCAAATATTTGCTTCGTTAGAGTATTTGCTCTTTCTCTTTTTTTTTTTTTGTAACTCAAATATTATTTATGTCTAATGACACAGTTAAAATATCCTTTTTCTCCTTTTCTTATACCACACATCGGAGTGGTTGACTTGATTTGAATAATAGCAACTGACGTGTGTAAGAATATGTAGGTATGAGGTTTCTCATACAGACTTGGTGTTAATTCAATAGCTCGTGGACGTTGGTTTCTGAAGTTCGTGAAATTCTTGGAGTTCTTGAAGTTCTTAGCCCTTTTGAAGTTCTTGGCGTTCTAAGCGTTTTGAAGTTCTTGGCGTTCTAAGCGTTTTGAAGTTCTTGATGTTCTAAGCGTTTTGAAGTTCTTGGCGTTCGTGAAGTTTCTTTGGAGTTGTTGGTGTTCGTGAAGTTCTTAAAATTTTTGTCCATATAATGCTGGACGTTCGTGTGGATTCTCGTATTGTCTTGCCTTCATGACGGTTGGCTCCATAAGATTTGGTATAAGGATTCAACGATCGTCTAGTATAAAACGAATGCTTCCTTTTACTCTGAGGAAATGTAAATGTTTGGTTAAGGTATCCAGGGCAGTACGGTGGCCCTCGGAATGAGTGACTTGTAAACTCTTGTGTCTGTGAAACATAATGTGCATTACTAATATGCGATATCATAGTGTGATTAACGATTATTATTATTATTGTATATCTTTTATAGTCCTGCTTCTAGTGACAGGGCCAGGAATCATACTTTGAACTTTGACAATTTATGCTTGACTGAAAGATAATTAATTAACCGAACCTGAGTTGATTTTAATTAACCTACACAATTACGGTTCTAGCTATTTATTGTTGTTATCGAGATACTTCTTAGGTTTTCTCTTTGTTTAAGTTATCCTATTCGGAGTCGAGCACGATGCACTGTATCTCCGAGTTGCATTCGTCGCATGTTTCTCTATTTTTGCTGCATTTGTAACAATTATTTGCGTGGAGACAAGGGAGAAACGTCACGCTTATAGGTTGGTGATGGCAGGTTTGACATGACGGAAAGGCGGTATCTTCCTCGTAGGGGGATGTCAGCGATAGTGTGGATAGGTCCAATGACTCCGCCTAAGGGGTAGGAGGTCGGAAATTGAGACGCTGTGAAGTAATTAGTGTTTCGTCTGACGCGTCTTTATCCGTTGTGTTGGAATGTCGGTTCGCATGATTATCTTGGTTAGCGGGCGATGGAGGGGGAGCGGGAGGTCTGTGAAGTAATGATGTAATTGAGTCAGTAAGACTGATGGACAAAGAGAAACATGGGAACGTATTCGTAGTCATACTCAGGAATCGACAACCTGGATATAACAAGACGTGTAAGTGTAAGGGGTTTGGACCCGTTCCCCAACGCTTTACTTTGATTCCGCAATAAAAACAAGTTACTCTGTCCTTTTTCCCAGAATAAAAGAATCCAGCTTCTACTAATGTTACTGGTTTTATCGGTAGCGTCTCAGGCCAGGAAATGAAGCTTTCCATGCGGTCAGTATAGTTTTCGTAGGTGGGGTATGAGGGTTGTAGGCCGTCGTCCCTGGAACATACCCATTCTAAACAGTCGAGGGTGCCCCGGAGCCTTTCCAATAGTCTGGCGACAAATCTCAGATCGCAGGTAGGGGGGCTCTCGTACAGTTCTGTGTGAGAGGCGGGGGTTAGGGAAGAGAAAGGATGGCGGCGCGGTGTTTGACTGGATGGTCGGCTTCCTATACTCATTATTATGTAACGACAATGAGGGCCCCGTATAGCATGCTTTTTCCAAGGGTCGTCATAAATTTCGCAGTTGTTTAATGATACTCCGCAATGAAAACACCTAATTTTAGTCTGGTGGCCCGTGAAAAAGAATCCGGCTGCTGCTAATACTGCAATATTAATTTTACAATTTCCAGGCCAGTAAATGAAGCTGTCTACTCGTTTAGCATAATCTTCGAATGCGGGATAGGTGGGAGTCAAATCGCTCTTCTTTGGAGGCATATCCTCGGGGCAATCGGGGGTCGCGTTTACTCTTACTTCTACTCTGCAATCGTGGCGTTCCTTTTCACAAGAAAGGGGTACATCTCGTGGATCGGCCCCGATGGGAACGTTCCCACAGGGTATGCCGCGGACAAAACGGCATTCTTCTTGCCACCTACTGTGGTCATGCATTGGTATATCACCAACTTCCCATTCTTTAATAGTAACTCTGCAATCAAAACAACTGACCTCGTCGTCCTGTCCGGTGTAATAAAATCCTGCAGCGGCAAGTTGCCGCGGGTCTAGAAAATTTACTGGCCAACTATGGTAACTGTCGAGACGCACTTGTTCGTATGAGTACATGCTGCGTGGGCCATTTGATGACATGCTTAGTGATGATATGCACCTTTTATGATTAATGTTTTCAAGATGCAGGTATGAATGGTAGTGTATTTATCTATTTATGTTAATAAAAATATTTATGCGTATATTTACTGGTATATGTTAATGTTCTTAAATATAGTTATTATAGCATTCTCTTTATCTTTGGTTGTACTCTCTCTCTCTCTCTCCTTTGAAATCTAAGACTGATCGGGGTGCATTAAGATACATATATTTTTTTTCAAGAGGTTTTATTTATTACCTTGTCTTTGAGTGCGTTTCCTGGTATCTTGTTTGCGACGGCGTATTGGTAATTATGTTTGCCTTGTTTTGAAACCTTTAAGAAAAATTCCTATTCACTTAAACTTGAACATATTGATCATTGTTATTATTATTATTGCTAATTATCATTGTTATTATTATGATACTATTATTACCATTATGATTGCTACTATTATTATAACTACTATGATTATATGTATGTATTATTTCTTTTCATAATTAATATGTTTATTTATCGGATAGAGGGTTATTTGATTAATATGTTATACCACGGTATTTGGTGGACGACTTGGCACTGTTTTCTGCCAAAATTGTCTCCTAGTATTGAAATATCGTTGATAAAAATAAATAAGGAATGCTATTAGGGCTTATTGTAGTTTTACATTTACTCCCGTATGATATATATATATGGTTTTATTTTTATTTTTTTTTTCTGATTTTTCATTCGTATATATCAATTTTATTATGTAAATTCTATGTTTATTATTACATGATATCCAAAAAGAAAGTGCCGCATGAATGCGTACCATTTAAACATCGTATATTTTTATGCAAAAATACGTTTCTGGACAAATTATTTCGAAAATCTTAGTATGCAATTCTCGATTTTTTTAATCGATTTGAATGTACAATAATGTCTCTGTTTGGGAGTTTAATACGTACGTTACCGTTTGTTAATATAGTCTTTATTTCGTGCGGACCGGTGTAGTGGTCACCGAGTTTTCCGGGTTTTGGTCCTTTAAGCAAAAATACTGGCTCACCGACTTTAAATGCTACAGGATTAATTTTCTTGTCTTGATATATTTTGGAATTTTCTTTAGCCTTTATCAAATTTTGTCGTCCCAAACCCTGTAATTCATGAATTTGCGTGACCAGTTGCGTTAGGTATTCGTCGTACGTGGCGAGTTTTTCCATCTCGGCAGGGGGCATACTAAAAGGGGTGCGGGCTATCTTGCCGAAAACCATTTCGTATGGAGTGTGCTTAGTACCTTCGTGTACATTCGTGTTGTAATTGTAAATAGCCATTTCAACCCATTCATCCCAATTATCTTGTTTATTAGTGAATTGTGTAAGATATTCACCGAGAGCATGATGCGATCTTTCCAATGATCCATTGGATTAAGGGTGAAATGCTGTGGTTCTGACTTTACGTATTTTGAACAATTTCGCAATTTGTTTTAAGAAATTACTCAAAAAATTACTACCTTGGTCAGTGAGTACCGCTTTGGGTGAGCCAAAATAACAAATGAATCGTTTGACAAATGCTTCTGCTATCGTTACTGCTTTTGCGTTAGGTAGAGGAATTGCTACTGAATATTTTGTTAATTGATCCTGAATTGTAAGTATGTATTCATTTTCTTGCTTAGTTTTTGGCAGAGGGCCTACTATGTCCATTGCAATTTTATCGAAAGCTATTGCTGGAGTATCTGTTATGATCATAGGTTGTTTAGTTTTTACGCGGACTAATTTCTTCAATTGACATTGTAAACACCGTTGAATATAGAATTGGACGTCGGTTTTTAAATTTTTCCAACAATACAAATGACGAATTCGATTATATGTTTTACTGACACCTCTGTGTCCGCCTATGGTTGACGAATGCATTTCTTCAATAATCTCATTTTGTCTCTCCCGGGGGGGTTGTCTAACTAACCCGTGACAAATAATGATTTTAACGTCGCTTTGCGCGAATATTAATCGAATTTGAGTCATAATATTTTCCCATGGCACGTTTAACAAAAAAAATTGATTTTGCAATGCTAACGGTTTGCAATGATAACTTGTCAATTAAATAACGAGCACTTTTTGAAGCTTCTACTATATTTTCCAAAATTAATGTGGGACCTTCTCCAGAATTATCTGTGATAGGCAAAGCTGTATTGAATCTTTGAGCTCGTTTCATAATAGATTGAGCTTTCTTTAATTCTAGATTCTTTAAGTGTGGAAAATTGTCGTTATCTCGAAGTGCAATAGCTCCAGTGTCTATCGGTGCACAGTCGGTGGAAACAAAATAAACTAAATTATCTTTTCGAGTGTGAAATAAATCTCGTGACTGTTTGACGTTGGAAGCAATAATCCTACCCTTCGTAGTTTTATGCAGGATCGTGGCGGGCAATGTAAATGAATTCTCGGGTTCTACGTCGGACATGTTGTCGCTTAGGGGTTCTGTTTCGCTACTTTGAAAGAGTTCACGTGCCTGCTTTCCCTGCACCGTTTTGCCTGAGTTTTCCCGAGGGTTATGGTCCTCGAGTTCGCTTTCGTCAGTGAATTCGTTGTTCTTAAGAGGCACATCATTGTGGGGTAGGACCGCTAACGGCACATATGTTTGGCTATTCGGTCGATCTGAAGAAGTGTCAGATGGCAGAGGAAAGTTCTCAACACTGTAGGTCACTTGTTTAGTCTTAGTTTCAATGTTTTCATTCTTGCGTGTCTCCCGAGGCATATTAGCTTTCATTTTTACGGTGGGTTTCTTTAGTGGTGTCTTGTTCGCTGCAGGCGTCTGAAAAATTTCGTTTTCGTGACCGGTGGTCGTTGATTTGTATGGAGAGGCTATGTCTTCCAGCTGTTCGAAAGGATCAACCGACTCACGTACCCAGTCACATTCTTCTACATCGTTAAGATAACCGAAATTTCTAGGGACATCGTTGCTTAGATTTTTTTCCTCTTCGGAATCTTCTTCTAATAGTCGAGCTATATCGGTGTCTGATAAGATGCGTTGGTTATTTTTACTGTGACTTTTTGGAGGATTCGACCGAACCATGTAAATATTGACTGTGGTAGTCAATGACTCTATGGGGTTTCTTGAGAGCGCGTCGGCGTTAACGTTAGTTTTTCCGGCCTTGTACACTACATCGTATTCGTACTCGGCGAGTTTCAGTCGCCAGCGCAGGATTTTAGGATTTCCATCTGTAGCCCGTCGGAACCACAACAACGGTTTATGGTCAGTTACTACAGTGAAGTGGTGCCCATACAGATATGGCCGAAAGTGAAGTATAGAGTATACTATAGCCAATGCTTCCTTTTCGTAGGTATCGTATCGTTTTTCGACTAGACTCAAAGCTCGCGAGGCGTAAGCGCATGGATGATCGTTGTTAATTTGATCCTTGTGAAAGTATACTACCGATAGCATAACCCGATGCATCTGTTTTTAAAATAAAAGGCTTGGAAAAATCAGGATATCGCAAAACTGGAGCCGTACAAAGTTTATTCTTTAAAATTTCGAATGACTGTTGTTGTTCGGGTCCCCAATCAAATATATTTTCTTTGCGTAATAAAGTCGTGAGGGGTTTTGATATCTTGGCGTATCCTTCTATAAACCGCCTATAATAACCTGTTAATCCCAGAAATTGTCGAATATTTTTAACATTTTTAAGTACGGGGTATTCACGTACCGCCTCTAATTTCTTAGGATCGGGCCGGACTTCATTATTCCCGATTATATGTCCTAAATACGCGACTTCCCTTTTCAAAAATTCGCATTTATCTGGTTGTAATTTTAAATTTGCTGCTTCTAATCGTTTAATTAATCCGCGATATATATTCTCGTGTTCTTCGAGATTGTAGGCATAAATGACAATATCGTCTAAATAAACAAATAGTCCTTTCCCGAGAAGCCCACTTAGTGTGAGGTCCATTGCTCTTTGAAACGTCGGAGAGGCGTTCCGAAGGCCGAACGGCATTCTAACGAATTCGAAATGGCCACGTGGCGTAGTAAATGCGGTCTTATGACGATCTTCTGGAGAGACTTCTATCTGATGGAATCCTGATGCTAAATCGAATACAGAAAAGTATTGTGCACCGCCTAATTGATCTAATATATCGTTGATATTGGGTATGGGGTACGCGTCGGCAATCGTTTTTTCGTTCAGCGATCGGTAATCGAACACGACTCTCCATTTTTTATTACCCTGAGAATCGGCTTTCTTGGGAACGACCCAGACAGGACAATTGTATGGCGAGGTAGAGGGTATTATTACTCCTTTACCGAGCATATCCACTATTTGTTTGCCGATTTCTTCTTTAGTACATTCTGGCCATCTGTATCCTCGAGTTTTTATAGGAAGATCATCGGTAGTAGGAATGCGATGTTGCAATACAGTAGTGCATGTCAACGTATCTCCTGGGATTTGGTATAAATGTGCGCTTTCCTTTAAAAGCGTCTCGATACTTGCTTTTTCTTCTTCGTTCAATTCGGCAAGTCTTGATAATTCCTTAATTTGATTTTAGCGGTCGATCATTACCGATTCTGATATTACGTAACATGAATTTTCGCGAATGAAAGGTTGAATTTCGCGAGTGATATAAGCTATACTGAGTTTTTGTGTTAAAGAAACGTTCATGATTTCATACGTTTTTGGACTATTTTTCTCGCTTCTCAAACGTGTATCTTTATCTTTAATACTTTCTATAATATTTTCCTTTTTTGACGGTTCAAATGTACAAATTGTTCGTAAATTCTTCGGGTCTTCATAATTTTCAAAATTGACAGTTTGACCGCAGTGATTTACAGGCACGAAAGGTTCAACAGGTTTCTGGCAAAGTACTTCTTTATTTTCCATCGTTATTTCTTCTTTTATTGACTCTGATGCTTTGGTAAAATCTGAATAATTGACTTTTACTGATTCAATTGTTTCAATGTTTCTATTCTCTCGGAGTGTTTGTTCTTTGGTTGACTTTCTAAATTCCTCATTGTAATTATTAATATCATCAAAGAGTTCTGTCCTTTCCATCGGCACAGATATCCCTTCAAAATCTGGATCGAGTTTTCGCATATCTCCAACAAGTTCTGTCCGTTCAGTCGGCACAGTTACGTTTGCGAAGCTCGAACAACCCGCATAATTAACACAATTAGACTCGCTATCTCTTGCCGATATTTTAGTTTTTATTGGATTTGAATTAACGACGTTTTCTTCTTGAACATAATTTTCATATACTTGAGAGAATTCTGTCCTTTCCATAGGCACAGATTTTCCCGAAAAATTTGAGCTGAGCTCCCTTAAGCCTCCAACGACCGCTGCCCGTTTCGACGGCACAGACACCCCTGTGGAGCCAAGGGAAGACTCCTCATTGACACAGTAAATTTTCGTCTCTATCGAATTCGGATAGACAACGTTCTTTTCGTTTTCACAACTTAATTCGGTACACCCCATTGCTGTCTCTGTTTTTATCGAATTCGAACAAATAACACTTTTTTCCTGAACACTGTTATCAAAATATTGAAAGGATTCTGTCCTTCCCATAGGCACAGATTGTCCCAAAAAATTTGAGCTGAGCTCCCTTAATTCTCCAACGAGCGCTGCCCGTTTCGTCGGCACAGACACCCCTGTGGAGCCAAGGCAAGTCTCCTCATTAACACAGTTTACTTTCGTCTCTATCGAATTCGGATAGACAACGTTTTCTCTAGATACAATAATCTCTACAGGTTCAATATAAGTGCTCCCCTTGCTCGAATCCGACGTACAAAGTTCCATAAAATTTCGCGAACTAGACTGCAATTTTTCAACTTGATCTTTTATTTTTACTTTACCAATTTCTTTACTTAATTTTTCATTTTTCTCACGATTTTCGTAAGCTTCTTCAATAATTTCTGAACAATTTCTTATTTCTTCCTTTATAATTTTTTTTACAAAATCAACCATAGAATGTCCGCGGGGTAGTGTCTCTGATAAGAACGCATTCTTTCCCGTCGGAATGAATTTTTTTCCAATGTTTTCACTTGAATTGATTTTATCTTTATTAGTTTCATGACTCAGTCCGTCCGAGGACTTATTTTGTTTTATTAATTCAACTTCACTTGTTACCTGTTGTTCCTTTTTCGTCTTTGAATCGTCAGTAGATTCTATTATTCCTGTACTGTGAATTAATTCCTCCGATGACATTAACTCTAGTACTGGTACCTGGACTTGAACCGAATATCTATTGCTATTTGTCACATAAATGTAAGCTTTACCATTATTATTAATGACAAACCCGCTCTCTATGTTTATACCTTCACCTGCATCCAGGGGAGGCAGATAACCTTTCCGTAAATCCAAATTCTTTACTCTTACGAAGCACAATTTGGTGGGCTCTGCAGGGATAACAATAGTTTCCTGAGTTGCAAATGGTATTCTTACATTCTGCATTTTCAATTGTCTTTTCTCATAGTCAATTTTCACGCGATTGTCGTCAAGGTATTCCGAACCCAATATACCAGCTTCCTTTATGGGGAAGTTATTATCTACAATATGGAAAGTAGCGAAACGTCCGAAGGCTTGTATTGTAATATGACCCAAAGTAACAATTGAATTTGTTGTTATTCCATTAAGTTGTAAAATTTTTCCGTGATTTATAACGATATGTTCATTTACAAATTGTTTCTTTAAAATATTCGGCCCGGCTCCCGTATCAACCATAAGAGTGATAGGGGATATTACCTCCGATGCCATTATCGCAACCGTCGGAACACTACTTTCTCGATGCAATTGTATATTAAAGATACGGACTACTCGCGGTTGAGGGTCGAAGCTGCGATTGAAATAGTACGGATCGGATGCATGTTTAGCGGAGTCTCCCTGGGCGCACCCGTACTCGGAAGACCACTTCGGTTTCCCGTACTTCCATATGTTGCTTCGTTTTCCCTTCGAGCGGGACACTCACGGATAAAATGACCGGGTTGTTTGCAATAAAAACATGGTCCTGTTGAATTCATGGAATTATTATTGAAATTATTAATATTTCCGCGATTTTCCGATCGATTGTTATTTAAAGGCTGGGAATGGTTGTTACGATAAGGACAAATATGGGCCCCATGGCCTTCTTTTTCACATATTTGACACCGAATATCGCCAGGATTTTGGTATCGGAGATTGACTGGTACCTGTGTTTGCGGTAAAGACATTAGTTTGGGGGGGGGGGGGGGGGCTGAGGGTGATTGAGGACATCTATTCGCTGCGTGTCCATGATTTTTACAAAAGTGACAAAACATCGATGTATTTCCCGACTCTTTCCTTTCAGGAGGAAAAATTTTATAACAACGGTCGGCAGTGTGCCCACGCTTATTACATACCTGGCATATAATGAGCGGAGCACCGTCAAAGACGGGTTTATTATTATTTGAAGGGGGGAAGATTTTAAGACATTTGTCGGCCGAATGTCCTGTTCTTTTACAGATATGACATATGATAAATGAAGGAGCTTCGAAACTAGATTTATTGTTATTTGAAGGTGGAAAATTTTTGAAACATTTGTCTGCCGAGTGTCCAGTCTTCTGACAAATCTGACATATGTTCGGTCCTTTATCGACATTTCCCGTATTTTGTAACCCAACAGCCAACGCTTGGCTATTCTTTTGAGTCGAACATTCTTTAGCATTGTGCCCTTTTTTATTGCACAACTGGCAATGCACTTCTTCGCTTGCTACCACGTGTACTCCTCGTTTCGCCTCGGGCTTAGGGACCCTTGGACTCGGTGTTACTTGCTCACCGCTACGCAAGGCTGCTTGGGACACTAAACTCTTTTCGGTCTGCACTGCTAGCTTTATTAATTCTTCAAGATTATTATTAGGAGTTAATCGTTGTTCGATTTCCGGTTTTAAACCGTGTAGAAAACAAGCTGGAAGGCTTTGTTTAGTATTATCAATAAAAGCGCCAGCCAAGGGATTACCTTCGCTCGCATCGTAATTTTCAAGTATCAAATTTCCCAAATCTCGTACACGATTCGAATAGGCAATAACAGACTCACTTTCTCTCTGGTATATTGATCCTAATTCACCTTGCAACTGATATACGTTTCGCGTAGGTGCATAAATATCTTTGAGAAATTTACCCAAATCATCTATTTTTTCAAAAGTTCGCCCTTGTATAGTGCGATGGGGTTCGCCAATTATTTTTATGCGGACTGCTTTTACTAAATTTGATTCGGCGCCTGGCTCCATCATGGCCAAGGCTTCCTTGCATCCTTGGATAAACATCCCCAATGACAAAGTATGACCGTCATAATTCGGTATGACAGCCAATGCATCTCGAAGAGACAACGTTTGGTTATTATTAACCATTATGGGAGGAAGGTCGGGTACAGGGTCACTAGTTTCAAGAGAAAAGTTCACTGGTGGTATTTTACTGGGCTTTTTATCTGGACTCGACCTTTTTCCCGTGGGGTGGAAGGAACAACCAGGAATAGCAGGTTCGTATTCAGATAGCAGGTGTAAATTTTTCAACAAATTCTGTGGGACAATGTGGGAGGGTTTAATTATTGATTTTAATTTAGATTTTTCATAAGTATTCCTTCTTCTTGTTGAAGTGAACAGTGTTTTATTATGACTCACGAGGAGCGGTGTACCGATGGGTGAGTTGAATTGTGTAGACCCCCCTGCAGGAGTGTAAAATATGTCGCTGGAGTTCGAAAGGCCTAACGTGGGCGTGGTGACTACGGGGTTCGGGGTAGTTATGACTGGTGTATTCGTACCTGTTGTCTCGTGTGTAGCGGGCTGCAGCTCGACGTTTTTTACAATATGTTCGGGGGATGCGGGGATCTGAACTGGAATTTCGTTACAGGGATCTCTATATATTACAAGTGGTAAATATTAGTGACCAGGTTCTTCCAAAAATCCAACCACAGACAATAAATTGTTTCCCGTTCTCGCTGCAAGTGTTTCTTGCACTCGATTCGTGAATTGCTCAAAACTTTCTGAATTCTTTGAAATTTCTTGAATCTGTAACGGACTATTTGATGTACTATAATTATCAAGATTGTCTGATAAAATTTCTTCAGTACTTGAAGAATCACTTGCTTCCTCGCAATTTATTTCCGTTTTTGTAATAATTAAATGACTTGACGTTAATTACAAGGATTGTATACGACTATTTTCGTCTACTTTAATTAATTCCGGATTTTCTTGATTAATGTCGCTACTTTTCTCTGTATCCGCAATAATTTCTCCCGTTGGATTCGTTGTGGAGGGAGTCTTGGGATGCGAACTGTTAATACTTTCGTCGGAAAATTCTTCGGCTGTTTCAAATCGGGATTTAGGAGGGCTCTGTATTCGAGATTTCTTTTTTCGGTCTTCAGGATAATCATGTATTACATTATCATCAACTCTTACCTTTGATCGAGTTGAACTCATTGATGATGTATTTTATATAAGTATAATAGTATATTTACTCTTTTTTTTTTATACTGCATCAAAGAGACATACAACAATACATAAGAATATTATGAGAGTAAAATTGCGCAGGAGGAGGAAATAGGAATAACTTTCTTTTTGTTACTTGTAACGAGGAAAAATTATGGAACTTTATTCCTTTAATTTTGTTTCAAAATTTCCTTGAGGTGAAATCAAATGTGGTTTTACCTTCAGGAAGATAACTTTATGTTTATTCAACGATTCGATCTTAGTGATACGAGGCTTGCAAGGTGTTACTATCGGATGATAGCGTATCCCTTCTATCGAGTGAGCTTCGTAATCAGCGACAAGTTCGTCTAGAAAATTTTTCCGCTCGATTTCTCGGATTTGCTTAAGGCGTTTTATTCTATATTCACTCGGTATTTCTGTGTCAACGCCCTGTGTGACTTTACTGCTGCTTGCTTCGTACGTAATTTCCCTTAATAAATATGGTATCTCTTCATTAGAGAGGCCCGTGCAATCTGCCTTTGCACTGTCTGAATAATTTTTATACTTCTCTGTTCACCTAAAGGTCCCTGCGAACCTGTTATTTTTTCTTGGTTAAGGAAAATACCTTCGTTATCTTTTGTAGATTTGATGCTAGAGACTCCAAAATTCTGCTTGTTATACGATTCACTCGCTGTTACTGTTAAAGGACGATTCGTTTTATTAGAATTTAAAATTATATTCCTTTCTTGCCTCGAATAGTCGTTATGTACTGCAATTGTGTCGTCGCAATCTTTCTTATATTCAGTTATTTATTTTCCTTCGAGAGGAATAATTTTATTATCGCTTTCTATTTCAATAGTAAAGGCTCTAAAATCTTGCTCGTTATATGATTTGCACGCAATTGTTGGAACTTGGTACTGTTCTTTTAAGATTCGTCGTTTTAATCTCTGCGCTTGAATTTTCCTTCCTGCTCTATGGGTTTTAGGCATGGATAAATGATTCGGGTCAATAGTGGTAGGGTAATTGTTAGGATAAGTAAGTAGTACCTGTAGTTATGTCTGTCTTGTTGGTATGATGTGTTTCTTTTTCTAGTGTAATGTGTTTTGTGAGCGAGCCTTGCCAGCCTTAACCCCACTTACGCGAGGAGCTGAAACATAGGATTTCTCTTCACTAGTGTAATGTGTCTTGTGAACGAGCCTTGCTAGCCCCGAACTCACTTGCGTGAGGAGCTAAAACATAGGATTTCTCTTCACTAGTGTAATGTGTATTGTGAGCGAGCCTTGCCAGCCTTAACCCCACTTACGCGGAGAGCTGAAACATAGGATTTCTCTTCACTAGTGTAATGTGTGTTGTGAGCGAGCCTTGCCAGCCTTAACCCCACTTACGCGAGGAGCTGAAACATAGGATTTCTCTTCACTAGTGTAATGTGTGTTGTGAGCGAGCCTTGCCAGCCTTAACCCCACTTACGCGAGGAGCTGAAACATAGGATTTCTCTTCACTAGTGTAATGTGTGTTGTGAGCGAGCCTTGCCAGCCTTAACCCCACTTATGCGAGGAGCTGAAACATAGGATTTCTCTTCACTAGTGTAATGTGTGTTGTGAGCGAGCCTTGCCAGCCTTAACCCCACTTATGCGAGGAGCTGAAACATAGGATTTCCCTTCACTAGTGTAATGTGATTTGTGAACGAGCAAATCTGGTTGTCCAATCGTCTCTTGTCATGTCAGTGATACGTGCGCGGGCAAATCTGGTTGCCCAATCGTCTCTTGCGTCGATTGTGTTGTTAGGAGTGGGTTGATCAATATGAGTGGAATGCAAATTAGGTGGGCTGATTTGATGACTCTGATTCTTGGTCGGCGTGGTAGTTATTAACTGAGGTCGTGCTTCTTTGGATATTGAAAGGTTTCTGAATAAACAGTTGATTCTTCTGAGCTGGAATTTTCGTCCTCCTCTTTTTCGCTTACCCATGAATGGGAAACAAATGAGTACGTTAGGTTTAAGAAACACTAGAAGCTATTTGTTGACCCAATATTTTCAGAATTGCGTGCACACCGCTTTAACACATGGTAGGTTGACAGTATATATGTAAATGGTAGTACAATGAAGTTAGTGTTACGGAGCGAATCGTATAGAAACAACACAGGAAGTTTGATTGTTGCTTGGTTGAAACAATTATAATATTACTCTCTATAGTTAATATTCGGAGAAGCTATTTTCCTTGTAGTTCTCCTCACGTATGTTTTAGCGATTATTCTTTCTAGCTGTTTTATTCGTTCTAAACCGAGTTGACTTAAGAAAATTTCTTGCGTGACTTCTTCAATTAGTTCTTGCGCGAGAACCTCGAGTTCCTTTATACGCACTTGAAGTTCCACTAATTTTTCCAATGGTCCCATGCAACGGAGTACAATTTAAAATTATATATATATCTATCCACGTATATGTCCTTCAATACAAGTTTTATCTTGTCTACTTTTTTTTATTCACCAGTCATTATCGAATATTAGTTTCCACATTTGATTTCCACAAGGTCAATTTACTTACGAAGAAGGCTTACCGTATAACTTGAATAATAGCTGGTATTCTTCTAAAAAGATGGTCAATTTTTATGAAATGGCTTGGCTCGTTAAAATTCACTAAAAAGAAGAAAAAATCAATTCCTGTGAAATAAATCAACTCTAAAAAATGCAATAAAAAGGGAAAGGTTAGAATTTATGAATTAGATCGTTTTATAAAAACTCAGTAGTAAAGAATGATCGTTTTTCATGAAGTGCATTGAATCGTTAAATTCAATAAAAAGTAAAAAAAAATCAATTTCTTTAAAATAAATCAATTCTGAAAAATGCGATAAAAAGGGAAAGGGTGGATTTTATAAATTAAATCGTTTTCTAAAACCTCAGTAATAAATGATGATAAATTTTCATGAAATGCTTTGAATCGTTAAAATTCAATAAAAAGTGAAAAAAATCGATTTCTTTAAAATAAATCAATTCTCGAAAATGCGGTAAAAAGGGAAAAGGTGGATTTTATAAATTAAATCGTTTCCTTAAACCTCAGTAATAAATGATGATAAATTTTCATGAAATGCTTTGAATCGTTAAAATTCAATAAAAAGTAAAAAATCGATTTCTTTAAAATAAATCAATTCTCGAAAATGCGGTAAAAAGGGAAAAGGTGGATTTTATAAATTAAATCGTTTTCTAAAAACTCAGTAATAAAGAGGGATTCTTTTTCGTGAAATGCATTGAATCACTAAAACTCAATAAAAATTAAAAAATCGATTTTCGAGAATTAAATCGGCTTACAAAACCACGGTAAAAAGGGCAAAGTAAAAAAATTTTCTTTTCAGTTGATTCTTTTACACAATATTAGTTTGAACAAAACTAACACTCTAAGATGCCGGACGAGCCCCCAGAATTTGCTACGTCAAAATCGCGGCCTATCTTACGAACCCACGAATTTAACATAGATTTCACGTTTCGGTGTATCTTTTCCGTGCTCTGGTCAAGGAGAATAAATTCTCCCTTTACCACACCCGACGAGAAAATACCGAAGACGCAAGCCCGTTTTTGAGTCTAACCTCGCGGAAAATTACTCGGGATAAGGCTGGAGTGCGTTTTGTTCTTGGTTGGGGATAATCACTTCACGAATAATGGGGAAGGACTTGAATGACAATTTCACGCGGAGCAAGATATCAGTTTAATTGGTAATTGAAAATTATACTTACGGTTGTTTGTTGCTGTAGTTCTTACTGTTGAACGTTGGTTGGACGTAGGTTAGTGTAGTCAGACAGACTAAAAATCGAACGTAGGCGTTAGTGCGTATTAATAATTATTTATTGAATTAAAACTACATGAGTAGTTGAATGTTGTACGTTCAATATTCCCGATTTTACAAGCGTTAATAATTATAAGTACTGTACTCTTACTCTGTACTACTTGAAACTATACTTTGTGAAAATTAAGCCGTGGTGAAATATTATCATTCTGTACTACTTTATTTCCCGGCAAACCGTACTACTTGTTGCATTGGAAAAAGTCTAATTCACTGCCGGCGACTTATTGACTGCCAGGCTAATGATTAGTCCTCTAGTTAACCCCCCGTGAAACTGTCGGTCGAAGTCTTACTTGACGCCCCGTGAAAAAGTGTCGCCGGCCGATTTTCGCGACCTTTTATAGGGCTCCTGAGCGTCGAAAATTCTTGTCGTCAAGCGCGTAAAAGAAGAGAAGGGATAAAACCCTATCCTGATTATAAGAATTTCCCCGTGGTCTATCTCGACCATACACGTATTCATTCCCCTTACCCCGCAGAGTAGCTTGTCGACATCCAGAGCCATAGATCTATGCAAGTGCATCGGTATGGTGCGCTCTGATTTGTCAGCGCGATGTGCTACACAGAGGACCACGCAATTAGGTGAAAGAACGCGTTCGAGGCGTTTTTCCCCTGAAAATGAGGTGATTTTTACCACCCCGCTTCTTGGCCTACTTTCGATAGAGTTTCCTAGTCTAGGTAATCCTTATCTAGGTAAAATCCTTATGCTCGCTTCTATGTAGATGTGTCTATAGTAATGGCTTAGTTTTTCAGCGTTTGTACGGAACTTAATTAAATCCTTCACATGAAACCACTAGTAGTAATTTTGTTACAGATTCTGTGGTTAACTTCGACGTATGCAACCTGATTTCTGCGTTAATCTCTTATTAGTATAAGTGGTTTTGTTGAGTAATGGCTTATTCCAAGCATCATTGGTTATTCGTTAAATTAGTGATTACTCTACTTGTAGCTAATAAGTTTTCTTAGATAATTTGTTAGTTAGACGTTAGATTTCTTATAGATAATAAGTTTTCTTAAATAATTTGCTAATTGGACGATTATTCTCGTGCTATAGAAACGAGAGCGAGAGAGAGAGAGAGAAAGAGAGAGAAAGAGAGAGAGAAAGAGAGAGAGAAGGATTTTACTTGAGAGCGACTCGTCTAGCTTGGTTACTCGTACATTTCGTTCGTACGAAATTCGGCTAGATCACCGTTCAGCCCTAGCGATAAGGCGTTCGACGTTGCGCAGAGTCGCCCAGCCTCGCTTTCCTGCAGAGGAAGCTTTATTGAAGCGCGTTACCGTTTTCTCTCTTTCTCGATTCGTTTTACTTTTAGTATTTAGCTGTAAAACAATCTCAACATTTCATTTTATCCTGTCTATATATGTGTAGTGTATTCCATATAAATAACTTGATGGTAAAACAAGTATGTTTATGCATGGAAACGAGAGAGAGCGAGAGAGTTCTTCTCTTGAGAACGACTCGCCTAACTTGGTTACTCGTACATTTCGTTCGTACCCAAGTCGGCTAGATCGCCGTTCAGCCCTAGCGATAAGGCGTTCGTAGTGGCACAGAGAGTCGCCTAGCCTCGCTTTTCTGCAGAGGAAAATTTGTTGAAACATTTTATAGTTTTTCTCTCTTTCTCGTTTAGTCTTACTTATGGGTGTTCAGTTGTAAAATAATCTTAACATTTCATTTTATCCTATATATATATGTATAACATATTCCATATATATAATTCACTAGTAAAACAAGTATTTTTATACATGAAAACGAGAGAGAGCGAGAGAGTTCTTCTCTTGAGAACGACTCGCCTAGCTTGTTTACTCGTACATTTCGTTTGTACGCAAGACAGCTAGATCGCTGTTCAGACCTCGCGCAAGGCGTTTTTGTTGCGCGGAGAGTCGGCCAGCCCCGCTTTCCTGCAGCAGAAGCTTCATTGCAACTCAATTTTAGTCTCATCTCTTTCTCGTTTTTCTGTCTATTTTTCGCTATTTTACCATAAATTAATCCTAATATTTCCTTTATCCTTTCTATATAGGCATAACATGTTCTATATATTTATGATGGTATTTTTACTATAAATTCCAATATTTTACGAGAGACATGTTAATATATAGGCATAACATGTTTTATATATTTATGATGGTATTTTTACTATGAATTCTAATATTTTACGAGAGACATATTAATATAATCCCAAGACAAAAGGGGAATTAGTCCTGATATACTGATCTTTCTTCTATTACCCGACTATACTTGGTAGGCTCATTAATTCGATGTGGGTTGTACTCGTATTCGAGTGACAGCCCTGGGTAGTTTCCATATGGAAGCATAATTGTTCTTTTTGCTGCTGATATTTTACCTACAGTATTCATGTGAACATTTTAATAGTCATAACTCTTACGTTTAAATCAACAGTTCCTCCACTTTTGTTAATTGTTTCGCTTAGTTAATAATTGTTCGTGATTTCATCATCTTTGTAAAGAGAGAGAGAGAGAGAAGATTTCAGGCAAGAGCGAGAAGAAAGGGTGCGGTCGCTTGGTCACGTGACAGCGTTCCCTTCAACCGCTCCCTTATGACCAACAACGCCCCGACGGCGACTAGCCGAACCCCTGGTCTAGGATTGAGGGTAAGGCCGCGCTGAGTCATAGATCCATAAATAACAGTCGATAACCGGGTCTACGCAGTAGATCCCATGGTTTGAAAGTTTTCCTTTTGACCGGGAGCGCCGAAAAATTCCATCTTTACAAGATTAATTCTTCCCGGGAGACGGTCGGTAGGGCCGCATCTTCACCCTGTGCCGATCTCCGTCGCTAAAATCGCTCTCCTCTCTTCTTAAGAAGTTCGAGAATAAAAGAAAAATGTGAGAGGTTACTTTTACTGTAGCGAAACTAAAACAGAAGAACTTTAACGTAATTGAAATGAAAAAGATAAATGCGACGTTACGTCAGGACGTAACACTGCTCAGCAACGTTAATGATTCGACAAACTTCGCGAAATGCGGAATAAACCGACGGTACCACGACGCCATCACTAAGAAGCGTCTTAACGCTGTAATACCCTCCGGAGGGAGAAAATTCCTAATCGGGGCCGTCTTCTCCGGATCGACTTGGAACATATGCCGATTCACGAAAAAATCACGATATTTCACTTTCGGACAGCAGAACTCACATTTTTTTGCAATAATCGCGAGCCCTGATTCCGTAATCAGCTCAAAAACACGTTTTAACCAAACTAAGTGTTCCTCAAACATTTCTGTGCCGATGATAATGTCGTCCAAATACACGAAAGCGTGAGATTACATTTTCGGGCCAATCAGCTTGTCTAGCAACCGCTGAAAGGGAGCGGGTGCACTCGACAAACCGTATGGCATCCTTTTAAATTTAAATAATCCACGATGTGGTACCGTGAAGGCCGTAGCCTCTTTCGAGCTTTCCTCCAGCGCTATATGATGGTAAGCTTAGCTCAGATTGAGGGTGAAAACATATCTGGCCCCACACAATTTATCCAGAATCTGGCTCATATACGGTAACGGATACGCATCTTTTTGGATACCTCATTGATTTTCCGGAAATCGAGACAAAGCAGGTAGCTATTATTCGGTTTCTTAATGATGGTAACTGGCGTGGACCAATCACTGCACGAAGGCTCGATAACGTCAGCCTTTAACATGCAGTCGATCTCGGCATCAATAACCTCCCGCATAATCAGTGTCACAAGATAATAACGCTACTTAATCGGCCTGGCGTTGCCGACGTCGATTTTATGTTCAGCGAGGTGCATCAATCCTGACGCGCTTTTAAGCTTCGGCAGCTTCATCCCGAAAAATTCCATGAATCGTTTTGTTTCCTCTTGCTCGAGATCCGAAATGCCCAATGAAACGTTCGCGTATTCTTCCGTATCGCATTTAACGAACTCGAATTTGCGATCTCACTCGCCACTAAAACTTCACACAAGACATTCATGTTCGACTACTACCCCTAGCGCTTCTAACAGGTCTAACTTAAGGAGCAGAGGTACAGGTAACGCCGAACAAACTCTACCCGCCACTAATCTTTCGCGATCCTCAAATTTTATTGGTAATAGTACTTGGGCGCGATAGTCATTGGGCGCGAGGAAGTTTCCCGACGAGTTAAACCCAAGCGTGATGCAACTAAAATCCCATCCTGTCCCAGGCACGTGTAGCTACTGTCTACAATCGCCGGCAAAATATGCCCCATAACGGAAAGTTTGATGATTAAAATTGCTCGCGAGCGCGCGGTATTCAATAGACTGCACGAATATTCCGCGAAATCGACAGACGCAGTCGGTAATGCAGGGGGAGCTTTTCCCGAGGGAGACGGAATTACCGCAGTTTCTACTGGCATCCCCGGAAGCGTTTCCCGAACAATCACGCGGAATATTCGTGGTGACGTCCGGTTTACCGCATTTAAAACAAAATCGAGTTCGGGGTGCAGTACACCCAATGGAAAAATTACCTAGTTTACGGTAATTCCAATAAATATTTTCTCTACGCAAATGGCCCCGTCTAACCCCCGATGGACCGGAATTGGCGGCCGAGTTTAACGGCGATGGAGGGGCCTGTCCCGTGGGTCTAGGCGGAATAGGAGGACGGGGTGGTCCAGCCGACTCCTCCGAAGACGACGTACGTGGTGCTCGAGAGGACTCCCCTTTTTCCCTAGCCGATGGCTGGAATGGCGATCTATCCCTACGCGGGATTTCCTCGCCACTCTTCCCAGGAGGTATATGTGTGCGCGCGGAATCTCGTGGCCACGGATTACTTAAGGCGGCATAACTCGTTCCGTGGGTGGCCGATAACCCTGAGGGTGCATGGTACGCGAGATTTGGGAACAATGACGGCTCCGGTCACGGCGACGGACGATAGTATTGCTCCGCCAAATAGCTGCGTTTGATGCACACCGCGACTTGTACTCATTCCCCGATCGAGCGTACCTTGTGTCGCTGTATCGCGACCTATAACCACAACAACATATTGCGATGGGCATAGCTGTTCTTCTGTCGAAAGGGGTGGTCCAACAACGCGATCCAACAGCCCTCGCAAGCACGTTAAATAATCTGACACGGATTCATCTTCTCTCTGGATGCATCGTAACATTTCTTCCCGTAGCGCGAACTAAAAATCATGGTTACCAAAACGATCGCGCCACGCCAATCAGAAAGTCTCGAAATTCCCAAAGCGCGGTCTCTCACCCCGAAACCACCCTAACGCAATACCCGATGGGAAAAATGACTAACAAAAGAAAAGTTCCTCATCGGTAATGGACACGAGCGCGCGACCTTCTTGTAATCGTGTTAGGACTTCTTCCGCGTCCTCCCCCCGCGCTCCTGAAAATTTTTGACTTAATTTTTTCATCAATTCATAAGGTCTCGAAGCTGAAAACCTCCATCCCCCCTTGAATGTGGAGGCCTGGGAATGCGTGGTGATGACTGTAGAAACGGCATTGTTTCCCCAAAATCCCTCGTAGGATGGTCGCGAGGGGGTAGCGGAAGAGGTACCATTCTAGACACCGACTCACGCAGCATCAGTGCACTCCGTGCGGCTATCGGCATCGAAGCTGCGTACGCGGTACCTTCTATGACAGCTGACCGCGTCGCAGGAAAAGAATTCGCCGAGTTATCCTCCCCCAGAATTCCCGTACGATATGGATTCGTATCAATCACGGGAGGGGTGCCACTCAGCATTTGCACTTCTGACAATAGAGATTTTAAAAGACGCTCTAGCAATTCGAATGACCCACCACCCGTGGTTAAGTCCCGCTCGCGAAGCGCAAGTTTGATCGAGTCGTCTCCCATCATCCCTCTCCCCTCGTCCCGGGAGCTTGCCATTATACTCTAGAAACCGTGCCTGACCACGACAGACCGTACCTACAAGCAACATCGCTTCACGCATACTAATAGCGTCCCATGATACCTTTATATATAAAAATAGATATAAATTTCACCACTTTTATTCCTCCTCGGTATGCTATAGCTTTCAAGAACTTGCAAAAAGCGACTTGAGCTGTTCAGTTTTCGCACCTACCAAGCACACACTCAACTCATGCACACGCTACACTCACAATCATCTGACGCCTCGCGTCATATGGTATAGCTCGCAGGTATGCTATATCGATTTATCGACCGCGCACTCAAGCACATTGTCCATCAGCTCACATCCTCGATCGAAGCTCACTCAAGCGGCCAACGCTGCTAGCGTGGCCCCAGCGGCAAGACCACTCACAACGCTTACTTTCCATCGCTGGCGGCGAATCAGAACTCAACCAAACTGTGACGCACGTCCGCCCTCTTGATACTCTGCCACGTGGTCGATGGATGTGGCCATTGTTCTCACTCGAGTCGCTCGCGCTACACGTTCCCGCCTAAAAACACAGAGATATTCATTTGTTCCACTCACTTTAGTGTGCATTCAGTATTATAGTGTATTACATTCTTGGTCAAATCACCCGTATTTCAACTCAGTGTCAGTGCGAATCACAGGCAACCAACAGGACTATTGCAACATTCATATAAACGTCAACGGCGTGGTTCGTCGTTGGCAGCAGAGACGCCATTCTGCCTCGCATTGCTCGTTGGCGGTAGCTCACTCACCAGCCTGCCGTGTGGTTCCAATAGAGCTCTACAATCAGACCATATCACCGGGATCAACCGCACGAGATCAATAAGTCAACTCAGAGGCCTGAGAACCCACTCACCGCCAGTACATCAACACACAGGCCAGATAAATCAAGTTACATATTCTTGTATGCAACAGGTATTTTTTATGCAACCAATGTTAAGTAATTGAATAAACATCAAATTTATTATTGTTAATTACTGAGTGCATTTAATTATTTATACTTGTCACCAGGATCCTTAATCTTACTATTCGCATCTGTTATTCAACATGCTACAAACGACGGAAAGTGAGCCTTTTGAGTGGTCTTGCCGCTGGGGCCACGCTAGCATTGTATGCCGCTTGAGTGAGCTTCGATCGAGGATGTGAGCTGATGGACAATGTGCTTGAGTGCGCGGTCGATAAATCGATATAGCATACCTGCGAGCCATGCCATATGACGCGAGGCGTCAGATGATTGTGAGTGTAGCGTGTGCATGAGTTAAGTGTGTGCTTGGTAGGTGTGAAAACTGAACACTCAACATAATCTTCATTTAGGTCGATACACTTATTCCAACGATTTTCCAATTTTTTGATGCCCTCCGAATAATACGATTTCGGAAGGTCCTTAAAATAGGTCTCTGTTTCGGCGATGAGGTCATCTCTGGAACCAAATCTCTTTCCGCCAAGCCATTTTTTCAGGTTTGGAAATAGAAAGTAGTCGAAGGGGGCTAAATCTGGAGAATACGGTCGATGTGAAAGCAATTCGTATTTAAATTCATGAATTTTGGCCATGTCAACTGGGCACGTGTGAACGCGTGCATTGTTTTGATGGAAGAGCACTTTTTTCCTCGCCAAATGTGGACGTTTTTTCTTCAATTCCTCGTTGAATCGGGTCAGTATGGCTGCATAGTATTCGCCATAAATCGTCGTTTTCGGCGGAAGGTAATCGATGTAGATTATGCCGCGTGCATCCCAAAAAACTGTGGCCATGATCTTACCGGCCGATGGCACCGTCTTCGCCTTCTTCGGAGCACGTTAGGTCGGTGAAGTCCATTGTTCCGATTGTTCCTTTGTCTCTGGTGTATAGTGATGGATCCATGTTTCGTCCATGATTACGTAACGACGCAAAAACTCAAAAGGATCACGCTTATAGATCGCCAAACACGCCTTTGAATCAGCTACACGTTCTCTTTTATAGTGGACAGTGAGCAAACGCGGCACCCATCTTGCGGATAACTTTTTCGTACCCAACTGATCACTCAGGATTGAAATCAATGAGCCATATGATATGCCAATTTCTATTGATGATGTGTTGCTTTGGTCGCATGTTTGATTGGTATAGCTTCGGCAAGGAATGAAGCTTTACCACACCATATGATATGCCTGTGGCCTCAGCAATCTCACGCACTTTTAGTCTCCGATCACTTAACACCATATCGTGGACTTTTTCAATTGTTTCTGGTATGACGATCTCATTTGGATGACCTGGACGTTCATCGTCAACAATGCTCGTAGGACCGCGTTTAAATTCAGCTGTCCAATATTAAATGGTCGATAACGAAGGTGCAAGGTCCATATAAACTTCGTCTAGCTCCGCTTTGATTTCATTGTTCGTTTTCTTTTTCAAAAACAAAAATCGAATCACTGCACGATACTCACTTTTTCCATTTTTGTAAAAACACAAAAGTTGTTTGTCTTTCGATGGCTGTCAAACGCAAACTAAACATCGCAGCGAGCTGAAACTTTGACAACAGTCATGTGAAGGATGGCACTACTAAACGTCGCTATTGATTTCTTTCCTGGACCAACAGATGGCGCAAGGCCGACTATTTATGGATCGACCGTCGTAGTAAGCCTAGCCGGTCAACAGCATGGCGGCGAGGCTCCTACCCCCTACTCACTTGTGTGTCTGACGTCTCGCACCTTGCTAATTGATCGTGGCGTGACACTACTTCCAGCCACTGTTGCTTAGGCGGACTACACCTCGTCCATGCGACATCCCGAGAAATAGACTTAATATTTTTCCTCGTTTTTTGTGTGATAAATAGGACCCACCACCACCAATAAATCAGACATGGAACACAGTAAACGTACAAGCGATACCTGAACAAATATCAACGGGAATCCCGCACAAATTTCCAGAAGGAGAAAGCAAAATTGTTATTTATAAAAAAACGAATTAAATGCGCAAGTTGAGATTTTTGGGCTAGCGAAAACAAAACACCTGATATTAGATTATTTTGTAATGACGGCTTACGTTGGGAGCTAAAATTGTAAGCAATTTTCTCCGACTCTACCGCTCCCCGCTCCTGCGGATGGTTGCAAAAGCCCGTGCACCCGCGTGCTGGGCGCCAGTCCCGGGAAATAAATTATTTCCCGAGACAAATTTGATTCGCTCGCGGAATACACGGGGTCAGCTCGGCTTTGCTGCAGTCTTGGTAGTTGGTAGAGGAGATGGGTCAGTCCAAGGTGTCTCGCACAGAGAATATTAACTCGGCAATTATTAAAGCTCGTTCGATTAAAAATTACAGGGTATAATGATGTAGAGGGGAACAGGACAGCGGGGCAGGGTATAAAAGAACCTGCAGTAGAGAAAACGCGCTCTTAGCTCTCAGCTTTTAATTCTGAGCTCTTCTCTGAAGTTTTATCTCTTACGTGCATCTCGGTGAAAAGTAGACAGTTCGTGCATTATGAAGTTTGATTCAATGTGTCGAGATTTCAAAAATTCTACATCGACGTTTGCAAAGTAATTAAGAAAATCGAGCCTGTATGGTGAAGAACGAAGACAATCAAAAAAAGAAAGACAGGCGAGTGGTCCAAGTAATAAGAAAAATAATTAGTGGGATTTAGAAGAGATTTATAATAATACTATCATGATAACTTGAATAGATTTATAATAATACTATCATGATAACTTGAATAGATTTTTATTGAACAGTGTTTGAGAATTCCGTCCGAAGGATGTTGTTTGACAGACCTGTGAATATATTGAAACTAATGAAGCTTCACTCAAGACAGGGTGAAAATAAACCAGACACATATCATAGATAGATGTTAAATTAGAGAAAGTGGTTTATTACACCTTCCGCATAACTACAACAAATCACATAATTTTGAAAAAACACTAAAAGTGAGAATAAATACAAGAAAGACCAAATTTAGAAAGAATACGAAATAATATAAATAAATGCACCAAAAATCTGAGAATTAACAATTGAATTTAATTAACGAAGCTGAATTTAACTTGAGCTGTTGCAGCACACAATTGTATTAATGAAGTGCAGTATGTACTGAGAGCGGTGTGCGTGCAGCAGTCAGTGCTGCGTAGCACGCCATGCTAGAGAGAATGAGTGCGTAAGGCGATATAACAATTCACAGCAAGCTCTCAGCAGCTTAATGAAGAGAGGTTGCAGTGAACAAATGAGAGCACTTGCAAGTGAAATTGCTTGAGTGCTCTACACGCATGAGACTAGCTACGCAGGCAGCACTGCGTAGCACAATACAACACATATTGAGAATGCACAAAATGAGCAGTGTATAGTCGCTGTACTCTTCCAGCAGATGTCCTGGGGAAAAGTACAGTGAATATAGTACACCTGCATAATTATATTAATTATACCGGCAAATTATGTTGAGAGAAAACGTGGCGTGACATGTGCTGCAATGCCGCCAAAAAGTGAGACCAAAAAATGTTGATGTACCGATGAGAATCCAACTGCTCATTGCCATTGAATTTATGGTAAATTATAACAATGCACTCGTACCTGATTTTGAGTCCTGGTGAGCAAACGAAGGTTGAGATAATCCGGTTGAGAGATGTGAAAATTGTCCGAGCCTTCCAAATGCGTGCGCTGTTCCGTGCGGGTTTTCACGTAAGTGTCGAAATATCCAATGTGGCTGCAGAATATGAAAGCGTCGTTGGGCGCTGAAGTCAATTGAGAGAGATAGCCGGTGAGCGAAGCCGAAGTCAAGCGAGAGAGAGACATCCTCTCGCTCGACGCGGCATGCCTACGAGGCACAACCCGGCTCCGCGAAGCCCTGCCTCGGCTATCTCCGCCCAACCGAACGCTGCGTGCTCGAGCACAGCAACAGGTCGACCCACGGCGAATATCGATCGCCGTGCGCCAGCTGATTATCCAACAAATAGAATCTAGCGAATATTATTTAATTGAATAGAATTAAGCGAATAATATTCAACCGAATAGCATTTAAGCGAATAATATTTAACCGAATAGCATTTAAGTGAATAATATTTAACCGAATAGCATTTAAGCAAGTAGCATTTAAGTGCATAGTATTGAAATAGGTAGAATAAGCAAGTAGTATATAAGCGAGTAGGTTTAAAGCGGATAGGAAGGAAGTAGAACGAGTAGTAAATAGAAAGGATTATAAGTATAATAGAGATATCGCCTTTAAGAGCAAGTTTGACGCGCTTGGTTTGCGTGTGTAGGTTGGATGACAGGCCCACTACCAACGGCAAATATAATAACACACGAGTAGCTAGGTGTATCGACAAGCTACGTGAACGAGAGCCACTAAAAGAATTGTAGAATATTCGTAAAAATTAACGGTTTGAAATGCAATGTAATGGCCAACGGTGCCAATAAACCGAACATCGATATTATTCTAAATGTTTTGGTGATTAAATCCTACTTTTGCCTACCTTGAAGTCTAAATTAATTATCCCTGTGTTCGAGTCCGAATTCTTCCCCTCGGAAGATTAAAATAAATGCTAATGATAGAAATTACCGTTACATACGATAAATAAAGTAACGACGAGAAATAAAATAAAGAAGAAAAATAGAAGAATGACGATTAATAAAATAAATAAGATAAATAGCATTGACATGTTAAATGAAATGAATACGATTAACTTTGCAAAATAAACCACACGCACCCTCGCCTACAAACCACAAGAACTCCTCACGCGCTCGAATTTACAATAAACAAATCGTTTATTAAAACTACTGGAGCTAACTCCCACGCTCAAACGAGAGACGAACGACGGTCTCACCGAATAGTTGCAGTATCAGGATCCTCTCGAGAAATAATCTCGCAGCGGTCCAGAATCGCGGGAGGCAGGCGTCGGTTCTAGTCGATCAGACACGATAGCGGACCCGGTATACATGTCCTCGTTGTACAAAATACGGCGCAAGAGTCCTCGATAATACGTTGGCTCTCGTTGTTTCAGCCGATAAACTCCCTCCTCCCAAATCGTAGCCACCAATAAAATTTAGAGTGTGGAAACGGTACTTGCGACTGGGGTTAATATCCGAGTTAGCAATGGCTCTAGCGAGAGCTCGATGCCTCGTATGTAGCAACAGCCTGAAGCGAACGAAATGAGAAAAACAAAGACTTCGCAGTACAGCAAAAATTCAAAGGCCACCCGAGATCGTTGCATCTTCCGGTCCCCATGAGATGCTGCGGCGAGGGTCTCAGCGTAGTTCTCTCGACGAGAGCGCTGACTTCATGGACGGGGCTACGGCCGGCTACGGCCGGCTACGCCGCATGACGACGACGGGGACTCGGGATCTCTCCTCTCGCCGATACATCAGTGTCCTTTAAACTCCCGCGGCAGACCTCCCTGTCGATGAGGGCAATTCCGTGCTCGGACCGTCGCCCGCTCTGGAGGATTATATAAAAAAAAAAAAGACCAAAAGAAACACGAGGTGTAATTTTTCGTTTCGCACATTATCATGTTTTGCCCCTGTTGGATCGCCTCGGGGAAACTCTCGGCCGAACGAGCAGGTGAACCCTGGTCAGCCCCGCTCTGTCCGACTTTATGACGTGTTGCAAAAATACCCCGTCACAGTACTTACAATTAAATATCGACGCTCGACGTTCAATGATAGTCAATATTTCAGAACAAACGATGTATTAACTATAACGATGTTTAGACTGACTCGACTATACGGAGCTTCCAAATGAGGATCATATTGTCAATAACGTAGGCACACACGACAAATACAATATTGTCACTTCGATAATTAAGGCCCGCCGCGATAGACGCTAACCTTGCGTTGGAGATTCGCAGAACACGCGGCTCCGTGTAAACGAAAAAATAAGTAGATTTCTCCCTGCAGGTATTTTATATCTATTAGGGAGGTTAGGAATAAAATTTGTGTGTCACTCTTAACTAAAATAATCCATGTATGGTCACCAGCTTCATGACGGGCGCCGGACACACGCAGCAGGTTTTTGGAGTGCTGCGTCATCAACCTCGTGCATATCATAACCCGCTCGCCGGACAGGCTGCATGACTTGATATTTTTTACGAAGTATGAGGAGGTGGAGTTGATTCGGCAACCCACTCAGCAGAAGGAATGCGGTTACAACGATCAAGATGTGTGTGTTGTACCTCAGATTTGTATGGTTTATCAGAATTATGACGAAGACTATTCTCGTCATCGAGCCATGAGAAAAATCCAAATCTTACCTGAGGCTGCCTAGAAGAACCTATAAAACATCCAGCTTGATAATACTAGCGCAGAGCATGAACTCGAGAACCATAAAGAAAAACCGACAAACGCGCCGAACGTTATTCTTAGCTATAATACATCGTAACCTTATCTAACAAATTATTACAACCTATACAATGAGAGAATTAAATTTACATAATAAACTAATGAATAATGCAAATCGTTTCATTGGCGCCCAATGTGGAGTTAGTCGCCTAAAAACTAATGGAATCTAAGAAACTAAGAAATAGTAAGAGAAAAAACCCCCTCGAGTAAAAGAGTCTGAAGAACTAAAAATAGCGTAAACAACCACGAATTTTGCAAAAACTACAAAAAAAAAATAAGTGTGGCAACCACACGCGACAGAAATGCAGAAATGAGATTTCTGAAATGTATATGAATGATTTACGTGAAATCATCCACCCAAAAAATGGATATTTGAAAAACTTATATTCAAACGATGCGGCTGAGAGAGCGAGCTTAAATGCCGCAAAATTCACGTTGAAAACATCATTGGCGTTTTATCGTAATTTTTTTCAGAATTTTCGAAACCACCGGAGTACAAGGTGTACTAGTATGAAATGCGGATTTTTTGTCTAAAGCAACATGTTATATTCGGAAGAATGATATAAAGTGCTTTATTCAAATTATGCTCTATCGCTTGTTATACATTTTTCCCATCTTTTGGGCAATTTGTGAATGCCACGCCAATAAAAGTCTTTTCCTTTTGCTGCGAACCATTCATCGAGCCATTTTTTCACAACTCCGTACGAACCGAAGCGCTGATCAGCAAGTGCGTGACCCATCGATGCAAACAAGTGGTAGTCGGAAGGACCCAAGTCTGGTGAGTAAGCCGCATGGGGTAGAACTTCGCAGCTGAGTGCTTCCAACGTGTCACGAACCAGTTTTGCCGTATGTAATGGAGCATTGTCATGAAAAAAATGACTTTGTGTTAGCTTTTTCGGTACTCTGGCCTTTTTTTCAAGCAGCGAACGGTCCAAATCAGTCAATTGTTATTGGTAACGTTTAGTATTAACCGTTTCCCCAGGTTTTAACAGCTCATAATAGGCCACGCCCCTCTGGTCCCGCCAAACACAGAGCATCGTCTTTCTGCCAAAGCGATTCGGTCTTGTAGTCGATGCGGATGGTGTGCCTAGGTCTACCCATGATTTTTTACACTTGGGATTCTCAAAATAAATCTCGAAAAACGACTTCCTTTTGTACCGAGCGAGCAAATTGTCACACGTGTTTTTGCGCTTTTCTAATTGCCTGTCGTTCAACTCATGTAGTACCCATCTACCGGTCTTCTGAAACTTCCCCATCTATCGTTGCCGATTGGAAACAGCTTGTTGACTAACGCCCAATTGCTCGGCGAGTTGTTCTTGTATTTGCGAATCATCTTCGTCCAACAATGCTTGCAATTCCACATCTTCGTATTTTTTTGCCGGCTTTCCACGTTCCTTGTCTGCAACATCGAAGTCACCACTTTTGAAACGCCGAAACCATCGTTCACACGTATCTTGCGATGGAGCATATTCACCATAAGCTTCTCGGAATAATCGGTATGATTCAGCAGCAGTTTTCTTCAAATGAAAACACAAAATTAACATTGTCCGCAAATGCTTGTTTGTTCAGTATAAATTTCGATATATTGCACACAACAATACATCACTATGCACACACTTTTTCAATTTCTCACTCGTGCAAGTCTGACACTTGTTGATGACACAAGAAAATGGCGCATTGTCAAATCTTCATAGCACAAACTGCATTCCTGCGCCATCTGATGTCTGAAATCCGCATTTTATACTTGTACACCTGGTATACTTGATGGAATTGTCGTTTTTAATAGATTGATTCGGGGAAATATTTATTGCAACGATTGGAACCTCTTGTCCATTTTGTAAGCTGCTTTGGCAAGCACACCCCCCAATATATGATAGATATACGTCCAACGAATCACATTGAGGAAGGATATACATTTGAAGCGAAAATATATGTGATGTGTCATTTGCATTGTGATAAATTGCGACGCTACCTAATCTGTTTGTGGCACCCTTATATTAAACAACAACAACGAAATTAGGGATATGCGCAGGATCATTATTGCCCGTCCAAGTCTCAGAAAAAACTAAAAAAATGTATAATTTTGCAGCGCATTCGGATTCGAGATCTCGAAGGTTATCGTGTGGACTTTGTTATTAAATACAGAAGTTTGACAGTCCTGTTCTTGAAGTGATAAACTCTGTCAACATCATTTCTATTGTCTTAAGATGATTTAAAGAAAGTCTTTTAAATTTCGCTTGCAATTCAACTGTCGATATAGCTGCTCCCTGGCTATAACGGAATGTTTTATTATTATCGCGCCTCACAATGTGTGAACACTTGTCACCTGTGACAATGCCACGTCCGAGGTATGTTAAAAAATAACGGGAATTTTGTAACTTCACGTGTTGTATTAGTCCGAATTGCGCGATTTTTTCGTTGTTGTGTTAGTAAACTTGTCTGAGAGGTTGCTGTACTGTATTAGCCATATTGGATTTTTAGTTTATTGTCAGCTATCAAGAAGGTCACATGTGTTTTGGTAGGATCGGCGATTTTGAAAATGAATCTGAAAATTTGTATTAAATTTTGCTATCAGAATGGAATAAAGTGCAGCAAATGTCAGAAATGTTAAATATTGCTTTTGGTCTGCTCTGAGTAAAACAAGGGCTTACGAGTCGTATAAGCGTTTCCAAGATGGCCGTGAGACTTTGACGATGGCGAGCGCACGGGACGCCCCAGCAAATCACAAACCGATGGAAACGTGGAGAAAGTGAAAGAAATGTTTATGGAAACGTGGAGAAAGTGAAAGAAATGATTATGAATGATCGCCGAATCACAATCAGAGAAGTAGTTGATGGTGTTGGCATATCAATTGGTTCATGCCGTGAAATTTTTTCGGAGCGTTTGCTTACGAAATGGGTGGTAGCAAAATGTGTACCAAAATTGTTAAATTTCGAACCAAAACACCGGCGAATGGAAGTTGCTCAGGAGTCGCTAGATAAAGTCAACAACGATGAAGAACTACTAATATGTGTCACAACAAGTGATGAAACATAGGTTTACCGATATGACGTCGAAACTGAGGATTAATCGTTCCAGTGGAGGCATTCTGGGTCGCCAAGACCGAACAAAGCTCGACAAGTGTCGAATGTGATGGTTCTGCTCACAGTATTCTTCGTTTTTAACGGCATAGTGTACCATGAATTCATGCTACAAGGCCAAACGGTCACTAGGGAGTACTACTTACAAGTTCAACGCCGTTTGCATGAAGCAATCCGAAAAAAAACGCTTGGATTTGTTGCAAAACAATTCATGGCTTTTGCACCGCGATAATGCACCTGCTCACACTTAATTGCTTGTTCGTGTTTTTCCGCCAAAACCAACACTGTAATGATGCCGCAGCCTCAATATACGCCAGACATAGCTCCGTGTGACTTTTTTCTGTTCCCAAAAATAAACAGAACCTTAAAGAGCCGTCGTTTTACCAGCATAGATGAGATTAAAAATGCATCGCTGAGAAAGCAAAAAGCTATCCCAACGGACGAGTTCCAGAAGTGTTTCGGGAATTGGGAAAAGTGCTGGCACAAGTGTATAATATCTAATTGGGAGTATTTTGAATGGGATAACATTATAATAGACTAATAAATAGAATTCTTTCCAAAAAACAAAAATTCGCCTCTATTTTTTTAACACACCTCATATATCAATCGTTGAGCGTGTATTTTTTGGTAATTATAAACAATCTCAGGAAATATACCTCCCTGAAACTTGTGGATTGTCTTCGCACACGCAGAAACGCATTTACCGTTTCATTGTTATTCAGTGCAATGGTGAATGATAATCGCCTTATTGGTACAGCTAGATGGCTTTTTTTCAGTTTAATTTGCAATTGTCTATTAACAAATCAACAATATGCGCGATGTATGATGTACAGTCCGTAAAGAAATTGTACTATGTAAACTATATATTAGGTCTGGGGAAAAGTTCGTGGCGTTTTTGCCGATAGATGGCATCAATTCCAAATAAGTCAGGAAACACAGATCGCAGCGACAGCACTAAACGCTCGTTGGAAAGGTGACACTTCGAGCGTTACTTTGAGTATATAAACATCGAAATTGGTGCAGTGGTTGGAAAGTTGTTTGCGTTTGAAAATGGAGAAAAGTCATGAAAAATTGCGCTATATTTTGCAATATTATTACGACAAAGGGAAGAACGCTGCGCAGGCTTGTGAAAACATTTGTGCTGTGTACGGTGAAGGTACTTTATCAAAATCTGCTGCGCGGAAATGGATCGCTCGCTTTCGTTCTGGTTATTTTGATGTGAAAGATGAGTCACGCTCTGGTCGTCCAATCTCTGAAAAAGCTGATGTAATTCTTGAAAAAGTGCAGCAAGATAAGCATATCAGAAGTGTCGATATTGGTATGGAGCTGGGCATTGACTACAAAACTGTTTTGAACCATTTACACAAAGTTGGCTACAAAAAGAAGCTTTATATATCCCTCATGATGGGTCCCTCATGAGTTGAGCGCGAAAAACATGATAGACCGAATTAACATCTGCGATGCGCTGCTGATACGCAATGAAATCGAGCCATTTTTGAAACGTGGCATAACCGGTGATGAAATTGGATCACGTACGACAATCGGAAGCGTCAAAGATTGTGGACAAGGAATGGTGAGCCGTCACAAGCATCCGCGAAGCCAGGATTGACGGCGAAAAAGGTGATGCTGTGTGTGTGGTGGGACTGGAAGGGAATCGTCTCCCATGAGCTACTTCCAATTGGTCAGACGATTGATTCTTAACTCTACTGTGGACAGCTAGAGAGCTTACGTCAAGCAATTGAAAGAAAACGGCCCGAATTGATTCATAGAAGAGGTGTTGTCTTCCATCATGAGAATGCCCGACCACATACTTCTTTGATGACCCGTCAAAAATTGCGAGAGCTTGGTTGGGAAGTTTTGATGCATCCACCGTATAGTACAGACATAGCACCCTCTGACTATCACTTACTGTGAAAACCACTTGATTCAATTTTTCAACCAGAAACCACAGAAGTTCTTTACCGATGGCATCATGGCTCTACCCGAAAAATGGCGAAACATTATCGATAATAATGGAGCATATTTGGTTTAAATTAATTAATTTTCACACGGTAAGAAAACCAGTTGAATTTTACTAAAAAACGCCACGAACTTTTTCCCAGACCGAATATATATTGCATTCATAATATTGTCCATCCTGTATACTGTATATACTATATACCATATTGTAACGGTATTCACTCTCTAGCATCAATTTTATTTATCTAAAGATCCAGAATTCAGCCTCGAACAGTGAGAAAATTATTTGAGGCTTCGGTAAAAGGTAAAAGTAGGGTTCATTCATAGACAAGTGGTAATTTTTGCAGGTACATGTAGCATGAATGGGGATCTTCTGTGGATTATAAATTGTTATACAGGCTTTAATCCGTGCCCTCGCATGTCTCATCGTGCACGGGACGCGGAGCTCTTCATTCACTGTCGCGCTATCTCCCATCCTCTACCGTTTGATCTCCATGAAGCGGCCGTGGCTCGATAGCGCTCGCTTACTTGCAGCGATTCAACATAGGTGACGGATTCAAAATGACTATCCCGAGCTCCCCAGTCCCCGTTTATTTATACCTATTTCTACTCGTTTCTTCTCTTTCTCTCGTGTTATGAGGCGCATGCATGTGTTACGTCCTGACGTAACGTCGCATTTATACTTTGATTTTATTTACATTCAATTTCTTCTGATTTAGTTTTGCTACAGTAAAAGTAACTTTTAACATTTTTCTTTTATTTTAAATTTTACAAGAGGAAAAGAGATCGATTTTAACGATGAAGAGAATGAAAACGGCAACCGCGTTGCATCGGAGTTGCTGGTATTTTTGCACACAGAGAGAGGAGCAAAGTACAGCTGTACCAACCGTCTCCCAGGAAAATCAATCTTATAAAGATGGAATTTATCAGCCTTACCCTCAAACCTCGACCAGAGGTTCGACTAGTCGTCACCAAGGCGTTGTTGGTCAAAAGGGAGCGGTTGACGTGAACGCTGTCGCGTGGCTAAGCGACCACATCCTTTTTTCCTCGCTTTTGCCTAAAACCTTCTGTCTCTCGCTTTCCCTCTGTACAAAGATGATCACATTATGAACAATAATTATTTGAGGGAAACAATTAACAAAAGTAAACGAACTATTGATTTAAACTAAAGATTTATGACCACTAAAATGTGCACACGAATACTTTATGTAAATTATCAGTGTATGATAATACTAGCGATGAAATTATCCGGCTTAAAGGACCAAAAAATGTATAATAATGCTGTGAGTAAACTGAATGTTTTGAAAGAACACTAGGAATCAAAATTGATAAGTGCGCAAAGTGGTCGACTAGTCACTGAGTCAAAATAACTAATGTCGACGAGTAGTTATATATTGAGCAGTGATAGAATGTTGGTTGATTAATAATAATATGTCGAATGATTATCTCAACTCAATGACCGGAGAGCAGAGTGAACAGTGCTTGAGCACGTAGTACGTCGAGTTGACAGGTGAGACTGGCTGGATATTAAGGATCCTGGTGACATGTATACGAAATTAAATGCACTCAATTCTAACAATAATAAGTCAATGTTTGATGAATTATATAACAATAATGAAAAGAATGCCTGACGAATAGTTAGTAACAATGAACTAATGATTTCTGGCCTGTATCTGTTTGTTATGCCGGTACCGAGTAATTGGATTATTCGGTAGTCGGTATAATATTAAAAGTTATTATTTTTTGGGATCGTTTGCCGATAAGGAGATGGATCTCGAGTAAAAGATGGAAACGCGAATTTATATAAAAGGAAGTATTTATTATAAGCAACGGTAACTTTCCGTTGCCTATTTATATATTAAAGTAAGAAGTACAATAATGCGTTGTTTCGAGTATTAAACGAGGAACCAACCATTCTCTTTTCAATCTAATTTAATACTGTCTTTTCGTAAAGCAGTTGCTAACTGTCTTCACGAAAATCCCTTAATTCGCAATTTTAGCGTTAGCCTATCGCCGAACGCCAAGCGAGTCGCTCATGCTGCGTCGGCGTTCTTGGTGTCGATCGTACGATCGGGCATTGGACTTCGTTTCCTGTCTTGAACGAATTCCAATGTTACTTTGCTATGGAATAATCCCGAATATACGAAGTACGAATATTCCGCGGCACAACATCCCTCCCCCCTTGAAAGGAAAAATTTTTTCTTAAAAAAATTTTTTCTTCGATTGTTTTCTCGTTTGAAGTTATATAACAATACAATAAAAATTTTCATTTTTTCATTTGTAACGATGAAGTTTTTCCTTTTGCTTCTTATCGTTTTTTGTGCCGAGCGAGTCGTTCTCGGTTGGGGGGACGGGTGCATAACCTGGCCAGCTCGGATCGCGGTTGCTCTTCTGGCTGTTGTCGTCCGATCGACTCGAGGTTGATGTTTACCTCGGCTGTTGCTGGGGTCGTTGCCTCGCTTGTCCTTGTTGGTGTTCGGTTTCGTTGATACCTATAACATTTAAACAGAACATAGCCAACCAAGGCTATTGGCGCTACTGCACCCAGTGAGTAAAAACTCAGATTGTGGATGTGTTGCATCCCGTATCCGGCAGTATTGAGGTTGTCCATGATTTGGTCGGCTCGAGCTCCGAGCTTTTGAAGCTCTTCCGGGTCTCGCAGCACACTCTGTAATGGAATTGTCCTCTCGGTCTGCGTAGGGGGTGCCTGAACTTCAATTTCCGTTAATTTGAAATTGAACGACGGGAGGTAGTTTTTTCGGATGATCTGCGATGTTCGCCCGATGGTTTTGATGCTGAAATCTCGGGCGGTTACTATACATACGCCTACCAAAGCCAGTATTCCCGTATTATTTAACATTTTAAGCCGAGTGGGATTTTTCCCACAATTTCTCTAGGGTTGGCGCGACGTATAGCTATCACCCTTGCTCTTGCATTAGGACGATGAGGGGATGGATTAGTTAGATAACCCTTTTCGCGCATTTCTCGCCGTTATCTGTGTCCATTTTCGCTGTAGGCCTTTCTGTGCTCTATTCAGCGTTGGGACTAGATTGTCTACGCGTGCCTTCTTCCTCACTCTGAGGCTCATTAACATGTGTATATCAACCGAATAGAGTGTGCGCGGTATTCTTTTTACACTCTACGCCGAACACCATCCTGTGTCAGTATTATTACGCTATACATTTTTCGTGGTGCTTTTCTGGCACGGTCACAGTATTCCGTCCCCTCCGGATTGCGTAATGAAATGGTTTTGTTTAATATATTTTTCCGATATGTATACGCTCTTTTTCCAGTTGATAAAACTAGGTCTCCTAAGACCTCTTCTATTTTATTGCAGCTCCCTACCCTGCATCCTGAGGGGCTCCTTCCCACATTTATTTTCTAGCTAATATTTAGTTTTAACTAGCTATAAGTATTTGAATTCCTCAATTCCTGAGCTATTAGTGCTCGATAAAGAGCTTCAGGTGGTTTGCGTGCACCGCCTGGATTTTACGTCCCTTCCGGACCACGTAGTTGACGGGGGGCCTCTTCTCTATTATTTCGTGAGGACCCATCCACTTCGGGGTCTTGGCGACCGCCCCCTTCGCACCGTCTCGTCACGGAAGAGTACGCGTTCGCCGACGCGGTACTCCTGCACCTGTGCGCCATGGTCGTATATAGTCTTCGACCGTCTTTTCGCGCCTTCCAGGTTGTCTCGTGCTACAGTCCATGCGGCGCGTAATCGCTCGCGTAACTCGTGGACGTAGTCATCGTAGGCATAAGTGTTGCGTGGTTCTTATTTCACGGCGGTCGGCAATTCGGCCTCGCGTCCGTACACCAACACGTGGGGCGACAGTCCGGTCCCCGTATGTGGAGTGGTGTTGTACGTGAACATCGCATACGGCAGCCACTCGTCCCAATTTCCTTGATCCTCATTTATGAAATTTTTCAGATATTCGCGAGGGTGCGATGTGATCTTTCTAGCGCGCCATTTGATTCCGGATGGTAGGCCGTCGTTTGTATCTTCATGATTCGGAGCAGTCGACATATCTCTTTAAAGGTCGAGCTGAGGAAGTTCGTGCCTTGATCCGATAATATTATTTCCGGTGTCCCGTGCCGGCAAATCAATTCTTCTACGAGCGCCTTTGCTACTGTCAAAGCCTCTTGGTTCGGCAGTGGAATCGCTGCGCTGTACTTGGTAAGTACGTCTTGAATCGTAAGTATATATTTTTTCCCGTTGACGCTTTCCGGTAGCGGTCCTACGATGTCGACCGCAACTTTTTCAAATGACCTCGATGGGTTGTCCGTTACCACCATCGGCACTCGTTCCCTTTTCCTGATTTTATTCTTTTGACAGGATTCGAAAGACGATATATAATTCTCTAGATCTCTTCTCAGGCCGGGTCAGTTGTATTTGGTCCGAATTCGATGTAACGTGCGCCGTATACCTTGATGCCCTCCTATGGGGGTGTCGTGGTATTCTCTAATTATTTTCTGGCGGTCATCGGTAGAAGGAGTGGCTACGCCACTGCGGCAGTCGCTATACTCTTTTATCTCGCAGTCTTCATCCGCGCTGCAGGAAGTTCGTGGGCTACGGGCCCCGCCGTGCCTCGCTTCCTCAGCAGGCCTTTGCGGTGCTCTGTCCGCAGTTTCTTCGCTCGGTGTGCCCACCGGTAGCTCCGCCGTTGGGTCGCTCTCTGTCTCGAGCGGCCTTGCAACGTTTACTTTTCGCGGCCTTCCGCGCTTCGCGGGTCCGCCATACTGTGCTGGGCCCGCTCTGTGCTTGTCAGCGGTGCTCGCAGTCTTACCAGTGGTCTGCGTATGTAGCTTGCGTGGTCTACCCCTTCTCCGTCCGCACGGCTTTTCGGCGGGGCTGTGGGGTTCAGTAGAGCGTTCTGCAGGCACGCTGCGAATCTCTCTATCCTCTTCTGGCGCATTGGCCAGCGCGGCCTCTCTCTCTGCCACGTTGCTAGGTTGGCCCGGGGTATTCTCGGCTCTCCGCTTTGTGCGGCTGTCCGTACCCGGGCGCTTGCTGTCCTCATCTCGCTCGCGGGCGAGCTTGACCTCTCGCTCCAGCGAGCTACCATGGCTATACGGGGTATCTTCGGCTGTCCGCTTTGTGCGGTCTTTCGTTGTGCCTACTTGCCCCGTCGTGCCGTCCTCTTTCGACACACGGACTTCGTTCTTCGCTCTCACTTGGGCCCTCGTATAAGGCATATTCGACTTAGCGCATCTCCATTCGTATTGCGCTTTCCTGCCTTGTACTCTACGTTAAACTCATGTTCCGCCAATTTAATTTTCCAACGCATCAATCTCGAACCTGGGTCCTTTACTCCGAACAGCCAGGTGAGCGGTTGGTGGTCCGTCACTACTGTAACGGTATTTTTACGTTAACATTAAATTTTATTCTTCTGAGGGGAAGAATTCGGGCTCGAACACGACGATAATTATTTTTAGACTTCTATAGGAGGTATAAGTAAGGTTTATTCAATAAGTTTCATAGAATTTTGTGTTGTGAGGCTTTTTGGCGCCTTTAACCGTACAATTTATCAGTGGTGTTTAATTGCTCTGATGGTTCCACGCTCTTCTTTACCCGCGAGGTTATCAGATTCTCGACTTCTGCGCTGAGCGGTGGATATCTCAACTAGGCAGTATCGAGCTCAGCCGTCTTGATCTTTTTCCCGCCTGGCTGCGGACGTGCTGTCTGCTGGGCTTGCGTCGTTGTTGCTGGCGCGTCGGTCAGCCGGTATGGACGCCGGGTCTGTGTCCGCGTACGCGTCGTTTTATTTAATAATCAAAAAACGTTGTTTTCCGTGTTGTTCCGCGTTCGGGCTCTTCGTTTATTATACTCGTGGCGTCCCCACGTAATTTCAGTGCGTTTTTATAGTTGTGATCGTGATCCCAGTTCGCGAATTATCTACTTCGTGTGTCTAACGATGACAGTTTCCGTCTCGCGATTTTTTAGTGTCCCTTAATTGTTTATTAATTATTTATCGGCTCTATCCAGGGATTTTCGATGTTGGACGTGGACGTTTTTGTTGTTCTTCTCTCTTGGTGAGTTGGTCTTTTAATGTATCGTTCTCTTCTCGTTTCCGTCTATTGAGTAGTGTCCTCCTAATGCGACGCGCTTGACAGTGCTGACAAAAATTGTTTCCCTCCTAATTATTTTTTTAATTATCTCGAAATTCTAAATCTGGTTTCTATTTGTCGGGCTGACTAATGCCCTCCTAATTCTATCTAATAAATATTTTTCCTAACTTCCTTTCAACTTTTGACTCCAAAGCCCTGTTGCTTTTTGATGTGGTAACTGATTTACCGAGGGTCTCAAGTTCACTGTATCAAGTCTCTGTGTTATAATTTTTCTAAATATTGTTTGTTTTTCTCCTTTCTTTTTCTGTGTTATTCCACTTTTTACTTTTTCAAAGTTCTAATTTGGAGACCTCTAGGTGCCACAACCGAGTCTTTTAAATGTATCGATGCGCTGCGTTCACAATACTTCTTAGAAACTATCCGGACTTATTTGCTAATTATTCTACCTAAACTTTCTTATACTATTCGCTTAATTCTCCTAAACTAAACCCTAATTATTTATTTTAATGCCACCAACTTTCTCTTCTTAATCTGGCTTTTTAGAATCTTTCCTGTTTTATTCACATGGTCCGTTACTGTCCGCTCTTAATCTTTATATGATTCTTTGCACTCACTTGTGTTGTTTTCCTATTTTGCAATATTTGAATTAATTTATAGGGCCCCACTCACACCCTTTCTAATTGATTTCCGAATTAAAAAATCAAATTCTTGAATTTTGTTTTAATTTTTAATTACTTTTCGCCCGCGGGTCTAACTTGGTTGGTAGTTGGAATCGAATAAGAGAGCCTCCTTGGTTTGCAGCTCGCTTTTGTACCTTTCTCTCCTTTCCCACTCTCTTATTCTAACTCTTCTTTTCTATTGTCTCATGTAATTTCTTTTGTTTCAGCGAGCCCCGCCATCCTGCCCCTACATCCCCTCACTGCCCGAGCGAGGCCAGCCGGTCACTGACCCGCTGTTTTTCGGCAGCGAAGGAATGTGACAGGCTTCATCCTGTTTCACGGTGTCGACTGGATTTTGCTGAGAATTCTATCATTTCTTACTTATCTTCTGACATTTCTGATTTTTTTTTGAATAAATGATTATTTTTATCGGAATTTGTGTTTTATTTTATTTTGTTTTCTTTTATCCTTTTCAGGTACTATTAATGATTTTGTTTATTGGTATTTTGTGTTTTATTTTATTCTGATTTTATTCTGTTTTTCTTTTATGTCTTTTAGGATTGTGACTACGTCACACTACTGTGAAACGGGTATCTTAAATATATGGCCCGAATTGAGCTAGGGCCCATATTATAGCGAGTAGCTCTTACTCCGTGTGTTACTATGTCGACGAGTTATAGTGGTTGCCTTGGGTATCCTCGACTCTCCGCTTTGTGCGGCCGTTCGTATACCCGATTGCGCTATCATTCTCTTTTTTGTGGGACTGTCTTTCCTGTCCCACTTGGGCTCGTGCGGTCGCATACATGCGACTCTGAGCGTCTGCATCAGTATTTCTTTTTCCGGCTTTATGCATTTTACCGGACCCATGCCCCGATTTTACGGTCTTCCCAGGCAAGGGTTGCGATCCTAGGTCCTTCGATATGACCTTGAAGGGTGCGCGATCTTGCACCTCGTGCGTGCGCTGTCGCTTTTTCCCTCGTAGTTGGAATACACCGTTGTATTCGCACACTATTCCTGTGCGAGCTGCTTGCTTTTCACTGCTGGGGGGCACCAAGTCGGACTTCCGTTGGCGCTGCGCAAACCGTTTGGCCTTCTTCCCCGTGCTCTCTGAGCTAACGCGCAGTGCCTTGACCTGGCGGCTACGTACGGTCTTCGCTATCTCCAACGGCTCGCATTTCACCGTCGGCTGTTTCACTTCCCCGTCGTGTTTAGGAACATTTAAACTCACTCTTTTGGTACTTGACGGTGTGACACGGGGTCTCTCTATGATGCCTCGGCCGATCCTACTCCTTGTAGGTAGTCTGACAAATTTATTTTTCTTGGCGGCATCCATGTTAGGCCCGTTTCTGGAAGGAAGATTTATCTCTGTAAGCAGGCCTATGTATTTGCACGTGGCGGCAGTTCTACTGCGTGGTGACGAATATATCCTCGTCGCGCTGTCCCTTAGCGGCATGCAGTGCCCATACAACTTGAGCATCTCGCCATGCAGGATGTCCGCTTTATGCTGCTTGATAAAGTCCATGCCAAGTAATCCGTTGACCTTCAACGGCACATTATTCGGAACGATGTAGAACCAATGCTCTACATTTAGAGCCGGTGTCTCGAGTACAATTTTAGCTATCCCGAGGGGGGTGAATTTTTCGCCCGCTACCCCCTGTAATTCCACGGAGCACCTGCTAACCATGGTCTCGGGCTTGAGACAGCCTTCCTTGATTATGCTGCACTGCGCTCCGGTGTCCACTTTGAGGGTGAGTACCCCGGTCGTGGCCAACGGTGCATCGATATCGAAGTCGCTGGCGGTGGCACTCGACGCCGGCAGCGTTACTTGTAGAAGCTGCAGCGTTGTTTTCTTCTGCTTGCACGCAGGTCTCTGCTGGACACTTAGCGTATTCAGTCTCAGTGCGCCCAGCGCGTTCACGCCTGCAGTGGCTGGATCTGGCCCCGCAGTTACCGTATTTTTTGCATCTTTGTAGCCTGCGTTTCTTGGCTGTCGGGGTGGCTGCGTTGACTCGCTTTTATTCTGCGACAGTCTCTTCCGGCAGTCCTTCCACATGTGGCCTTTCTTCTGGCAGTAATTGCAGGTTATTTCCACATTGTGGATTGACTTGTTTTCACTAGGTACTGGTAGGCTTACTCGTTCCGTTCTGCGGGTGCAGTCTCGAGCCATGTGTCCAGTGTTTCCACAGGTGAAACAATTTTCGCTCTGCCGGGATGATGCGCCTTGGGACCTTCTGAGGTGGCTTAATACTCCACCTACCCTTCCCTTTGGCTGCACCATATTCGTAATCTCGATGGCTCCTGTAACGGACTCGTGGAGGGTGGCGTAATTACGAGATCTCACCAGAATTTGGACCTGCCCATGCAGTCCATTTTCGAAGTTGGCCTGGGCGCTCTTCCGTGTCATTTTTTCGACGATGCGCATCTCCAACATCGAGGTGGCTTCCTCGCAGAGTTTTTCTATTATATCGACGGTGATACGCTCAGTCCTGGCGGCGTATACCGCGATGTCCTCACCCTGGCTCTGCCGGAGGGAGTTGAACTCTACTTGTAACGCAGGCAACGACTTCCGCTTTCCGTACAGGGCCTCCAGCTCGGTTTTAAGCTGCGCTACCGAGAGGATGACTTTATGCTTCATCTCTCTGGACGCCCTTCCCTCGAGCTTGCTGCTGAGCACCAGTTCCAACAGGATGTCTTGATCCTGGGGCGCTACTCTCTTGAAAACTGTCTCGCACGATCGCAAGAAGGCATCTAGTTCGTCAGCGTTGCTACCGTCGAAGCGCTTTATATTTTTCAAGGCCAGCCCCAGGTCGAGTGTCCGACTCGGTGTTTCCGACACCCTCCGTTGTTCCCCCTGGAACACGGGATCCGCAGGGGGATAATCCGATTCCTCAAATCGGGTTTGCCTCGACCGCGGACGTGGTATCGGACGTTCTTCCAACCCTGTATTCCCCAGCCTCCGCGATAGTTCGGCGTTTTGCTCTCGTAGGGACCGGATGAGTTCGTACTCGTCCGCACCTACCTCGTTGAGTGTGCCCGCCAAGTTTCGTCTCGCCGACGGTGTTTCGGCCTCCCTGAGTTCGCGATCGAGTTCGCGTTGGCCTCTATCGTGCTCGCGCTGCAGCCTCTTGCACCGGCGTCGCGCTCTTTCCAGTTCGCGTTGGCTTCGGTCGACCGCTTCCAACCGATCGCGGACTCTCGCTGGTACCGACCGGGCTGTCGTACCGGTAGCTGTTGAAAAACCTACACGATCTATGGTTCACATGTTTTCTATTTCCCGCTCAACCATTTCCTCGGTGATCTGCTCGGGAGTTCGCTCGCCAGTAGCCATATTAAACACGTCGTCGCTACCGTCGCTGTCGAAATCCCCGAACGACGCACCCCTACCTGGGTTTACGCCGAACTGGGCCGTTAGTCGGTCTGCAAGGGCCTCTTGTCTCGTCGAAGGGATTCGCCCCGACGGCGAGAGCTCGAATAGCGCCCTGCGCGCTTCGTAAACGATGTCTCCTACTGCCGCAGCTAAACCGGCTGTAGGGGCTACCCCTGCGCCAGGCAACGTTGTCTCTAGCGAGTTGCCCCTATGCCTTGATCGGGCTCCTCTCGATTCTGACATGTTTGCTAATTTCTCAGCGAACTCTACTTTAAAATATTCCCACAAAATCTCAAGAGAAATATATATCTAGTGGAATATTTTCCCAAATATCGGTTTTACGCTGGCTTTGACAAAATTATTAATTTTGTTTTCAAAATTTCAAAATATTTGTCCTATCTGGCTTCAGTTTATTGGCTATATGTATAAGTATAATGTAACCGCCACTTACAGATAGATGATCTGGAAGATTGTCCTTTCCATACTGTTGTTCTCGGGTGCCGTTCCTCCGGTGCTGTAGACCTGTTGTCTCGTAGCTTCCCTCGAAGGCTGGTCCAGTTATCCTCCCTGGTACCGTTGACCCGTATCTTCGTTGGTTCCTGGGTTCGTCCTTGGTGCGTCGCCAACGATTGCACGACGGCTTCTTTTCGAGTAGCTGCTGTGCGTACTCGGTTGCACACTTTGTGCGGTTTTCCGCAACTTGACGTGACACCGTCAATCGGGACTTTAAACGGTTGACCGATACGTCACCCCGCACCGACGTTCACTTTGCGTCTTCGCGTTAGATTAGTCGGGTTTTCACGAACTACACTGGTGTCCTTGCACGCGTCGTAGTCGTCACTTCAGAGTATCTCAACTTTGTCCAAAACACTTTTGTCCTAATAAATCACGAATCACTTAACTTCGGCAGATCCCACCGCTGCCACCAAATGTTATGCCGGTACCGAGTAATTGGATTATTCGGTAGTCGGTATAATATTAAAGGTTATTATTTTTTGGGATCGTTTGCCGATAAGGAGATGGATCTCGAGTAAAAGATGGAAACGAGAATTTATATAAAAGGAAGTATTTATTATAAGCAACGGTAACTTTCCGTTGCCTATTTATATATCAAAGTAAGACGTACAATAATGCGTTGTTTCGAGTATTAAACGAGGAACCAACCGTTCTCTTTTCAATCTAATTTAATACTGTCTTTTCGTAAAGCAGTTGCTTACTGTCTTCACGAAAATCCCTTAATTCGCAATTTTAGCGTTAGCCTATCGCCGAACGCCAAGCGAGTCGCTCATGCTGCGTCGGCGTTCTTGGTGTCGATCGTACGATCGGGCATTGGACTTCGTTCCCTGTCTTGAACGAATTCCAATGTTACTTTGCTATGGAATATTCCCGAATATACGAAGTACGAATATTCCGCGGCACAACATGTTGATGCACTGGTGGTGAGTCGTCTAGCAGGCTGTTGAGTTGACATGTTGAGTCGTGTGGGTCATCCTATTGATTCTATCTCATGTTGAGCTCGTTATTCTGGCCACACGTCGGGCTGGTGAGTCGACAATTCCTTTTGTCTGATGCGAGGCTGAGTGGCTGCTACGCTGCCAACGATACGTAAAATCGTTAATAGTTTTGTGCGTGTTGTTGAGTTTGTGGTGAATGTACATGCTTTGCACTTGCACTGATTTGAACTACACGTGATTACCAGGTGTATGCATAAGTTTTTTTTCGGTTTTTTTGGTAAAAAAAAACACGTAATTTTCAAGGGAAATTAATTTTTGTTTTGTTCAAAATATTGGCCATCGGCTTCTACACATTTCGCCCATCTTTCAGGTAACTTATGAATACCATGCCAGAAAAACTGCTTGTCTTTTGCGGCAAACCATTCGTCGAGCCATTTTCCAACTTCCTCGAAATTGCTGAAGTGCTGCTCTCGGAGCGCGTGCCCCATTGATGCGAAGAGGTGATAGTCAGATGGCGCCAGGTCTGGCGAATACGGCGGGTGCGGAACGATGTCCCATCCAAGCGATTTCAAGGTGTCTTTCACTGCTTTTGCTGTGTGAGACGGTGCATTGTCGTGTAACAAAATCACTTTGCCATGTCTTCTGGCCCATTCCGGTCGTCTTTCGATTAATGCGTGGTTTATATTAATAATTTGTTGGCGATAGCGTTGTGTATTAACGGTTTCGCCGGGCTTCAAGAGTTTATAATACACAATACCGCTCTGGTTCCACCAGACACAGAGCATGGTCTTCTTGCCGAAGCGATTTGGCCTTGGTGTTGAAGGACCGGCTTCGCCAGGTGAAAGCCACGATTTTTTCCGCTTCGGGTTTTCAAAATAAATCCATTTTTCGTCACCCGTCACAATTCGATGCAAAAATGATTTTCTTTCGTGGCGTTGAAGCAGCACTTCACAAGTGACTTTGCGATCTTCTATTTGACGTTCATTCAAATCGTGTGGGACCCATTTACCGAGTTTATTGATCTTCCCCATTACTCGTAAACGTCTGCTGATTGCTTTTTGTGACACATGTAATGCTTCTGCTAATTGCCGTTGAGTTTGAGTTGAGTCATCATCCAATAACTCCTGCAATTGCTCGTCTTCGCATTTTTGTGGTCTACCAGAGCGCTCACTGTCTTTCACATTGAAATCACCACTTTTAAATTGTTGAAACGATGTCTCACATGTTCTAATCGATGGAGCGTGTTCACCATATGTTTCTACCAGCAAACGTTGACTTTAAGTAGCCTTTTTCTTTTGATTAAATAAGAAAAGCAATGCGTGCCGCAAATGTTCTTTTTCAGGCACAAAACTCGACATGATCACTGAACGATAAAACAAAGACGCTAGTTTTTGGCGGAATCAACTTGTGTGTGTTTGTAGGTTAATGTCAGACGAACAAAATGACGTATGTGTCAAATTAATACGCTGCGTACTTTTCGCTGGCACCATCTCTTAGTTAAACCGGAAAAAACTTATGCATACACCTGGTAGACAATGAGTGTAATGCACTGCAATACTGAGTTGGTCGAAATGAGTGAGACTAATTGAAATGAAAAAGTGAGGTGACGCGTGCTTATTTGAGCAAACGATTCGAGCATGAACAATGGCTACATCTGTCGACTACGAGGTTGAGCGTCATGAGGGCGTAAGTGCGTCACAACTCGCTTGAGTTTTGATTCGCCGCCAGCGATGGAATATGTGTCCTGTGAGTGGTCATGCCGCTGGGACCACACTAGTAGCTTTGGCCGGTTGAGTGAGTTTCGTTCGAGGAAGCAAGCTGATAGAAGACGCGCTTGAGTGTGCTGAGTCTATACATCGGTAGAGTATGCCTGTGAGCTGTACCACATGACGCAAAGCGTCGTAGACTTGTGAGCGTAGCGCGTGCATGAGTAGATGAGTAGATTGTGTGCGTGATAGGTGCGAAAACTGAACAATCAGCAGCAAAATAACAATTCTGCTTCCGTATGGGAAACACCCACGGCTCTCACTTGAAAAAGAGCACAATCAAAATTGAATTGATGGTATTCACAGTTATAACAGGGTGATAGAAGAAAGATATATGAGGATTAATCTCCTTTTCTTCTGAGATTATATTGTTAAGTCTCTCGTAAAATATCGTATTTTTTTAGCAAAATACCAACATATAATATATATATATATGAAACATGTTCATTGAGAAATAAGCTGACGTACGGCAATCATCGTGGCCGTGCGTCAACTCGTTGCTACTGGTGTTGTGCTGCGCTCGGCTCCCGTGCGTTAAGCCAAGGCAGCACTTTGTAGATACCCTACCCAAGCGAGAGACTATAATCTGTATCTCGCTTGACTGCGGCGTCTCCCAACGACGCTTTCATAGAGCTCACCCATTTTGAGATTTTCTGACTATCGTGAAACCCGCCAAGACGGCTACAATAGTATCTTCTCAGCTCGGGTAATTTGCACTGCTTATCTTCAGATCTACTTAACTCAAACGTGCCCAACAGAACTCAAAACACTCGGTAAGCGTGCACCTTGATAATTTATACAAATTCAATCTTGGTGAGGTCGAGAAATCTCAATTTGTGCATCCTCAAAAGTCTAACCACGTGGCGTGCTTTGCAGCGCGGGCTGCGTCATGTTTCACTCATATTTCTTGGCACAGAATTAATATAATTGCACGTGCGGCTCATTTAATTTTGCTTAAATTCATTTATTTATTTATTTTTATATATTTTTTGTAGTTGAGCGAGAAAAGGTGAAAATAAAAGACTACGTTCTCTGTCTACATCTTTCGTATGGTTACTTCGCAGCTGTCGTGAGTGAAAACTCAATTCTTCAGCAATATATTACAGATAAGAGATTCATCAGGCTAGGCAATTCGCAACACATGTTATACACGTATAGAAAGGATAAAATGAAATGTTAAGATAATTTTACAGTAAAATACCAAACGGTAGCCGAAAGAAGAAAGAGATGAGACTGTAACGAGTTTAAACAAAGCTTGTTCTGCAGGAAAGCGAGGCTGGCCGACTCTCCGAGCAACGATAAACGCCCTGCGTGAGGGCTGAACAGCGATCTAGCTGACTTGCGTACGGACGAAATATACGATTAACCGAATCGGGCGAGTTGCTTTCAAGCGACATACTTTCTCTCTCTCGTTTCCATGACACGAGAATGATCGTTTTACTAGCAGGTTATTTGGCAAAAAGGAGTAATGATAAGTAAATTAATTACTTGTTGATCGAACAGCCAATAACGACTAGAATAAGCCATCATTCAACAAAAATATTCATACAAATAAGAGATTAACGCAAAAGTTCACTTGCATACGATAACGACAGTTAACTAAAAAAGCTGTAACATCATAGAATTATTAACATTAGTTTGTTGCCAATTATTCAATTAATCTCCGTACAAACGTCGAAAGCTGTAGACACACCCATATGCACATCTGCATAGAAGCGATCATAAGGATATTACCTAGACGAAGGAACCCTGTCAAAATTAGGTTAAGAAGCGGGGCGGTAAAAATTGCCTCACTTTAAGGGGAAAATCGAGTCGAGCACGTTCCCTTACCTAATCGCGCGGTCCTCTGCGTATTACATCACGCAGACGAATCAGAGCGCAACATACCGATGCACTTGCATAGAACTAATGCTCTGCATCGCAGGAAGCTATTCTGTGGGGTAAGGGGAATGAATGCGTGTATAGTTAAGATAGACCACAGGGAAATTCTTATAATCAGGATAGGTTTTTATCCCTTCTTTTCTTTTTAATGCGCTTGACGACAGGAATCTCGATGCTCAGAAGCCCTATAAAAGGCCACGAAAATCGTCCGGAGGGACAGTTTCACGGGGAGTCAGACAGTTTCACAGACAGGGAGTAAGAAGTTTCACGAAGAGTACAGAGTACTGGACAAAGAGTACATAGTGCTGGACAAAAAGTACAGAGTACGACGGTCGCCAGTACTCATTATTATTCATGCGTGCGAAATCGAGAATATCGAACGTCCAACATACGACTAGTAAATTTGTGTAGTTTTATTTCAATAAACAATTATTAATACGCACCAACGTGCATGTGCAATCTTGAATTGTCCGACTTCACCTGTCCACCTCCAACCAACATTCAACAGCAATAACCACAGCAACGAAAAACCGAAAGTAAAATGTTCTTTTACTAAATAAAGTGAAATCTTTCTCAACGCGAAACTGATATTCAAGCCCATCCCATTATTCGTGAAATGATTGTCTCCAACAAAGAATAAAACGCACTCCAGCCCTATCACGAGTAATTTTCCGCGATGTTAGACTCAAAAACGGGCTTGTGTCTTCGGTTTTTTCTCGTCGGGTGTGGTAAAGGGCGAATCTATTTTCCTTGACTAGAGCACGGAAAATATACACCGAAACGTGCATATATCTTAAATTCGCGGATTTGGTAAAGTAGGCCGCGATTTTAACGTAACACATGATTTGCATATTTTTCTGGTGTTTTCGCATTTTTGCGATCTAGCGTCAATTTCTCGGCATTATAAAAGCTCTCGGCTTTAGCTTTTGATCTTACACTTTGTCTTTAAGAAAAGTGCCGACTTGGGCCTTTGACATACCACCTTGCGACTTTCGAAAATTTTGAATTTAATCAAGAGTACTTATCGCATTCTTTCGATTTCGGCCGCAGTCTCACCAATTCAATCTACCTCTGTTCGTGCGTGGCGCCAGGTCGCGTACCCAGCAAACTCGAAAATAGTCTATAGGCGTATACTTGGCCGTTCGTCGTCGCATTGTCCTCCAATTTACGTCGAGAACTCGTTCGACACGTAAATTCAAAAGTAATCTTATTCGAACCAAGGAAGCGCATTTATCATTGAACGAAAAAAATTATTTACGTTTTTCCAAATTCAAGTAATTTGTTTTATCTTTCTAAGTAAAAATCATTTCTGTGATAACGTAAAATATGAATTGTTCAAAATGAAAACTAAACTATGTTTTTCCTTTATAGCTACAACAAGAATTAAAATCTGTTCTGTTGTGCCGCGGAATATTCCACTTCATGGTATTTTTGGAAATATTCCATAGCCGAAACATTGAAATTCGCTCAAGACAGGAAACGAAGTCTAATGCCCGATCGTATGATCGACACCAAGAACGCCGACGCACCATGAGACGACTCGCTTGGCGATCGCCGATAGGCTAACGCAAAAATTGCGAACTAAGGGATTTTCGCGAACACAGTTAGCAGCTGCTTTACGAAAATCAGTTCTAAAAGTAAACTCAAAGAGAACGGGTTGTTTCCTCGTCAATTACTCGAAACAACAGAATTATTGTACATTCTTTTAATTGACTTTTAAATAGACAACGGAAAGTTACCGTTGCCTATAATAAATGCGTCCATTTATATACATTTGCGTGTTCACCAATGACTCGAGATCAATCTCCTAATCGGCGAACGATCCCAAAAATAATAACTTTTTTTATATTATACCGAATACCGAATAATCCAATTACGCGGTACCGGCATAACATTTGATGACAGCGGTGGGATCTGCTGAAGTTAAGTGATACGTGATTTATTTGGACAAAAAGTGTTTTGAACAAAGTAAATAAGAGTGACTCTGAAGTGACGACTACGACTCGTGCAAAGGACGCCAGTGTAATTGGTGAAAACCCGACTAAGCTAACGCAAAAGCCCGAAGTGTATCTCGGTGCGGTGTGACATATTGGCCAATCGTTTTAAGTCCCGATTGACGGCATCGGGTCAAGTCGCGGAAAAAACGCACAAAGTGTGCAACCAAGTACTCGAAACAGCTACTTACGAAGAAGCCGTCGTGCAACCATTGGTGACGCGCTAAGGACGAGCGCAGAAACCAGCTATGAAACGGGTCAACGGCGCCAAGACGGACGTAAGGACCATCCACAGAGAGGAGCTGCAGGACACTAAGTCGACAGCACCCGAGAACATCGCCATGGAGAGGACCATCCACAGGACCATCCTCCTGTAAGTGGCGGTTACATTATACTAATACATATTGCCGCATAAACCTAAGCCAGTTAGATCAGATATTTTGTTTGAGATTCCGCCTGATGTTGTTTGACAGATCTGCAATATATTGAACATTATGAGTCTTCACTCACGACAGGGTGAAAATAAACCAGACACATACATGGTAATTTGAGACAGCGGTTTATTATGCCTTCCACATTTCACAAACAAAATAATATAATTTTTGGTATAATTTAAAATGAATTTCAAAATAAAAATTAATACAAAAACAGGTTAAATTTAGAAAAATTCACAATAAAACGAAATAACATATTGAATTTGGAATTGAGTTTTTAGACAGCATACAATTATATTAATTGTGCTGAATGCAATTGAGCTTGAGTATCGAGCGCGGTATGCGTGCAGCAGCCAGGGCTGCGTAGCACGCCACCTTAGAGACAATGAGTGCGTAATATGATGTTAACCGTCCACTGCAAACTCTCAGCAGATTGACGAAGAGAGTTACAGTGAATAAATGAGAGCACTTGCAATTAAAATTGCTTGAGTGCTCTACATGCATGAGACAAGCTACGCAGGCAGCACTGCGTAGCACAATACAATATAGAATGAGGATGCACAATTAAGCAGAAAATATCACAGTATTTTTCTAGCAGGATTACTGGAGAAAACTACAGTGAACATTAGGCACATGCGTAATTGTATTAATCAAGCAGGCAAAGCAGAGTGAGGAAAAACGTGGCGCAGCCCGCGCTGCCGAGCACGCCACAGTGTGAGACCTTTTATGCTGATGTACCGATATTAATGAATTTCCTCACCGTCAGTGAATTATGGTTAATTATGACGGTGTTCTCTTACCTTCATTTGAGTCCGGTTGAGGACGATAGCTGAGTCGATCCAGAGAAAAGTGATGTAGAATATCTACGAGAAGCAGAGATGAGTGCTGTTCCATGCGGTCTTCACGAAAAAGTGTCAAATTTAGCAATATGGCTACCGGATCTGAAAGCGTCGTTGGGCGCTGAAGTCAGTTGAGCGAGATAGCCGGTGAGCGAAACCGAATTCAAGCGAGAGAGACATCCTTTTGCTCGACAGGGCATGCCAGTGAGGCACAACCTCGGCTCCGCGTAGCCTTTCCTATCTCTCCGGCTATCTCCGCTCAACCGAACGCTGCATGCTCGTGCACAGCAACAGGTCGGCGCACGGCGAATATCGATCGCCGTGCGCCAGCTGATTATCCAGCATATTAAAAAAAAAATTTTTTTTTAAAACAAAAAAATATTCCACTAAAGATATTTTTTTCGAGATTTTGTATGTATATTTTAGAGTAGAGTTCACCGCAAAATAAGCAATTTGCATGCCGGAATTGAGGGGAGCAATACCGAAACGTAGAGGCAATTCGTTAGAAACTACGATGCCCGGCGAAAGGGTGGACTCTGCAGCGGGTATAGCTGCAGCTGTCGGGGACATCATCTACGAGACGCGTAGGGCGTTATCAGAGCTCTCGCCGTCGAGACGAACCCCCGCAGACAGGCAGGAGGCCCTTGCAGGCCGACTGGGCGCTGAGTAAACCCGCTTAGGGGTGCGTCGTTTCGGGATCACAGTGCTATCGATAGCGACAACGTGTTTAATATGGCTACTGGCGAAAGAACGCCTGAAAGCGAAACCGAGGACATGGTCGAGTGGGAAATCGAAAACATGTGTACGATAGATCGCGTAGGATTCTCGGCAGCAACTCGTACGTTGGCCTAGGCGGTACCTGCACGTGTACGAGATCGGTTGGAAACGGTCCATTGGAGCCACCGTGAAATGGAAAGACCTCGACGTCAGTATGAAAGGTTACAGCGCGAGCATGAACGAGGCCAATGTGAACTCCATCGCGAACTCCGGGAGGCTGAAACACCGTCGGCAAGACAAAACTTGGCCGACACGTTAAACGAAGTAGGTGCCGATGAGTACGAGCTCATCCACTCCTTGAGAGAATAAATTACCGAGCGTCAGCGACGGTTAGGATGAGCAGGGACGGAGCCCAGTCAGTCCCCTTTACAGCCCCACAATCGCACATGGTTCGAGGAGCCGCGGACGCCCTTAAATATGCTCAGCCTCAGCCTAGGAATAAAAATGGTGAAAACGTTCGACGGCAAGGATTTAAAGGCGTTGCCGCGTTTCGTAAAGTACTGCGAGACGATTTCTCGCAGGGTAGCAAAGGAGGAGCATGACACCCTCCTGGAGTTATTAGTCATGAGTAAGTTAGAGCGTGCGGCAGCAAGACAACTGCAGCACAAAACCATCACTACCATGGCGCAACTCAGGAGCGAGTTGGAAGCGTTGTACGGACAACGAAAGTCCCTGGCCGCGTTGCAGATAGAATTCAGCTCCCTCCGGCAGGGACAGAACGAGGACATAGCCGCCTATGCGGCAAGAATGGAGAGAATTACGGTAGACATAACCGGAATACTCTATGAACCGTTAAGAACGAAGGATCAGAAGATCACCATCGAGAGCGTCATCCGACGAAGTGCACAGGCTAACTTCGAAAACGGCCTGCACGGCCAGGTGCTGGTGCGTGCGAGAAATTACCAAACGCTGCATGACTTTGTGGCCACAGAGATAACCAACATGGTGCAGCCAAAGAGAGGGGTAGGTGGAGCACTAACCCACCCCAGAAGGTCCCAAGGCGCATCACCCCGGCAGGGAGAAAATAGTTTCACCTGCGGAAAAACTGGACACATGGCTTGAGACTGCACCCAGCATACGGGACGAGTAAGCCTACCAATACCCAGTGAAAACAAGTCAATCCACAACGTGGAAATGACCTGCAATTACTGTCAGAAGAAAGGCCACATGTGGAAGGACTGCCGGAAGAGACTGTCGGCAAGCCGACGCAGCCGCCTCGACAGACAATAAATGCAGGCTATAAAGATGCAAGAAATACGGTAACCGCGGGGCCAGGTCCAGCCACTGCAGGCGTTAACACGCTGGGCGCACTGAGGCTGAATACGCTAACTGTCCAGCAGAGACCTGCGTGCAAGCAGAAGAAAACAACGCTACAGCTCCTACAATTAACTCTGCCGGCGTCGAGTGCCACCGCCAGCGACTTCGATATCGATGCACCGTTGGCCATGACCGGGGTACTCACCCTCAAAACGAACATCGGAGCGCAGTACAGCATAATCAAGGAAGGCTGTCTCAAACTGGAGATCATGGTAACGACTGCACCGTAGAGCTGCAGAGGGTGGCGGGCGAAAAATTCACCACCCTCGGGATAGCTAAAATTGTGCTCGAGACACCGGCTTTAAATGTAGAGTATTGGTTCTACATCGTTCCGAACAATGTGCCGTTGCAGGTCAACGGACTACTTGGCATGAACTTGATCAAGCAGCATAAAGCGGACATCCTGCATGGCGAGATGCTCAAGTTGTATGGGCACTGCATGCCGCTACGGGACGGCGCGACGAGGATATATTCGCCACCACCCAGTAGAACTGCCGCCACGTGCAAATACAGAGGCCTGCTTACAAAGATAAATCTTCCTTCCGGAAACGGGTCTAAAATGGATGCCGCCAAGGAGAATAAATTTGTCGGACTACCTACAAGGAGCGGGATCGGCCGAGGTATCATAGAGAGACCCCGTGTCACACCGTCAAGAACCAAAAGAGTGAGTTTAGAAATTTCTTAATATGACGGGGAAGTGCAACAGCCGACGGTGACATGCAAGCCATCGGAGATAGCGAAGACCGTACGTAACCGCCAGGTCAAGGCACTGCGCGTAAGCTCGGAGAGCTCAGGGAGGAGGGCCAAGCGTCTCGAACAGCGACAACGGAAGCCCAACTAGGTGCCCCGCAGCAGTGAAAAGCAAGCAGCTCACACAGGAATAATGTGCGAATACAAGGGTGTATTCCATCTACGAGGGAACAAGTGACAACGCACGCACGAGGTGCAGCATCGCGCACCTTTTAAGGTCTGATCGAAAGAACTAGGATCGCAACCCTTGCCTTTGAAGAACGTAAAATTGGGGAATGGGTCCGGTAAAATGCAGAAAGCCGGAAAAAGAAATACTGATGAAGACGCTCTGAGTCGCATATATGCGACCACACGAGCCCAAGTCGGACAGGAAAGAAAGTCCCATAAGGAAGAGAAAGATAGCGCAATCGGGTATACGAACAGCCGCACAAAGCGGAAAGTCGAAGATACTCAAAGCAACGACGATCATTCGTCGAAGCGAGAGGCTAAACTCGCCCACGAGAAAGAGAAGTGGTGAGGCCGACAGACAAAATGCTAGCGGAACGAATAGTCCAGTCCAGCAGGAGTCAATGCAACGTGCCGCTGATGGTCGTGGCTAAGAAACCCGATGCCGCCGGAGCGAAGAAAATGCGCGTAGTGGTGGACTTTCGGAATTTAACGAAGCCACCGTCGAAGACTCGTGCCCACTGCCCAATATAACCAAAATATTGGACCTGTCGGGACGAGCCCGATATTACACGACGTTGGACATCACCTCTCGATTTCACCAAATCCCGATGGCGCAGGAAGACATGGAAAAATGGCATTTCCACTCCGCAGGGTCATTTTGAGTCCATTCGGATTGAAAAACGCGCCACCGACTTTCCAACGGCTAATGATCACCGCGTTAGCAGGACTACACGGCGTCAAATGCTATGTGTACCCCGACGACATAGTAACACACGGAGTAAGAGCTGTTCGCGATAAGTTGGGCTCTTGCTCAATTTCGGTCATATATTTATCGTACTCGCTTCACGGTCGTGACAGACCACCAACCGCTCACCTGGCTGTTTGGAGTAAAGGATCCAGGTTCGAAACTAAAGCGTTGGAAAATAAAATTGGCGGAACATGAGTTTAACGTCGAATATACGGCAGGAAAGCGTATTACAAATGCAGGTACGCTAAGCCGTATATTCCTTACTACGAGGGCCTCGGCGAGAGCAAAGAACGAAGTCTGTGGATCGGAAAAGGACACCACTACGGGGCAAGTAGGCACAGCGAATAACCGCATGAAGCAAAGGGCCGAAGATACCCCATATAGCCGTGGTAGCTCGTCGGAGCGAGAGGTCGAGCTCGCCCACGAGACAGAAAAAGACGGCAAGCGTCCGGGTACGGACAGCAGCACAAAGCAGAGAGTCGAGAATACCCCAAGCCAGCTTAGCGACGCGGCAGAGAGAGGCCGCGCTGGCTAATGCTTCGGAAGAGTATAGAGAGATCCGCAGCATGCATGCAGGACGCTCTACTGATCTTCACAGCTCCGCCGCGAAGCTGTGCGGTCGGGGAAGGGGCAGGCCACGCATGCTCGCTAAGCAAGGCACGCGTAAGACTACATGCATCGCTTAAAAAGACAGAGCGAACGCAGCACAGCATGGAAAGATCTGCGAGGCGCGGAAAGCCGTAAAAAGAAAACGTTGCAAGGCCGCTCGAGACAGAGAGCGACGCAACGGCGGAGCTACCGGTGCGCACACCGAGCAACAAAACTGCGGACAGAGCACTGCAAGGCCTGCTGAGGAAGCGAGGCACGGCGGGGCCCGTAGCCCACAATCTTCCAGCAGTGCGAACGAAGACAGCGCTATAAAGAAGTATAGCGACTGTTACGTCAAAATCGCGGTCTGTCTTACGAAACCCACGAATTTAACATAGATGCACGTTTCGGTGTATATTTTCCGTGCTCTGGTCAAGGAGAAGAAATTCTCCCTTTACCACACCCGACGAGAAAATACCGAAGACGCAAGCCCGTTTTTGAGTCTAACCTCGCGGAAAATTACTCGGGATAGGGCTGGAGTGCGTTTTGTTCTTGGTTGGGGATAATCACTTCACGAATAATGGGGAGGGACTTGAATGACAATTTCACGCGGAGCAAGATTTCACTTTAATTGGTAATTGAAAATTATACCTACGGTTGTTTCTGGCTGTGGTTCTTGCTGTTGAACGTTGGTTGGACGTAGATTAGTGTAGTCAGACAGACTCAAAATCGAACGTAAGCGTTGGTGCGTATTAATAATTATTTATTGAAATAAAACTACATGAGTAGTTGAATGTTGCACGTTCAATATTCCCGATTTCGCACGGGTTAATAATTATAAGTACTGTACTCGTACTCTGTACTACTCGAAACTATACTTTGTGAAAATTCAGCCGTGGTGAAAAATTATCGTTCTGTACTACTTGATTTCCCGGCAAACAGTACTACTTGCTGCCTTGGGAAAAGTCTTATTCACTGCCGGCGACTTATTGACTGCCAGGCTAGTGATTAGTCCTCTACTTGACCCCCCGTGAAACTGTCGGTGGAAGTGTCCCGTGAAAAAGTGTCGCCGGCCGATTTTCGCGGCCTTTTATAGGGCTCCTGAGCGTCGAAAATTCTTGTCGTCAAGCGCGTAAAAGAAGAGAAGGGATAAAACCCTATCCTGATTATAAGAATTTCCCCGTGGTCTATCTCGACCATACACGTATTCATTCCCCTTACTCCGCAGAGTAGCTTCTCGACATGCAGAGCCATAGATCTATGCAAGTGCATCGGCTCTGATTTGTCCGCGCGATGTGCTACACAGAGGACCACGCGATTAGGTGAGGGAACGCATTCGAGGCGTTTTTCCCCTAAAAATGAGGCGATTTTTACCACCCCGCTTCTTGACCTACTTTCGATAGAGTTTCCTAGTCTAGGTAATATCCTTATGCTCGCTTCTATGTAGATGTGTCTATGGTAATGGCTTATTTTTTCAGCGTTTGTACGGAACTTAATTATATCCTATACTATATAAATAAAAATACAACGTAAACTGGATTGAATTTTGGATTAAGTGACCAGCACACAATTAATATAATTAATATAATTAATATAATTAATATAATTGTGTGCTGGTCACTTAATCCAAAATTCAATCCAGTTTACGTTGTATTTTTATTTGTATCGTTATAAAATAAACCGCTTTCTCTATACCATATTTTTGTCTTATATTATATTAATTGTGTGCTGTCTTTTTATGAGTGAAGTGTACGTGGCGCAGCCAGCACTGTGTCGCACGCCACGGAATGCGAATTTGATGATACGGCGATGAGAAGAAATTATTCACAGTACTTTCCCAGCAAGTTTGGTTAGGGAAAAGTACTGTGGATGGTTAGCAGCATTTATTCAAGTGTTATTTACGTGCTAAATGACATGTTAGAAGCCTGTGACGCAGTCAACGCTGCAGAGCACGGCAGAGTGAAAAGTTGATGATGCACAAATGAGTTGAAAATATTCACAGTAGTTTCCCAGCAAGTTTTGTTGGGGGAAAGTACAGTAAATAATTGACACACGCGTAATTATATTAATCGAGCAGGAAAATGTAATGAGGAAAAACGTGGTGCAGCCCGCGCTGCAGAGCACGCCACAGAGTGAGACCTTTATGAGGACGATTGAGAACTACACTCCTCACCGTTATTAAATTATATTAAATTATAACGGTGAACGCTTACCATTGATTTGAGGCCTGGTGTGCACAAAATGTTGAGAAGGTCCAGTGAAAGCAGTGGAAAAGCCCGAGATGTGCAGATGAAGATGTGCGCTGTTCAGCGGGTTTTCACGAAAGTGTCTAGTTTCTCAATACAGCCTCGGCTCTGCGAGGCCCTGCCTCGGCGATCTCCGTCATAGCCGAAAGCAGCATGCTACACAGCAGCAACAGGTCGACGCACGGTGAATATCAATCGCCGTGCGCCAGCTGATTTTCCAACACATCGGATCCGGACCTAGTACGACTGGCCCGGTATAAGAAGGGACTTGGAAGAATACATATCGTCCTGCGAGACCTGTCAAAGGAACAAAATCAGGAAAAGGGAATAAGTGCCGATGGTGTTAAGAGATACCCCATCACGGTCATTCGAAAAAGTTGCGGTCTATATCGTAGGACCGCTACCGGAAAGCGCTTCCGGGAAAAAATATATGCTTACGTTCCAGGACGCTCTTACGAAGCACAGCGCAGCATTCCCCCTGCCGAACCAAGAGGCTTCGACTGTAGCGAGGGCGCTGGTCGAAGAATTAATTTGCCGGCACGAAACGCCGGAAACGATACCATCGGACCAAGGTACCAACTTCCTCGGCTCGACCTTCAAGGAGATGTGTCGATTGTTGAGAATTAAGAAAATACAAACGACGGCCTACCATCCGGAATCGAGTGGCGCCCTGGAAAGGTCGCACCGCGCCCTCGCAAAATACCTGAAAAATCTCATAAGCAAGGATCAAGGCGACTGGGACGAGTGGCTGCCGTACGCAATGTTTACGTACAACACCACTCCACATACGGGGACCGGACTGTCTCCCTACGCGCTTGTATACGGAAGCGAAGCTGAATTACCGACGGCCGTAAGGCAGGAGCCCTGCGGCACCTTTGCATATGACGACTACGTCCAAGAGCTACGAGAGGATTACGCGCTGCATAGACTGTAGTAAGCGACAACCTAGAAGGCGCGAAAAGACGGTCGTATGATCACGGCGCACAGGTGCTGGAGTACCGCGTCGGCGAACGTGTACTCCTACACGATGAGACGGTGCGCAGGGTCCGGTCGGCCAAGCTGACCCCTAAGTAGACGGGACCCCATGAGATAGTTCAAATAAGGCCCCCCGTCAATTACGTAGTCCGGAAGGGACGGAAAACTCAGGCGGTGCACGCAAACCGCCTGAAGCTCTTTATCGAGCACTAATAGCTCAAGAATTGACGAATTCGCATACTTATAGCTAGTTAAAACTAAATATCAGCTAGAAAATAAATGTGGGAAGGAGCCTCTCGGGACGCAGGGTACGGAGCTCCAATAAAATAGAAGAGGTCTTAGGAGACCTAATTTTATCAACAGTAAATAGAGGGTCATACCGAGGTGAAAAAATATGATAAATATACATATGAAAAAAATATATTGAACGAAACAATTGAGAAGAAATTGCACTTTAATTGCGCAATCCAGAAGGGACGGAATACTGAGACCATGCTTGAAAACCACCTCGAAAAGTGTATAGAATATTAATGCTGACGTAGGATAGTGTACAGCGTAGAGTGTAAAAACAATATATAGAGTGAATTGAAGAAATGAAGCCTCTAAGTGCATACTTAATTTTGGAAAAAATAATTCAATGTGCACACTCTATTCGGTTGATATACACATGTTAATTGGTAATTCGATTTCCACAAATGACAGTGAAATATGCTAAATCATTTCCATATTGTAAGACAATATTAATATTTGTGAAAAAAAAAAAATAATATTACACTGGTTAAGGCTCAGAATGAAGAAGGAGGTACGTGTGAACAATCTAGTCCCAAAGCTGAATGGAGCACAGCCAAGCGTCAGCACTTATGCGACTGGCTGACCTAAAGGCCTACAGCGAAGGTGACGCAATTATACTGGTACTCGACATACCGCTGATCAGGCAGCAACAGTACAGTATATCCTATACGCACGCGAGTAAGCAACGGCGGGTACGACTACGTGGACACGACTGGGAGTCACGTAGTCATTGACACCGAGAATCGTAAATACTTCAGGATAACAACCGATGACTTTAAAATCGCAAGGTACTGAGCAAATCTTACATTTGCCCGCCGAAACACCCTACAATTTTGGTTACAAACAACGCACCCTGCGAAGTCCTAAAATACGCGAAAATGGACACGAATAACCGAAATACTGGCTTTAATAGGCGTATGTATTGTAACCACCCCAGATTTCAGCGTGAAAACAACAGGGCGAACATCACAGGTCATCCGAGAAAACTATCTTCTGTCGTTTAATTTGAAATTAACGGAGATTGAAGCTCAGGCGCCCCCGACGCAGACCGAGAAGACCATTCCACTACAGATACCGGTATAACAGTTCTGTTAATTGAGAAAAATAAAATGTTTGTCTTATTCGAAGAAGAGCAACAAACTTAAAATTTCATTTATAAAAGTATAAATTAAAAATTTGTTTTGTAAAAATCATAACGGAAAATGAGTATTGTAAAAACACCACTAAAAATTAATCAATTGGCCGTCGCACTTCTTACTTCAGTTCATTTCACTTCACGCCTGTTCATTTTCACTTTTCTTCCCGGCCCACTTCTCATTTCTCCTGTCCCTTAGCACTGTGCACTCCTGCCTTCCTTACACACACTCCTATTTATCTCTCTTTCATTCCTGTTCATCTCTCGCTGATCCACTCCTGTCTTCCCACTCTCACTCACACTCCTGTCCTTGTTACTCCTTTATCTCTTCCTCACATCTTATTTCCTCATCAGTGGTGACTCGCGCCTCGTGCATTTTCTTGTTGGAGATTTTTCGTTCGATGGATAGATTGAAATCGGTTTAAGTCACTTTCTATTTCACGTATGCTCCTTTAACTTTCTGCTGACCATTAACATATATTTTTCTAGGCTGTCGTTCTTCTTTTCATCCATACCAAGGTCTCAGTTGTTCTCTGGTTCTCTTTACTCGATTTTGTCGAGTCATTTTGTCGTGCAACTTATTCTTTTATCGTATTTCTCTCTTTTTCTATTTCATCTTCTGTAGTCGTCTTAGATCGGCTGAGAAGGCTTGCATAGAATTTACCTCATACTTTTCTTGTGACCGAGTCTTCGAGTTGATAGGTGGCGAGACCGACCCATTTCTAGATCTGATATGGACCTCCTCGGAGTAGCCGAAATTGAGATGTGATTTGGTTTGATGGATCGGATACATTTAATGCCTTGACGAGAACCAAGCCCCCTCTTCGAATGGGATTAGTTTATGCTCTCTGGGATCCTTTTCTGGTGATTCGCTCCTTTGCGATCGCTAATTTCATTTCATAGGTGAGCGGATGGCCCTCATCGCTTGCCGGTATTTCCAGCCATTTATATCACGATCGTACTATCTTTTTCCGCACTGAAGCTCTGTTGGTGCGAAGGATGATAGTTCGCAAAAACTGTTTCCCCTCGTCTACAAGATGGAGGTTCCCAGAAAAAAACCTTTTCCCTTCTCAACGGGTTCCTATTCTCGTATGGTAGTATGTTCGCCCAGTAGTCGAGTACTCTCCCCCGTGCCGCCACTTGGTGGCTCATCAGGACATAGAGCTTTGACGGGTTGAGCACTTCGAGGATTTGAGTATCTATGTAGGTCCTCTACTGTTGTTTCATGGTGCGACTAGTTTATACAGACTTTTACGACTTGCACGCACTTATGCCAACCAGCATGGTTTCCTTCTAGGAACGTTCTACAAAATCGTTCCAACTCTCTATTTACATGTTCGACAATATTTCCCTGCGGGTGACGAATTGAAAAAAATACTACTCGAATATCTTCATCTTCGAATTTCTTCAGCCAATTTTTTGCCATGAAATGTGTGCTATGGTGGAATTGCAGTCTTGCTAGTTTACCATACCGAGGGATATGATCACTAAAAATTCTTTTAAAAACCGTCGCTGTATTGACTATTCCTATTGGGAATATCACCACGTATTTACTAGAAGCGCAGATAGTAACCAAAATATGTTTTACTCGTCTCATAGAGCTTGCTGAGGTCCATAGAACTCGATAGCGATTAAGTTCCCCAGCCTCTCTGGAATCATTGTCTGCATCTCTACGTAGTTCATCTGTACTGTTACTTTATGTCTCTTACACGTACCGTAGCATGCCAGTATCCTTCTCGTGGCTTTTATTAGGTGAGGTTGTGAAAAATCCTCATGAGAAGTTCGAAAGCATTTTCATGCTCTGACATGACCATATTCTTCGTGGCATTCGATAATTATTTTTCTTACCAGTGACCGTGGCAGCATAACCTTCCATACGCGCGCTCGCGAGTGCTTCTGCAGTATTTCGTTTTGTAGATGATATTTTCCTTCTTTTTCCGTATTTTTTTTTATTTCTAAGCATTTGATGATGGATTTTAAGTTCTCTTGGTCTCTCTGTAACTTTTTGATTTCCATCATTTATCTTTCGAAGCTTTTCGTGCTAGTGCTGCGGCAACGACAATTATTTCCTTTTCATCATTTATAAATGATTCATCGTCCTTCCTTACTCAGCTTAGACACAGCAATGTGTCAGCAACGATGTTGGCCTTTCTCGCGCTATGCGTGATTGCTCGATCTACAGATCTTAATCTTGGATCGAGAACACCCATCTGATAAGTCTGGCTGCAGTCAATCGACATTATTTTGAGGAGTTATGCCCACCCTTGTGATTTGTTTCGATCTGTATTCTTGTTCCTTTCAGATAAGTTCGAAATTTCTGAAGTGCCCAGACGATGGGTACTAATTGTTTTTCAGTCATCATATTACCGATTCACACTCTTTTTAGTTACCTACTAGCGAAGGTTACCGCTTCGCCTGCGTCATTCTTCTGGGATAGTATTGTCCCTAGTATTGTCCATACCCACTTGGATCTATAGTAAGCACGTATGGCTTCTGTGGATCTGGAAATCTTAGATAATTTCCTCACGGAGAAGCTTTTTAACTTTCTCAAAGCTTCTCTCCAAACTCTCGTCCCATTTACATCGGGTTTTTTTCCGTAGTAAATTTAGCAGTGGTGCTATCTCGTACAGAATGTGGTTAGTAAACTTTGTACAAAAAAGTATTAATCCTAGGAATCCACTTAATTATTTGATCGTCTTTGGACGTGGATATTCTCGGATAGCTTTAACTTTATCTGGATCCGGTTTTAATCCCTGTTGTCAAAATATATCCCAAAAATGTCAACTCTTGACGAAAAAATTCGATTTACTGAAGTTCAGAGCCTCTCCGTATTTTCGGAACTTTTCAAACAATATGTGCGGATATATGAGGAGCTCCTCGTGTGAGGCTGACATGATCAATAAATTATCCACAAAATTCATAACAAAGTCTAAACCTCTGAGGCTCACATCAAGTATCCTGATTAGACTTACGGTACTTGTTTTCAATCCAAACGGTGTCACAGTAAATTTATAGCATTTCCCGTTCCGTTGAAAAGTCGTGTATTTTCTTGAGTCTGGATGTAGCGAGATTTGCCAAAAATGAGTGGTGAAATCCACTGTGGACATGACCGTTTTCTCTCCCATCTCTGCAAAATTTCTTCGAATTGTCGTCTTTTGTACCGGACATCAGAGGATTTATGGAATTACTTTTAGATTTCTGTATGACTCCGATTTTTAACAGTCTCTCGATCTCTTTCCTCACTCTTTCTCTCTGCAGTAAAGACGCTGGGTGCAATCGATAAACATCGGGTTTTGGATCTTTCAGCAGTAATCTATACTCGTATCTTGTTATTCTTCCTGGTACTTTACCGAAAATTTCTCTCGTGCCTTCAACGATTCTTTTAAATTTTCCTTTTATTTCTAGCTATAAATCTGGGCATTCTGTCATCTTATCGTCAAACTCTTTTTCGGACAAACTGAAAGCATGACTTTCCTAGTTCACCTTTCTCTTCATGGTGGCTTCTCCCTTTCAAAGTTCTCTACTACTTCTATGACTTACCTTGTTAATAGGTTTTCCCTTGAATCTATATTCTTTTGCACCATGTGGCAGCCATTCGGCATCGTCGAGCGTCATCGATGAGCAGATTTGGAGTTATAATAGCTACAGAGGCAGTCGCAAAATGAAGCTATAGCCATTAGCGTCAGATAGGCGCCACCCACTCCAAGTGGTCAAGTGTGTCTCGGTCAAAGCGTAGGGATGACTGGATTTCGGAAGGATCAATACTTTGACTGGCTCTTCCAGGTCGTCTGCTCATCGTGGCAGACCCATACCATCTAGATAATAGTTGATAATCTCGTAGGATGTCCTCTCCACTTAAAGACGGGTGTTACTAAAAAAATTCATAGCGATATAAATCCTAAAATTTCAGACGTGGCTTACGGTAAACTGAGTAACCACTTTTGGTATTTATTGGACAAATTAGTTGCATTATCTCTTTAGACAAGATTGCTTTGATTGATGTTATACGTAAGATGCTACATGCTATTAAATATCCAGAAAGTAATGCGATATATCGTAAGCATGCTCAGTTAAAGGAAATTTCTTTTGATTCATTCCGTTCGTGAGACGTAAGTAATTTTGCTCGTATATTCATAGAGTCATTGTTTTTATTCGAACAATTTCATTTGCCATACGATTTTATTGGGATTGACCCCGAATGATGGGAAGAAAGCCATGTGAACCAGGTCTGCTTATAGTTTTTTAAAAAATTGAAAGTTGTTAATGACATTGCGGAGAGAAAAATAGGGAACAGAAGCAGTTTTTCATGCAAACTATTTACGATTATCCCAAAAGATACCCCAATTGTGATAAAACAAAATTCAATTAATAAACTCACATCAAACATAGATTATAATCTTGATTTTTGAATTTTTATTTTAAATTATATTGTAAGCAGTAAAAGATAGAGAGAAAATTGAACACAAGTTATATAGATAACTCAATTTTTCTGGAAGGTTATCGTATTATATAATATTTCCGGGCAATTTATCAATTTTCTGCTTCATTGTTCATCTCATTTTACTGGAAATTTAACTTTTTATTTTTATCTCTTTTTTTTATTATTTGTTTTATTCTTTTGAAATTTATTTTACTTTATTTTTCGGGAAATTTTGTTATTTGATTTTCTGGGAAGTTGTATTATTTCATTGGCCTGAACCTTATTTAAGTTTATTTCCTTGAAGTTTATTTTATTTTGTCGTATTTTCGTGAAGATTCATTTTAGTGTAATTTTGTGAAAATGTTTTTCCTAGTACTCTCGTGAAATGTACTGTGTGGGACTTGATCGATCAGGGCTATTGAACGATTCTTGTGAAACGTGTTTTCGCGTTGGTAGTGGGGTTCGCGCTGCGAGTATAGGAAGCATTGGTGTAGGTCGAGCGCGAGATCCCTTTCGAACATCGTTCGGTCAGCTTCGTGCATCCTCGCGCTATAGGTATCGTCGGACGCTCTAGCGTTGCGTGAAGCGGTGCAGCTAGTAGATACGGTCTGTCGGGTTACGGCATGGATTCTCGCGTAGAATGGCAAGCTCGCAGGACGAGGGGAGAGAGACGATGGAGGACGACTCGATCAGACGGGAGAAACGCGAGAGCGGCTTACCCACGGTCGGTGCGTCTTTCGAAGTGCTAGAGCGCCTTTTAAAATCTTTATTGTCCGAAGTGTAAACGCTGAGTGGCACCCCTCGCGTGGTGGATACAAATCTATATCGTACAGGAATACTGGGTGAGGATTGCTCAGCGAATCCTCCTCCTGCGGCGTGGTCAGCTGTGATAGAAGGTACCGCGGACGCAACTTCGATCCCGATAGCCGCACGGAGTTCACCAGTGCTTCGTGAGTCGCGCTGTAGAATGGTACCCCCTCCGTTACTCGCTCGCAATCATCCTACGAGGGATTTTGGGGAAACAATGCCATTTACGCATGGGGTGAAAGAGATCCCTAATTTTCAAACCGCACCGCGCATTCCAGGACCCCCACATCCGAGGAGGGGGGCGAGGGTTCCAGCGTCGGGACCGTTTGAGTTAATGCGAAAATTAAATAAAAAAATTTCGGGAGCGCGGGGGGAGGACGTGGAAGAATTCCTCACACGATTACAGGAAGGGCACGCGTTCGTATCCATTAACGATGAAGAACTTTTCTGTTGTTTACCGTTTTTCCTGTCGGGTATCGCGTTAGTGTGGTCCCGTAGTGAAATACCGCGATTTGGGAATTTTGAGTTTTTCTGTTTGGCGTGGTGCGATCGGTTCGGCAATCTCGATTTCCAATTCGCGTTACGGGAAGAAATTTTGCGTCGTACCCAGGGTGAAGAGAAATCAGTCTCGGATTGTTTAACTTGATTGCGAGGGTTGTTAGATCGCGTAGTACCGCCCCTTGTGGCAGACGAACAGCTGAGCTATGCCCATCGCAACATGTTGCCGCGGTTGCAGGTCGCGATACAGCGACATGAGGTACGCTCGTTTAGGGAATTGGAATAAGTCGCGGTGCGCATTGAACACGGCTATTTGGCGGAGCAATACTATCGTCCGCCGTCGCGACCTGAGCGATCGTTGTTCCCGAATCTCGCGTATCAGGCACCCTCAGGGTTGTCGACCACGCGTGGAACGAATTATACCGTGTTAAATAACCCATGGCCACGGGATTCCGCGCGCCACAGTATCCCTGCTAGGGAAAGCGGCGAGATGTTCCCACGTAGGGATAGATCGCCATTTCAGCTATCATATTTTACCGGCAATTATAGACAGTGGCTCCACGCATACGTATTTGAGACAGGATGGAATTTTAGTGACATCCCGGTTAGAATTAACTCGACGGGCAACTCTTCCGCGCCCAAATACCACCGCGAATGGGGAGAAAATTTTGTGTTTCGAAGAAATTGATTTGCCGATGAAATTAGAAGATCGCGGAAGATAGTGGGGGGGGGGGGGGTAGAGTATTGTCGGCATTGCCTGCACCCCTGCTTCTTGGGTTGAACGCGTTATAAACTCTAGGGGTAGTCGTGGATCACGAGCCTCGGGAATTTCGGATCTCGGGCGAGAGAAAACAGAGCGTTTGATAGAGTTCTTAAGAATAGAGCTGCCGAAGCTTAAGAGCCCGTCGGGTTTGACGCATCTCGCGGAGCATAAAATTGACCTCGGCGATATGAGGGCAATTAAGCAGCGGTATAATCCCGTGACACTGATTATGCGTGAGGTTATCGATGCCGAGGTCGACCGCATGTTGGCGACTGACGTTATCGAGCTTTCGTGTAGTGATTGGTCGACACCAATTACGATTATTAGGAAACCCAACAATACTTATCGATTTTCCCCCGCCTTCCGGAAAGTCAATGCGGTCTCGAAGAAAGATGCGTATCCGCTGCCGTATATGAGATTCTGGATAAATCGCGTGCGGCCAGATAAATTTCCACCCTTGATCTGAGCGAAGCTTACAATCAGATACCGTTGGAAGAAAGCTCAAAAGAGGTTACGTCTTTCACGGTACCGCATCGTGGATTGTTTCAATTTAAAAGAATGCCATACGGTTTGTCGAGTGCACCCGCTTCCTTTCAGCGGTTGCTAGACAAGCCGATTGGCCCGAAAATGTAATCTCATGCTTTCGTGTATTTGGACGACATTATCATCGGCACAGAAATGTTTGAGGAACACTTAGTTTGGTTAAAACGTGTTTTTGAGCTGATTACGGGATCAGGGCTCGCGATTAATGCAAAAAAATGTGAGTTCTGCTGTCCGAAAGTGAAATATCTTGATTTTTTCGTGAATCGGCATATGTTCCAAGTCGATCCGGAGAAGATGGCCCCGATTAGGAATTTTCCCCCTCCGGAGGGTATTACAGCATTAAGACGCTTCTTAGTGATGGCGTCGTGGTACCGTCGGTTTTTTCCGCATTTCGCGAAGTTTGTCGAATCATTAACGTTGCTGACCAGGAAAAGGCAGACATGGAAGTGAAGGAACGACCAGTAGAAAGCCTTTGAGCATCTGACGGACGCATTGGCCGGTGCTCCGACGCTAGCGTGCTGTAATTTTCAAGCTAAATTTACGCTGCAAACTGACGCGAGTATGAGTGGCTTAGGCGCCGGGCTCACGCAGCAGGTCGAGGGCGAAGAACACCCGATTGCGTATGCGAGTCGTACTCTCTCTTCCGCGGAGAAAAAAAAATGTCACTACCACCGAACAAGAGTGTTTGGCTATTCTTTGGGCAGCTCGGAAATTTCATGCATATTTAGAAGGTTATCGTTCGGTGCCTATAGACGTTGCGGGATCCGGTAGGACGTTTAGCTGTATGGGCATTACAGTTAGCTCAGTATCATTTCGAGGTGCAGTATCGCAAGGGAGCGCCCAATCATGTTCCTGATGCGCCCATGTAAATTATTACCTCATTACCCATGCGGGTAATGTAAATTACCCGCACCCATGGAGCGCGAGCACCGTCAGGGGTAGGTATGCGTATTCCGATCAGCGTATCATTACCGCACGTTTCGTCGATCCGATCTACATATACGTCCTCGTCAATTATATGTTCGAGGCCGAATATTGTACACTTCATTGGGAACAGCGGTAACACATTAATCGGCAGCTCGGGGTGAAATAGCTGCGACCAGTCGACGTATATCGATTCCTCAAAATCGACCAGCAGCACCTCGCAGCACCCGTTATCACTCACGTCGATAATTTCCTCGCGCACAGCCCTTTGATGCCGCACAACCACACGAGACACCCAACGCACAAGTCCACGATTACAAATCGCCTCCTTTCAGTGCGCTCCTTGATATAGAATTTATATAAATCGCCCTCCAGTCCGCACAATGCCGCGCACATTAGCTCCAACCGTAGACACACCGCATTATCCTCGGTGCTATATAATACCCGATACACAAAAGCTGCCGTTAGATCGTCGCCTATATTTCACGGATATATTTTGCGATTTAGACTTTCGTCGTGCACTGCTAAAGACAGACTGAATGCTCCGGATGATCCTGACAGGGATCACAGGGTTTAAAGATAACAAACCCCCCTCTGAATCATCACTAGGTGTCCAGAGCTCTGAACGCAACGACAGCAGCTTTGCACGTGCGTACCGCTTTGTGCTGTGCTCTTCGTGCAGCGCTTGCTCTGTAGTAAAAGACGCAGAATATGATACCGTACCGCGAGATACCTCGATTATAATTTATATATAAATATAAAATAAGGGACACCGATTGTTAGTAAACTGATGTATTTGTTTTTAATTAATCAATATTTTATTTAAATCACTTTACACATATTTACCGTCGCATGCAACATCCTTGCAAACACTGTAATCTTCGCTCGGAGAATCATCCGCCGTTAAATTTATTTTTATCACTGTCTGATCGTCGAGAGGCAAAAGTATTGTAATATTCACGCACTAATCTGTCGTTTTTCATTACATTATCGCTAAAGAGATTATTAAATCGCGACATCGCCGCACGACATAAGATGCAGGAATACGATACAAAATTGTCCACACAGATCCGACGTATTACTCTGTAGCTACTTGAGGCCGTATTGATAGAACTTGCAGTTTCTTCGTAGTCATGCGAGATGTTGCGGTATAGCCGGTGGTAGCCCGTAGCTATCAAAGTACATTCCTTTTCCATGATGGTTAATGTACATGGCGATCCAATGCTCTCCAGGTCCATCGTGGTTATCCGTGTTAACTACGAGTCTAGCCGGTAACGACCATACACGAGGAATTCTGTGAGCAAGGTATACGTCAATGGTTGAAAGTGGTATATACTGCAGATTCTCGTAGATTTATCTAATAGTCATGCTGAACCTATAGTCAATGGTTAAATGATGACATATACGCTTTGAAAGACGTATTGTAACAAAACGCAATTACAGCGATCCGCTACTAGAATATAAATCTTAATAAACCCACCTAGTGGGGTGAGTACCCACCCTAAAGAGCATCAATATTAGGCCCTACCTAACTCGAAGACTACCATCAAAACAAACACAGTTCGCAAGAAGCGAGCAAGACAAGAGGCAGGACAAACAGCAATACCATGCGCTGTAGACCCGACCCCAGCGTAGTAGCCCCCGCCCCACTAAAAAGCGGGCGGAACCACGCGTAAAACCAAATGCCTTACCATGCAAAGAGAGCACAGTCGGCCCTACTCCCCAATAGGCCATACCACACAGACGGCAACGCGCTAAGAATGCCACAGTACGGAGAAACGACAAAAGAATTAGTGGAACTCTTGAAATTCCACAAATCCTCAAGATGAAACAACAGGGTGCCTTCACATGAAGCCTCACCACATACCCCCACTCACGGATAAAACATGAACATTAGAAAAAAGCATAAAACAAGCCAATCTTTCACAAAACTCAATTAACAAATTGAGATCAAAGCAAGCCCTACCTTGAAAAACACACGAAAACGAGAACAACATAAAAATCAGGGAGGAACACCTAAAAAACTCATTAAGTAACACAAAATCAGCAATAATTAATCAATTCCGGCGAATTCCAAACAATAAAGCAGACAGGCGAACACATACGAGGTATAATAAAACCCACATGTCAGAAAATTAGTAAAGAACGTTGATCGAACCACAAAAAACATCGAAAGAAAGTTTGAACCTCCAGCAGGTAGGAATTTAACAGTAACTAACAGAACTCAACCTCGCTGGAACCTCGGTTGAAACTCTGGAAAGGCAAAGCACCGGCTAAATATAGAAATTTAAGACATAACGGGACCCCTACACGCTACCCCGCACCTCCTTCACCTAGTGATTGAAGTGCGACAAACGTCACGTGACCTACCACAAAATATACCCCTCCCCCCGAGGCCTATCCACTAAACTATATAAACCGCGACAGGACAAGCCTCTAGGCTCTTGTTGAAAATTATTCCTCAAGACGAAGTGCTGCCTGACAGCCGACCTAACTTCATATCAATTTTAAATTCAATATATAACGAAAACAGAGTTCTTTCGATGAATCGATTCCCATGCATTGCACTTGGCCATCGTTTGACCGAACGAATCAATGACGATAATCACTAACAGTTTGGGAATTATCATGATAGAAACCAGTGTTCTTTTTCTCAACTGATTCCTCTGCATTGCGCTTGGCCGTCAGTTGAGTAAACGAACTAATTAGGATACTCTGTGAAGAAAGGGCTCCCCTGCATTGCGCCTTGGCCGCCCCCAATCACAGCGTCAGGGCACTCTTTCATTAGCGTGTCCCCACGCATAGCGCCGTGGCTACATGTCTTTTAAAGAGTGAAGAAGCACGTGTGTCTCGGGGTCAAGGGAGTAGCATCCCGACTTGCTGCACCACGCGCACTAGATTCGTAGGGTGTACCTGCGTGGGTGGGACCACGTCAGGGCCAGCACCAACTACCACCTGCTACATACGGATACCTCGGCTGATCATACTAATTAAGAGACAGAATCGTAAGCCCCTTAATGGCGCGATAAGGTAGCTTAATCAAGCGTGAATAAATGCCTCAGTATCCGGGGTACAGGAAGAGCTAGTTGGTCATAGCTGCGAACCCGGTATCTTGTGCGAATAGCGAGCTATAGCTAGGGACACAAACAATAACAAAGACGAGTAAGATAGGTAGGTAAACTAACACACCCGATGACAGTCAGTATGACACTCGCGATCCCACTCTAACAAGGAAGGATACTTTGGTGTCCTCCTCCGATTTTGATGAAACTCACATATGTTGTAGAGCATCGAAAACTAAGACACATGTATTTTTTTTCATCGGCGGAAAAACATTTTTAAGGGGTGAATTGGCCCTTCAAAATTAGCATGTGGAGCGGTGATTATGCAGTTTCACCCAGAAGGCGTCAACCGATTTTAATGAAACAAAAACCAAAATAATCCTCATTGAAGACAATCAAAATTCCACGTGAAGTTGAAGAAAAAAGAAGTCCCAGATAGCCGCCTATGTATAAAACACCTCTTACTGCGTCGAAAGTATTTTTATCATATTGGCGTATGATTAGATTACTTAAAAACATAAGATCATATTCATTTCGTTGGAATAATTGACAATGTTTTATAGATGGAACGACTGTTGCATCATCGACTTATTCCGAAATTTGCGCCGAATCGAAATACTATCTAATCGAAAGGTCGATGACATATGACGATAAATTATTGATAAGCACAAAAGTAGCATAAAGAGTGAACGCAAGCAGCTCTTTAACATGTAAATAGCGAGAAACAAGAATGTACGCACAAATATACGTATTAATGGATAAGGGGTAGTTTACCCCCGTAAATTCATTTTCCTGTGAATGTGAAAAATACGTCATTTTTATTTTAACTTGCGCTCCCAAATGGTATATATTCTGTTCAATTTTTGCGAAGATTTCAGCATAAATGTGTACGATGGGGTGCCCTCCTCATCCTCCAGGTTGAAAATTTCACGACTCGTGATATCGCAAAGAAGTATAGCCTTCTCGTGACCGCGTGTATAGATACGTCTTGATTTTTGCGAAATTTCATGCAAGTTAGCGTATGCTTGTTTACAGCTCACATCGCCCACGTACCATTCAAGACCGTGCAAATATTTCGATAGAAAATTATTCTGGCTTCTCGAATGCTGCGGTAATTCGGCAAAGTGACACGGTGGTGCGACAATCCAATGAGCAGAGTACGGTATATCCACTGCTACCACGGCGATTTCCTTCGGAATAAATTCCGAGTCTTACCACGCATTCCCTGTATATCCATGACGATATCCATTTTCACGTCTAATGCGTACAGATGCTCGAGTTCGACTGATTAGTTATTTACAGAGACGCTTCTACGTATCTTAATACGAAATAATTTTACTGCTACATCAGCACATTTTTAGCTTATCCGGTAAAATCCACCATTACTTATCGAGAGGCATCGATTTCAAGGACCTTACCATATTCCGCGTAGACTACACAATTTACCGTTGAAGCAAGCGCATTCTCAAATCGTACCTCTATTCTCACACCACCGTGCTTTAATAAATTCCAATGTGAATTGCTGTTCGCCGAAAGACCGGGTGTCAAATCAAAAGCAAACAGACAGTATCCATCGCAATAATTATTGCGATCTATCGAATTACCGTCGTTTAAGAAATGTATTCCAGTTCTCGAAAACAACGTTTGGAAAGCATCCACATACAGATGATTTTTCGTGAAATCAGGTTGTAATGGTTTCGAAGGTATTTGGACACCGTCTACATACAACGAGAGATAATTTATCTTGTAATTTTTAAAATGTAATGGATTCATACTGAAGTCGCCGTTAAACGCTTTGTTATCGACAAAACCGATATTTTACGCTTCGGCAATAGACCTAGCACGATATTATCGATAGTCTCTCCATGAACACCGGAGTGTATTGAAACGGCTTCTACCTCGACTCTGGTAAGAGGATATTTAGCCGTAGATTTTGCCAGAGTTCTAGCATGCGAGTGCAGCATACCAGGACCTTTTTTTTGTTCTACGAACGAGAAGCGATGCCTCGAGAATCTTTAAGCCGCATTCACCATTCTTTGTATCGCCCACAAGACAAAATGAATCTCTAGACCGCACCAGCCGTAGTTGCATTTCGACACCGTTTAATAGGAACCGCTTTTGATTGAATATATCACAATGCAGATGGCCGAGCAAGTCTACAGTTTTTCCGACATTTAAAAATTGTTTTCCCTTCACAAGACCCGTATTTCCCGATGTTATATCATTTATTTTTCCAGGGGTATCATCGTAACAGAAAACGCTCATGAGATGCGAATTTTCGGGTGCTGGACCGTAATTAAAAATTGTTTCTATGTACTCTCGATAATCGTAGGCATTATTTGGACGTGAAACTAATTTTTGATTCAGGTAGACATCCACCTGATTAAACATAGAATGCAAGAGATTTTTTACAGGGCCGGTACTTGCTTTCGACGTTGTACCCGCGGCAATTCCCGTTGAAGGAGATGTTATTTTCACTCTCAGACTAAGCATAGTATGCGCGAGATCAATATACTCATCACCCTGCCGAGGAATAACCAATTCAATAGGTGAATCATCTGCTAGCGAAGAAATTGGCTTATAATACACCCAATTGGAGCCTTCGATAGTAGTTTGCGTCGGTGGGAGTGAAAATAATTCAAGTTCCGATTTAAGACAGTCGCACGAGTGCGCATGTAGAAAAGCCATCCTGTTTCAGCTATCCAAAAATATCTGCAACCGTTCGTTGACGAGTCTTCTTCTTCTTATTGTTCTTATTCTTTTTCTTCTTTTTCTTTATTACTTTTCTCTTTATTACACTTTTATTTTTACGGGAGATACGTCGTGGTTTACGTTCGTTGGATGAATGAGGAGCTCGCGACATTTTGCGCTTTTTATAACCAGACTCCCACATGAGAGTGTTAATTTTTTCAGAAGCTTTACGTTTGAGATTACAGCCTGATTCTCGCGCTCTCTCACGAATAGCATTTTTCACAGCTATATTTCTATCGAGGATATCGGGGGCTAGGTTTACACCAGCGCCCTCTTTTCCAACTGCTTTTGCGCCCTTCTTTAAAAGTGGTAACTTTCGACGGAACAGCCCCCCGAGAAAGCTGCCAATACTGTGTCGTTGTTGATTAGGTGTTCCGATATAAACATGGCTAATATCGCCGTATCCGCGACGGCTCCATCCGTGGTGCCAACTTTCAATATCATCCATAACGGCGTCATCAATCATGGGATCTTTTGAAATGTAGTGTCACAGTCAATGTTCCCTGTTCGAATGGTATAGGATTTCCAAACTCGTCTCTTTTATTGATTTCGATAGTGTGTAAATCGTTGCGCAAGAGAGGTATATATCGTGGCGTTGAAAAAGACTAAATTTTTATCGAATCATACTGACAGTCATCAGTATCAATAGGAACAACTCGTAAGATGGGTGTTTGTACATCGCCGGCAATATAGCTCTCGCAGTTATCTGTGCATAGAAACATGCTGCCTGGTATAGCACCGGTGAGAGATGCAGGCCTCGACCCTGTGTATTCGCAATGCGGTTCTATCATTACAGGCATTACAGAAAGTCGTGGTATCGTAAATCGTCGCATACTCGCGCCACTTCAACCTGCCCGCTCGGAAGCGATTTAAAGCGCAAACGATGCGTCTCCATGTTAAAAGATTTAAACCCGATAAATCATAATCACCATCCTCAAAAGTTACGAGCTTTCCTACAGTAGTAACATGTAAAAGAGTCATCGGATAAGCAATTTCCACAAGAGAAACAGACCATTCTCCGTGCAAACATATCTGACGCCGTAGTTTTATAATAAATTTCGACGTCGTATTATTCGGAAAATACTGCATACTACTGTTGCTCGATAGAACGACAAAGAAAGAGCTATCCTTGGAGCTCATATTTATCAGGGACGGTGATTCCGAGCATTCTTCCTGTTTGTCCTCTTCTTCTTTTTCGTCTTCTCAGATGACGGAGGCACTCGTACTCGCGATAAATTTGTCTCGTGGAAAATACCGTCGATAGTCTCGTTATTCAGATTGTGTAAAATATACACGAATGGTTCTCGATTCACTGATATTCGTTGAATCTTTAATAATTCCTTACTCCAACCACGCTCAAATCCTTTCACGAATGCTGCTTTAGCTGTACTAATAGGTACCAAGTGACCGACGCTGTATGTAGGCTTTTTAATTTTTCTCGTGCTACGCTCGTAACGCCGCTCTAATTTTTCTCGGGTTATAGAGGCATTTTCGAGGGTTACATCGCTCGGAGGAATACGCGTTCCGCTGTGTCTACTGTGATTATAAGCGTATAAAAAATTTTGTAAAACATTTGCAAACATTTTGCGTGTATGTAAAATAACGCCACATTCGTTCTTTTATTGTGCGATTAAAGCATTGGGCAATCGAGGCTTTAATATCAGGGTTACAAGCAGTTCGAAAATCGATATTCTTCTTCTCGAGAATTTGCTGAAATGGAGTGCCGATAAATTCTTTTGCTCAATCAGTTTGCAATTGCTCCGGGCGACGATTGTTAATGCGCGCGAGTATGCGTGCGAGACCCCGGGCTACGTTTGCGCTCATTTTGTCACGCAAAGCATCGACCCACGCGTATTTGCTCAACACGTCGATAACAACAAGCAGATATGCGTACCCATCGTTGTACGTAGCTATCGAGCGAAGATCAGCTAAATCAGCCTCTCATACATCGTCTATGTTACTCACGTTGTACGTACGACGGGGAAATCGTCGTCGCACGAGACGATCCATGTTATATGAATCCTGTGTCTCGAGCCATGGTGAAACATTTTTTCGCGCTACTCTTCGATCCACCTGCGCGAAATTTCTTGCTCGAGAATAGAAGGCAGAATGAGCGGTATCATAATAGATTTTTTGAAGAATTTTCATAATTTTAACGATGAGCAGTTAAATGGATTTTTTTTTTTTCCTTTTCTAACTGTGTGGGGGATCAATATTCACGGGGGTGTCGTTGGCTCTCTACTTGTGCCATGTTTTGCAATTGTTCGTCCCATTCTTTCTCCACCTCCACCCCTCGATGATGTCGTTTTCTGCCGTGAGCATTAAATCTCTGTTTGAGTGTGCGGTCTCGGCCTCGTTGTTGTTGTTGCTACTGTTGGTGCTGTTGCTACTATCACGATCGCGTGGTAAAATAAGACGTCGCTGCGGTGACGAGGATGATGTAGGTGTAGGCTCGTGTATTTACTCGGGATTGCCGATAAATTCGCGTGGCATCTGTATCGCTAGCAGAAGTTTGGCAAAGTGAGATCGACCGATGGGTTTATCGCGTTTTCTAGCTCGCTTTTCATCGTCAACAAGATCAACGATATTGGAATTTGAAATTCTTCTGCCGTCTATAGGAACAACACCGTTACGATCCCATGTCATTTTTTTACCAACGGCGCTGCGATGCAAATTGCGAAGCAACGATATTGCTTTAGATTAAAATTTTTTTGGTACGCTATCGATAATAAGTGTGTCATTGAGTCGAGATTTAACTTTGTTCATTAAAACGTCGTCGATTTTATTCTCGTGTCTATCAAGTGTTACTATTTTTCTTTTTGACGAAATATTCGGTACTGTATTATCGTACTCGACCAAGTGAAGATAACGCTGTAAAACCTGCTGGTACGCTATCCATCTCTTTCACTCTTGTACGAGTGAGGGTTTATAATTTCATTCAGCTCAGAGTCGAGGCGCGATAATGGCTAAGGGTAGTCTGTACGAAGGGCAGCGGGTCTGTAGTAGTAGTAGTAGTAGTAGTAGTAGTAGTAGTAGTAGTAGTAGTAGTAGTAGTAGTAGTAGTAGTAGTAGTAGTAGAAGTAGTAGTAGTAGTAGCAGCAGTAGTGGCGAGTCCAGCTAGACGATGTATGTTATCATGAGGAATAAGCACCGTCTTTCCGGCCAATTCCATGACTCGTGTAGACCAAGACAGGCACAAGAAGCAACTTGAGAAATCCGACACAGTGCTCGACGATGATCTTCCTCTGACCATTTCAATTTCCCCTTTTCGCGGCTAGTTTTCGAAGAATTATCGCGTGCCTCCGAAGATGATTCTTTTGCACGTTGTTCAGACTCACGTTTCTCTGTAAAACGTTTAGAGCACACTCGTATATACACCGTACGAGCGCTACATCTGCTTTGCGCAAAATTGCACGTCGTTGCTCTCGCTTCAGATAACATAGTGTTTGCAATATAATTATTTGTTTTTTATCGAGAGATTCACGCAACACCATTACCAACGCATTACTGGTACATCGCGCGTCGCATCGCGAATCTTTATTACTTTTTGAGGCACGTAAACGTAATGGTATTGGTCATCGGAAAATATACAGGCGCAAAATCGACAATTATCACACATCGATTGTTCCAAGTCGACTAATAGATAGACGTGCGGTGCAGATGTTGCATCGAAATATACCTCCTACAAAAATCGCAGATTCTCGGGACATACCTGACTGGCTTGATGCTGAAATTGTGTGCGATCTCGCGGATATTTGAAGACAACGATATAATTATCGTTTAAGGAGATATCACGCTGCCCGTGACCCTGATGGAAGAGAATTTGCGTGATGAATATGACACTAAGATTTTAATGATGGCTACCCTTGGTGAAAAGATCGACCACGGTATTGTTCGATGTCTCGCACATTAGATCGTCAATGACCACAAGTATAGGTCTTGTATGATTCGAGTAGTCTGCTGCTTGCGGTAAACCTTCGCGAAATTCGATTTTATCACCGTACTCTGAATACACGGACTGCCACTCTGAGTAATAAAATTTATACGCTCGAACGGGACATTCGTCATTTCGCGCATGTGTTCAAAGAATTTTACGACAAACTATGTTTTACCACAACCCTTAGGATCGCTTATCACGGCTGTCCATGGATGTTTCCAACGTGTATCCATATCGATGAGTATCTATCAAAATCAATCAGCGTACTCTTGAATGAGCTTATGCCCCGACGGCGGCGACGGTGGCGGTGACCCTGCGGCGTCAGCTATTTTCGCGGCCTGTACTAGCTGATGAGGCGCGAGCCTGCGGTATAAGCTGATGTTTATACTGTATGTAAATTAAATAACAAAAGTTTTTATATTTCTCACAAATAAAGCAATATTTTTATTTCACTATACATACATCTCTATGTGCAAATTTTACGAATCATGTAATTCTAAACAGCAATATTATATCCACGGAGATGGTAGGAAAAAGTCAGAACAAAAGGAAACTCTCGATAAGAAAGACGGGACAAAAGGAATCAACGATGAGAAAGTCATAACAAAAGGAAACGGTAGAGAGATAGCAGCTACTGTTACAAATAGCAGCACAAAAGGAACGAGAAGACAACTGTTTTATACATAACAAATCAAGCTTTTTTCAAACGTATTGTACACAGTAAATACATGAAAACAGACAAAGAGATTATTTTTAAATATCGCGAAATAAACAGTAAAACTATCTACTTTTTTTGCGTTATACTAATTAGCGTATTTCACAACAGCCGTACGGTACAGTAGAGTACATCCCGTGCCGGTTTCGCTTCTTGTTAACAGGTTCGCATGATGTCGTTTCTTTACGCGTGCTACATGATAAAATTCCGTGCGTCAAATAGCGTCGAATTTGAAAATAATAGGTACGCTCCTAGCTCCTGTCACAAAAGATCGTAATGCGTTATAATTTACGTGACGGCAATTCGCAAAATTTAGCGTGATACCCTTTACTTTACATTTTTCAATAATCGTACCGTCGGGTTTACGAACAAAGTATGCATAAAATTTTGGTCCTCTCGAAACGAACGAACTTATATATTTACCAGGCCCATATTCGCTTAATTCATCCGTGAGATCTCCTAGAAATTAACCGATTGGCGGCTCATATTCGTTGCCACCGGGGCGACTCACGTAAATATAGGAGTCCGTATCGCAGTACAATATTCGTCGCCCAGCCCCTTAAGATAACTGTATAGTTTTAGGCGTGCCTGTGCCGTCGTGTATGCTGCAATTACGGCGTTTGATGTCGGGGATGATTGGATAGCATCGCGGTTGCTCACATAGTTTACATACATAATCTTGTGATTAATCGGTAGCATTCCCGTCACCTCAAGCTCAGGGCTCGTTAATAAATTCATTTGCTCCGCGCGCGTGAAAACGATAACGGTTTTCGTGAGATTCTTACGTTGACCAAACTTTTCCCAGAATCAATTAAGAGTCAATTTTGCGAACGAACGTAAACCCGGATTTGACTGCAAAGCACTCCGCTCGAGATATACACCCTCAGACTCCTTGTACAACGCTATAAAACGCGCTGATGCTTCCTCGTCCTCGTTACATTCTGTTGGCGGTCCACTCACCTCCTGTTTTATATTTAGGAATATATCGATTTACCCGGCAAATTGACCGCCTCGTCACGTTGTCGAGTCATACTACGTGACAAGTTATTACAAAATTTCATAGATACGCGTCACCTTATATCGGAGCGACACAGCTTTTCTCAGTTCGTCCACGACCCATGTGCCGTCAAACGCTCGCTCAGTCGTGTCATCGTGTGTGCAGCCCGCGGATGTGTCTAGATCAGTACATCACGTTCTACACAGTGGTAATAGTCGTTTTCCATGCATGCGAATAGGCAGTACGGGAATATATAAACCGCGCGGTGCTACCACGGTACACTTCATGAGACCCTCGACGACACTTAGATCGTTTTCAAGTCCTACGAGTTCTCGACACTACAGTGAGCACACATCCACATAGCGTATCCGCTCCCCATTCACGACGTCGTATAAGCTTACAAAATTTTCCGTTCGACTGCCAAAGAATTCATCGCATGGTTGGAGAGGCGCTGCTTGACCATGGCGTGATTTTTCACGTATAACGACATAACCTCGTTATTCTTGAGTAATCTGTCAAAATCGCTTTCCCATATTTCGGTTAGAGTGTACTCTTCCGATCTGATTCGCCCGGAAATAAGAACGGTATGCTCGTATCGCTCATCCATTGTATCGCCGAATTTAGTTCGAGCATTTCTATTCACGCGATAACATCGCGGGCATCTATGCCGAAAGTAACCGTGAAATTAAAGAACATGATGGACACCCGCATCCGCGTAGTATCCGTCGACAGCTGGTAGGCCGGTCGGAGGGCGATACTCTCTCGTGCGTCCAGGATCAGCGATAATGCAGTTGCGTTCATGCTCGAGCCATACGAGCCATGCGACTGCCTTGCACGACTACTCATCGCCCCAGCGGTACCCCCCTGGTGGTAACACCACCATGCGATCTTTCTGTAGAAAATTCTTTCGAAATACTCTCCTACATGCTGATACTATCGTGCATGCTTCTGTAAAGGGGCACACGCTTCCGCAACGCATAAGTTACTCTCGAAAAGCTAGATACGCTCGTCTCAAAACCGTAACATCTGTACGACAATATTGCACAAATTGCGTCGCAAAATCAAATTTATAATCTATGCGACTCGATTCTTCCTCATACCATTTTAAAAAGCGCTCGCGATCCGCTGAGAACACGGTATCGGGTGAGTAAAAATGCAAAGCCGGCAGAGGACCTGAGTAATTCTGATATTCCGGTGTGTTGAATAAATAGGGATATGTACCTTTTGCGACCTCATCAGCGAAACCAAGGGCCTTGGGTAAAGCGCTAAGAGCCATGGGTAAATAGTTTAGAATATCGACAAAAACGACATCGCCAATCTTCATCGAGACAATCTTCGTACCATTCATAATCAGAGAGGGCAACTGTGTTTTTTACACTTCGATCAATTACCGTAGAATAAATTGCGCATCGAAACCTCTCGCATTATGAACAATACAGATGGTCTTTTTAAATATTTGCGATAATGCCAATTTCACGAGCTCCCCAACAGGATCATCGATAAACACAAATTAACGTTTACCACAGTCAGCACAATCGGTCTCTATATCTGTGATATCCAGACAAGTCATACATACGCATTGTGTAACACATAAATTTGGCTTGCGAATTCATGTCGATTTATCATCGTACAATTGTTCGTGTTGCTGCGTCTCAAAATCATAAAATAAAAATCTCGTGGAAGGCTTGTCTTTTTTCTTCTCCTTTTGCGCCTCTGGTTTCTTAAGAGGTGCTATAAAGCACGCATGCATAGTCGGTTGAGTTTGCCTGCATGTAATACAAAACGATATACCACATTGTAACGGTATTTTTACGTTAACATTAATTTTTGTCTTCCGAGTGGAAGAATTCGGGCTCGAACACGAAGATAATTCGTTATAGACTTCTGTAGGAGGTATAAGTAGGGTTTATTCAATAATTAACATAGAATTATGCAGTGTTCGGCTTTTTGGCGCTGCTAGCCGTACAATTAATTTGTGACGTATAATCGCTCTGAAAGTTCCGTGCTCTTCTTTATCCGCGATGATATCGGATTTTGACTTCTGCGCTCCTTGGGTCAGCGGTGAATGTCCCAACTAGGCGTAATCGAGCTCGTCCGTCTTAATCTTTGCCCTCCTGGCTGCTGATGCGCGGTCTGCTGGGCTCGATGTGCTGTTGCTGGCGCGTCGGTCAGTTGATACAGACGCCGAGTCTGTGTCCGTGTCCGCGTTATTTGTTAATTAATCGAAATTCTTTGCTTTTTAAGCTGTTTCGCGTCCGGGTTCTTTGTTTGTCGTGTCCGTGCCGTTCCCGTGGATCTTAGGTGTGTTTTTTCGTGGTCATATCGTTCTTAGGTCGCGAGTGATGTTTTTTCTATGGTGTAATATGACAGTTAAGAGATCTTCATTTTTCTGTATTTTTTATTATTAATGATTTCTGTGGTGGATCTCTCGACAATCTTCGGTGTTGATCTTGGACGTTCTTGATATGCTTCTGCGATGGTGAGTTGGTTTTTTATTTTGTCTTTTTCTTATCCATTATCTCTTGTTGGGTGTTGTCATTCCCATCCGACGCGCTTGACAAGGCTAATCAATTTGTTTCTCTTCTAATTATTTCTCTATTGATCCAAAAATTCTCAAATTACTTTTCCTAGGTCTGGTTCGATAGTGACCGCCTAATTCTACTTATCAATTAATTTTCCTACTTTTTTTTTTTTAATTCTACTCTATAAATCTATCCCTTCTTGTTGCGTAGACTTATTACATACTTTAAGTCTATCGTACCATGCCTGTGTGTTATAATCTCCTTAAATATTATTAATTAGTCTACCTCCTTTCTCTATGTTGTACCACTATTCCTTCCACCAGGCTTTATCCTTCAACCTCTTGGTGTCAAAAAAAAGTTTTTTTCACATTTGTCGATGCGCTGCGCTAACAATTCTTCTTCCAGACTATTCTTACTTATTGCTAATTATCCAATTCAAACTTCCTTATGTGATTTTCTCAAGTCTTCTAAACTAAACCCTACTCATCTATTTTAATGCCACCAACTTTCTCTTCTAAATTTGTTTTTTAGAATATGTTCTGTTTTTACACGGTCCAATGCTGTTCGGTATGAATCTTTTTATTGTTTCCTCCACTGACTTTTACTGTATTCTTTCATTTGTCAATGTTCTAACAAGTTTTCCGGTTAACTCACACCCTTTTTTATTAAAATTCTTGGATTTAAGATGAATAGCAATATTTTTACTTTAGCGCACAAGCGAGTTCTGACTGGGTCGACGGTTGAAAAGAATAAGAGCCTCTCTCTGTTCGAAGCTGCCTTATATACCTTTTTCCATCCTTTCCCACTCTCTTATTTTAACTCCTCTTATTACAATATCTCATGTGATTTCTATTGTTTCAGTTGTCCCGCCACCGTGCCCTGTAACGTTTCGCTGTGACACACCACAGCTGCGCTTCCGAGAATTTACTGGGTCTTCTCGTTATTATTTCTTTGTATCGAGATCTATTTACGGAATAAATTGAGTTTTGAGCAAAATGTTTTTCTTTTTATTTAGTTCTTAATTCTCCTTTCTCTATTATAGGTGACTCCGTCACATTTGTGCCTTATCTGGTCTGGTGCCTGAGAGTAATGTTTTCTTCTTAATTTCTATTTTGCAAATATATGATTTTTATTCCTCTATTCCTCTAGAGTCGTGACTACGTCTCAACATACTTGCATCTTTTTATCTGTGGTTTTAATCATACGCGAGCAACTTCTACAGATTTTCAATGTTTTACAGACGCTGTACCGTCTATATTTACGAGACGTAAAACCCGCGGAGCCCTCACCCTTGTGATGAGCGAGGCAAAATGCACCAAAGAACAATCGGTTACAGTCTGTGCAATACTCAGGCTGTGAGTCTCTATTGCCGTTTCAATAAGTGGATTTATATCGAGCACATTGATAGCTACAGCGATGGTCGAGTGTATTCGATCATACTTGGAATTACACTGTGTGCAGAGCCCTCGAATACCTAGCGCACCAGCGAAATTTAATATTGGCTGGTAGTGATAAGAGCGTTTATAATAGAGAATAAAGAGTGTATGATTAATTTTACCTATTGTAGAGAGTACGGATTTTCGCTCGTCGTAGAGAGCCGGAACGCGTTTTCCGTGGGTGAGTAATTCATAAACAACAATCTGTATAACCTTGTGAACCAAGTACTCCTGAAAGAGCTGAATTTAGCGCACACCACATCCTTTAGACGGTGTCGTTACCCCTGCATTACGCGTGAGGTCTATCGCTGCTGTATGATGCGCTCCTCGAAGCCCGTTCCGAATTTGACACCATCGTCTGTGTAGCTCGCCCGTACGTATTTGACCGCGTTCGGCATGTGCTCGGGCTGTGACAAGCGATCGTTGTAGACACAAATCTGTATAAAACGGACTATGAACACCACCAACGATTCATTCGAAGAGTTACAGTCTACACGAAACCAATCAAAATGGCAAATAACGGTGCAACGTCTCACGCGATATCGCCATATATAGGGAACCCGTTATGTACGGTTTAAATAAATCATTTAGTAAAAAGATCGCCGCCAGGCTCGAGTTGAACTCTACGTGTATTCTTACACTAGTGGTGAAAATATTGTTGAATACTTTTACCGGAATTACACTCAGTGCGGACGAGTGGCAAGTTTTCAAAAGTGATTTTTTTCGCGTACAACGATATTTCGAAGCTCATGGGGCTGATGCCGAAAAAATGTATAATATCCACATAGAGCACACAGCGCATTACACACTTTTAACCTCATGTTACCAGCACAGAGCTGTCTCATTTAGTAAAATAAGCGGTAGCGCGAATGAGGAATACGAGAATGAAGAGGAATCTGGAGAATCGAATAGGAAACGCTTCCGAAAATACTCTCCAAACATTGTTCTTTAGCGGCCGACATTTCATATGCTCGTCAAAATAAGTAGAAGAATTGATATTCATATGCAGGCTCTAGAGAGCAAAACTGAAACGATTCAGCGGTGTACAAACGAGGTGGTATTATATGCCCGTGAACAGATAGTTGTCAGTAAAACGCCTCGTGCAGCAGCGTATGAGATCATGGGTTCCAAGGAATTCTTTGAAGAAGCGCTCGCGCACATCACGACCTTGCTATCGCTGATTATGCATCGGGTGTTGCGTTGCTCTCGCAATAATTCTCCGTATGTGTAGCTATTTGTGATTAAGAAACAGTTGTAAATAATTGTATAAAGTGTACATTTCGCTCGAAATATTATAAAGCAGAGACTGAGGTCAGTTATGGACAGAGAGAGAGAGAAAGAGAGAGAGAGAGAGAGAGAGAGAGAGAGAGAGAGAGAGAGAGAGAGAGAGAGAGAGAGAGAGAGAGAGAGAGAGAGAGAGAGAGAGAGAGACAGAGACAGAGACAGAGACAGAGACAGAGAGAGAGACAGAGAGAGAGACAGAGACAGAGACAGAGACAGAGACAGAGACAGAGACAGAGAGAGAGACAGAGACAGAGACAGAGACAGAGACAGAGACAGAGACAGAGACAGAGACAGAGACAGAGACAGAGACAGAGACAGAGACAGAGACAGAGACAGAGACAGAGACAGAGACAGAGACAGAGACAGAGACAGAGACAGAGACAGAGACAGAGACAGAGACAGAGACAGAGACAGAGACAGAGACAGAGACAGAGACAGAGACAGAGACAGAGACAGAGACAGAGACAGAGACAGAGACAGAGACAGAGACAGAGACAGAGACAGAGACAGAGACAGAGACAGAGACAGAGACAGAGACAGAGACAGAGACAGAGACAGAGACAGAGACAGAGACAGAGACAGAGACAGAGACAGAGACAGAGACAGAGACAGAGACAGAGACAGAGACAGAGACAGAGACAGAGACAGAGACAGAGACAGAGACAGAGACAGAGACAGAGACAGAGACAGAGACAGAGACAGAGACAGAGACAGAGACAGAGACAGAGACAGAGACAGAGACAGAGACAGAGACAGAGACAGAGACAGAGACAGAGACAGAGACAGAGACAGAGACAGAGACAGAGACAGAGACAGAGACAGAGACAGAGACAGAGACAGAGACAGAGACAGAGACAGAGACAGAGACAGAGACAGAGACAGAGACAGAGACAGAGACAGAGACAGAGACAGAGACAGAGACAGAGACAGAGACAGAGACAGAGACAGAGACAGAGACAGAGACAGAGACAGAGACAGAGACAGAGACAGAGACAGAGACAGAGACAGAGACAGAGACAGAGACAGAGACAGAGACAGAGACAGAGACAGAGACAGAGACAGAGACAGAGACAGAGACAGAGACAGAGACAGAGACAGAGACAGAGACAGAGACAGAGACAGAGACAGAGACAGAGACAGAGACAGAGACAGAGACAGAGACAGAGACAGAGACAGAGACAGAGACAGAGACAGAGACAGAGACAGAGACAGAGACAGAGACAGAGACAGAGACAGAGACAGAGACAGAGACAGAGACAGAGACAGAGACAGAGACAGAGACAGAGACAGAGACAGAGACAGAGACAGAGACAGAGACAGAGACAGAGACAGAGACAGAGACAGAGACAGAGACAGAGACAGAGACAGAGACAGAGACAGAGACAGAGACAGAGACAGAGACAGAGACAGAGACAGAGACAGAGACAGAGACAGAGACAGAGACAGAGACAGAGACAGAGACAGAGACAGAGACAGAGACAGAGACAGAGACAGAGACAGAGACAGAGACAGAGACAGAGACAGAGACAGAGACAGAGACAGAGACAGAGACAGAGACAGAGACAGAGACAGAGACAGAGACAGAGACAGAGACAGAGACAGAGACAGAGACAGAGACAGAGACAGAGACAGAGACAGAGACAGAGACAGAGACAGAGACAGAGACAGAGACAGAGACAGAGACAGAGACAGAGACAGAGACAGAGACAGAGACAGAGACAGAGACAGAGACAGAGACAGAGACAGAGACAGAGACAGAGACAGAGACAGAGACAGAGACAGAGACAGAGACAGAGACAGAGACAGAGACAGAGACAGAGACAGAGACAGAGACAGAGACAGAGACAGAGACAGAGACAGAGACAGAGACAGAGACAGAGACAGAGACAGAGACAGAGACAGAGACAGAGACAGAGACAGAGACAGAGACAGAGACAGAGACAGAGACAGAGACAGAGACAGAGACAGAGACAGAGACAGAGACAGAGACAGAGACAGAGACAGAGACAGAGACAGAGACAGAGACAGAGACAGAGACAGAGACAGAGACAGAGACAGAGACAGAGACAGAGACAGAGACAGAGACAGAGACAGAGACAGAGACAGAGACAGAGACAGAGACAGAGACAGAGACAGAGACAGAGACAGAGACAGAGACAGAGACAGAGACAGAGACAGAGACAGAGACAGAGACAGAGACAGAGACAGAGACAGAGACAGAGACAGAGACAGAGACAGAGACAGAGACAGAGACAGAGACAGAGACAGAGACAGAGACAGAGACAGAGACAGAGACAGAGACAGAGACAGAGACAGAGACAGAGACAGAGACAGAGACAGAGACAGAGACAGAGACAGAGACAGAGACAGAGACAGAGACAGAGACAGAGACAGAGACAGAGACAGAGACAGAGACAGAGACAGAGACAGAGACAGAGACAGAGACAGAGACAGAGACAGAGACAGAGACAGAGACAGAGACAGAGACAGAGACAGAGACAGAGACAGAGACAGAGACAGAGACAGAGACAGAGACAGAGACAGAGACAGAGACAGAGACAGAGACAGAGACAGAGACAGAGACAGAGACAGAGACAGAGACAGAGACAGAGACAGAGACAGAGACAGAGACAGAGACAGAGACAGAGACAGAGACAGAGACAGAGACAGAGACAGAGACAGAGACAGAGACAGAGACAGAGACAGAGACAGAGACAGAGACAGAGACAGAGACAGAGACAGAGACAGAGACAGAGACAGAGACAGAGACAGAGACAGAGACAGAGACAGAGACAGAGACAGAGACAGAGACAGAGACAGAGACAGAGACAGAGACAGAGACAGAGACAGAGAGAGAGAGAGAGAGAGAGAGAGAGAGAGAGAGAGAGAGAGAGAGAGAGAGAGAGAGAGAGAGAGAGAGAATAAGTTATGTTACGTCAAAATCGCGGCCTATCTTACGATCCCACGAATTTAACATAGATTTCATGTTTCGGTGTATCTTTTCCGTGCTCTGGTCAAGGAGAATAAATTCTCCCTTTACCACACCCGACGAGAAAATACCGAAGACGCAAGCCCGTTTTTGAGTCTAACCTCGCGGAAAATTACTCGGGATAGGGCTGGAGTGCGTTTTGTTCTTGGTTGGGAATAATCACTTCACGAATAATGGGGAGGGACTTGAATGACAATTTCACGCGGAGCAAGGTTTCACTATAATTGGTAATTGAAAATTATACCTACGGTTGTTTGTTACTGTGGTTCTTACTGTTGAACGTTGGTTGGGCGTAGATTAGTGTAGTCAGACAGACTAAAAATCGAACGTAGGCGTTGGTGCGTATTAATAATTATTTATTGAAATAAAACTACATGAGTAGTTGAATGTTGCACGTTCAATATTCCCGATTTTACAAGCGTTAATAATTATAAGTACTGTACTCTTACTCTGTACTACTTGAAACGATACTTTGTGAAAATTAAGCCGTGGTGAAAATTTATCGTTCTGGACTGCTTTATTTCCCGGCAAGCAGTACTACTTGTTGCCTTGGAAAAATTCTAATTCACTGCCGGCGACTTATTGACTACCAGGCTAGTGATTAGTCCTCTAGTTGACCCCCCGTGAAACTGTGTTACTTGACTCCCCGTGAAAAAGTGTTGCCGGCCGATTTTCGCGGCCTTTTATAGGGCTCCTGAGCGTCGAAAATTCTTGTCGTCAAGCGCGTAAAAGAAGAGAAGGGATAAAGCCCTATCCTGATTATAAGAATTTCCCCGTGGTCTATCTCGACCATACACGTATTCATTCCCCTTACTTGCAGAGTAGCTTCCCGACATGCAGACCCATAGATCTATGCAAGTGCATCGGTATGGCGCGCTCTGATTTGTCCGCGCGATGTGCTACACAGAGGACCACGCGATTAGGTGAGGGAACGCGTTCGAAGCGTTTTTCCCCTGAAAAATAAGGCGATTTTTACCACCCCGCTTCTTGGCCTACTTTCAATAGACTTTCCTAGTTTAGGTAATATCCTTATGCTCGCTTTTCTGTAGATGTGTCTATGGTAATGGCTTAGTTTTTCAGCGTTTTTACGGAACTTAAATAAATCCTTCACATGAAATCACTAATAATAATTTTGTTACAGCTTCTGTAGTTAACTTTGACGTATGCAACCTGATTTCTGCGTTAATCTCTTATTAGTATAAATGGTTTCGTTGAGTTATGGCTTATTCCAAACATCATTGGTTATTCGTTAAATTAGTGATTACTCTAGTTATAGCTAATGAGTTTTCTTAGATAATTTGTTAGTTAGACGTTAGATTTCTTATAGATAATAAGTTTTCTTAAATAATTTGCTAATTGGACGATTATTCTCGTGCTATAGAAACGAGGAAGCTCTATTGAAACGCGTTACCGTTTTCTCTCTTTCTCGATTCGTTTTACTTTTAGTATTTAGCTGTAAAACAATCTTAACATTTCATTTTATCCTGTCTATATATGTGTAATGTATTCCATATGAATAACTTGATGGTAAAACGAGTATGTCTATGCATGGAAACGAGAGAGAGAGAGAGAGAGAGAAAGAGAGAGAGTTCTTCTCTTGAGAACGACTCGCCTAACTTGGTTACTCGTACATTTCGTTCGTAGCCAAGTCGGCTAGATCGCCGTTCAGCCCTAGCGATAAGGCGTTCGTAGTGGTATAGAGTCGCCTAGCCTCGCTTTTCTGCAGAAGAAAATTTGTTGAAACATGTTATAGTTTTTCTCTCTTTCTCGTTTAGTCTTACTTATGGGTGTTCAGCTGTAAAATAATCTTAACATTTCATTTTATCCTATATATATATGTATAACATATTCCATATATATAATTTACTAGTAAAACAAGTAATTTTATACATGAAAACGAGAGAGAGCGAGAGAGTTCTTCTCTTGAGAATGACTCGCCTAGCTTGGTTACTCGTACATTTCGTTCGTACGCAAGTCAGCTAGATCGCTGTTCAGACCTCGCGCAAGGCGTTTTCGTTACTCGGAGAGTCGGCCAGCCTCGCTTTCCTGCAGCAGAAGCTTCATTGCAACTCAATTTTAGTCTCATCTCTTTCCCGTTTTTCTGTCTATTTTTCGCTATTTTACCATAAATTGATCCTAATATTTCCTTTATCCTTTCTATATAGGCATAACATGTTCTATATATTTATGATGGTGTTTTTACTATAAATTCCAATATTTTACGAGAGACATGTTAATATATAGGCATAACATGTTTTATATATTTATGATGGTATTTTTACTATAAATTCCAATATTTTACGAGAGACATATTAATGTATAGGCATAACATGTTTTATATATTTATGATAGTATTTTTACTATAAATTCCAATATTTTACGAGAGACATATTAATGTAATCCCAAGAGAAAAGGGGAATTAATCGTGATGTACTGATCTTTCTTCTATTACCCGACTATACTTGGTAAGCTCATTAATTCGATGTGGGTTGTACTCGTTTTCGAGTGACAGCCATGGGTAGTTTCCATATGGAAGCATAATTGTTCTTTTTGCTGCTGATATTTTATCTACAGTATTCGTGTGAACATTTTAATAGTCATAACTCTTTCGTTTAAATCAACAGTTCCTCTGCTTTTGTTAATTGTTTCACTTAGTTAATAATTGTTCGTGATTTCATCATTTTTGTAAAGAGAGAGAGAGAGAGAAGATTTCAGGCAAGAGCGAGAAGAAAGGGTGCGGTCGCTTGGTCACGTGATAGCGTTCCCTCCAACCGCTCCCTTATGACCAACAACGCCCCGACGGCGACTAGCCGAACCCCTGGTCTAGGATTGAGGGTAAGGCCGCGCTGAATCATAGATCCATAAATGGCAGTCGATAACCGGGTCTACGCAGTAGATCCCATGGTTTGAAAGTTTGCCTTTTGACCGGGAGCGCCGAAAAATTCCATCTTTACAAGATTAATTCTTCCCGGGAGACGGTCGGTAGGGCCGTATCTTCACCCTGTTCCGATCTCCGTCACTAAAATCGCTCTCCTCTCCCCTTAAGAAGTTCGAGAATAAAAGAAAAATGTGAGAGGTTACTTTTACTGTAGCGAAACTAAAACAGAAGAACTTTAACGTAATCGAAATGAAAAAAGATAAATGCGACGTTACGTCAGGACGTAACACCTCCCCCCTTAAAACGATTATTAGGAGAAGCCTAATAATCGAATCCGAGGGTGAAGCTAACAATTTTCCAATTATGCTTGTCGTACTATTCTTTTTCTTTTAACGACTTGTCTCTTGCAGGATCTTGGAATCTGTATGTGGTACTAGCTTTTGGTTCGTACCATGACGAATTCGTTAAACACAACCAAAACGTTACTTTTAATAGAGAAAGGATATTTGATTGGCAACGGTTTGGCCATATTGCTATTCTTGCTTTGGTTAAATATTGTTCTACGTTAAGTGTATGTATATGTGCGATTATATTTCTTCGGATTTATCCGCACTATGCTTAGTGGGAATATTATATGGTCCTAATTTTTAACTTAATTATTTTGTTGCTTCATATTTCCCGATAATAAGTGTTATGTTATTGTACTTATACATGCGTCCCTTTATTTATGGGCATTTGTATTTCTCTCTTTTCCTTTTCTAATATTTTCTTCACTTGTTTACTTTGTTTATTCGCTTCTTGATTTTACTGTTATATTTTCTTTTCTTTGAAATGTTTAACCCCTTTTCTTTTTTCTTGCAACCGTACAATAAGCTAGGTGAATTCTTTTCTTAAATGTTACTTATGATTCAATAACGGTGAATATTGAACGTGACTTCCTGGTTACAGTGTATGTGTTCTGAATTCTACTTCTTCTTATAATTCGTAATCTTTATCCAAATATTTTGTAACGTGGCAGAATATTCGAGCTACGTCCTCCTCGCTCAACGGCTACCAGCACGATCGCTCAGGGCTGCAGGGGATGATTTTCGTATTTTATTTATTCTTTATTTTTATTTTTTTTGTTGTATTTTTTTTATATATATAACGCGTTCGATACGACCGAGGGATGGAGAGGGAGTACGAGGGAGAGGAGAGCAATGGGACGACTTCGGGAACTTCGGACCGATATTTTATGTTTTCTTGGTTGGAATATGCCACGTTCCCGACGACGCACCAAAGAGTACGCGGCCTTCCATCCTTAGCGGCCGTCGACTCACGGGAATCTATGTATCTCCGAGAGTCATCTGCTGGGCTACGCGCAACGTTGGAATTGTCTATCGCTAAGGAATACATTGTCCAGCTGAGGCGCTAGTCGCGGTCAGCGTGCGACACCGGTTCCCCCAATTAACCGAGTTTAGCGGGTTAAGTGGGGATCATAGGTTACGGGCACGCGTGCCGGCAGGACCTCGGGGCTTTTTCCCCGGTGACCGTTGAGCGAACCAGACGTAGCGTACTGTCTATCGGTGTCCCGCTCTATTTTTCGAAGTCCCACAAATTACTATCGAGGCAAGGAACAGAGTGTGGTTCCTCAAGCCAGCATCAGAACGCTAAACGATCAACTTTCGTAACTTGAGGAAAATCAGGAAGACTCCTCCAACATCTTTCGAGGTTTCCCAGATTTCGAGGAACATCGCATCGTCATCGTCCCGGTGAGCTCTCTTCCCTTCTGCGGTCTTTGGCTAATATTTTATTATTTTATTATTATTTATCATCTAACTGGTGTGGTCGAAATTTATTCGAGCTTGGTCACCCCTGCGACTCTGGTACACTGTGCAGAGTGTCAATTTGTATTGGGAATCGCGGCGTTTAATAAGAGTAACCTCGAGATCGTGTAACGTATAGAAGCCGGGGAAAAGTCATTATATTAATTAATTGTTTTTGTTGACGAGTAAACCGTGCGCGCGTTAAGCCGTTATCCCGGAGTGCTTTAGAATTGGTTAATTAGTTTGTGTGGGATTGGAACGAAATAGACCGCGTCACGGATTTTGTCGAATTGTGGGTTTTGGAGGTACACGAGTTGGTTTGAGTTTCCTTTCGTTTGAATGTAGAAGGTCGTACGCGAGTTCGCCCGTCGTCCCGTTGTAATTTGGATGTAAAAGGGACTGGCACGGGGTAGACCGCGTTGCGTATCAGTCCAATTAATCGGCGTTTCTCTGCCTGATTTATTTATTTATTCGTTATTTATTTATTTATTTTGTTTATTTGATTATTTATTTTTTTATTATTATATTATGATTGTGTTAACGTTAACCTAGAATTGCGGAGAGCGTAGTCGCCCGTCGTCCCGTATTTTAGACGTGGATTCAAGGGATTCGTACGGTCCGAGGCGTATCTCGCGTAGTTCGATTGTTTGTTACGTTTTATTATATTTCATTCCACGAACTAATTATTGACTGACATTATTATTCTGATGTTAATTATTTTATTATCATTATTATTTTGGTTATTATTTAATTATTAGTCGTCATTTATCCGTTATTTTATAACTTATGAACTGCGGAAGATCCCTGGGTTTATGCCTTTTACATGATATATAAATCTCAGGATTGAAATATAGAGCCGTCGGTAGCTTCGCGTACGTGACCTCCTGACGTCCCGTTGTTATGGTTTTTTCGATGTATGTGGGATTAGCTCGGGATAGGCCGTATCGCGGACTGTGAACAGAGACTACCGAACGTCGAAAATACATCGATAAATATTGTTCGAAATTCGAGGCGAGCGAGACAGGCTATACAACATCTACAGGGTATGAGAGTGAGAGAGAGAGAACGGGATAACTGCTATCTCCGACTTAAAGATTAAAATTAAGATATCCAACTAGCTTTAGAGAATTGTTATAAAGGAGAGACTAATTTTACGGGACATCTTATTTGAATTCTAAATTGGTGTTTATTGGAAATGAATAACTATTCGCCAGAAATAAAGAAGTTTGTAAGTCCCGTACCTGCTGTGGTTGTTTAAATTATTTACTGTTATTATTTAGTTTGTTTATTTATTATTTATTGAGCCGACTTCGTTCATGGTTCTCGTTTGGCTTATTTATTGACCATATTTTATTTTTGACTAATTAGTGACTTGATAGTCCGAACCACCCACTCTGCCTTGAACAGCTGTAGCTGGCCTGGGTCGAGACTGGTCATCCAACTCGGTATTTTTTCCTTCCGGCGCGAAAGCGCCTGGCGCCCATCTCGAAAGAGAAAATAAAAAGGAAGGAAAAAATAACTTGGACCAGTCATAGGTAACGTGGTGCGTTGAGGCACAAATTTACCGTTACAATTTGCTTCGTTGGAGTATTTGCTCTTTCTCTCTTTTTGTAACTCAAATATTATTTATGTCTAATGACACGGTTAAAATATCCTTTTTCTCCTTTTCTTATACCACACATCGGAGTGGTTAACTTGATTTGAATAATAGCAGCTGACGTGTGTAAGAATATGTAGGTATGAATTTTCTCATACAGACTTGGTGTTAATTCAATAGCTCGTGGACGTTGGTTTCTGAAGTTCGTGAAATTCTTGGAGTTCTTGAAGTTCTTAGCCCTTTTGAAGTTCTTGACGTTCTAAGCGTTTTGAAGTTCTTAGCGTTCTAAGCGTTTTGAAGTTCTTGATGTTCTAAGCGTTTTGAAGTTCTTGATGTTCTAAGCGTTTTGAAGTTCTTGATGTTCTAAGCGTTTTGAAGTTCTTGGCGTTCGTTAAGTTTCTTTAGAGTTGTTAGTGTTCGTGAAGTTCTTAAAATTTTTGTACATATAATGCTGGACGTTCGTGTGGATTCTCCTACTGTCTCGCCTTCATGATGGTTGGCTCCCTGAGATTTGGTATAAGGATTCAACGATCGTCTAGTATGAAACGAATGCTTCCTTTTACTCTGAGGAGATGTAAATGTTTGGTTGAGGTATCCAGGGCAGTACGGTGGCCCTCGGAATGAATGACTTGTAAACTCTTGTGTCTGTGAAACATAATGTGCATTACTAATATGCGATATAATAGTGTGGTTAACGATTATTATTGTTATTGTATATCTTTTTTTTCTTTGCCTTTTTTTTTTTTTTTATATATTTTGTTTTATTTTAAGTATATATATTTATTTATATATATATATTTTTTTTCTTTTTCTTTTTATTCTTATTCTGAGAAAAAATGCAACACCCTTTTTTTTTAGAGTGCGAAAAGGCATAAATAAAATAATTCTGTGTATTATGAATCAACATATATACAGGGTGATTCAAAAAAAGTGACCGACCGGCAGTATGCCGATAGCTGAGGTCATTTTAAGCACAATTACTTAGCGGTTTTCCGAAAATCTCAAAAGTTTATTAATGAGATGCAATTAAAGTCAAATAATAAATGACCAATCAGGAGCACATACGCTTCCCGCGCCGGAAGTCGGCAAATGTTCGATGGAAACCGAGACCTCGGTCTGCGGCAACGTCGGACGGGATAGTATAGTAGAATGACGCATGTCATTTGTTCATTCGCATGGGTTTTTTATGCGCGATCGAAGAAAATAATTGAAAGGTGATGTGCTCGTGATGTGTTCCAAAGTGAAAAAATGGGAATAAAATGTTAATAATAATTTAACCAGATGTAATTATTTATTATGTCTTAACCTTTAAACGTTCCAAATAGTGCTTGTAATTGTGTTTTGTTCTCTTTAAATAAATAATTGTACATTGAAATGTGTGGCACTCTATAACTGTTATCTCTATGATAATAATTAAAATGCAATGAATCTCCTAGGCCATGGTTCATTTAATATAGTATTTAATTATGATAAAAATTATGATGTGTTCATGACACAAATTATAGCGTATAAAAAGTCACAACTAGCGAATGCCTTTCGCCACTAGAAATGAGATATGTAGTAGGTATGCGTGACAAATGTCATATTTCGCACCTGACAATACAACTTGAAGCTTCAAATTATTAACGACAGCTTCATTAATATGAGGAGATGTTTTTACCTTTATAAGAAAAGTTAAGTAACACTTGACACATCGATGCATGGCAGAAGAGACTACGATGCTACCAAAGGTGCCAAATCTGTCTGAAGCAGCTGCATTAGGACCAGAAGACACTTCCATCAACATCTATAAGACTTCTCTATTATACTTTTCTTATAGCTACGCACGACAAAATCAATCGCCCTGCCCTGCCGATGCTGCTTGAGTCTCCAAATTGTTGGTGGTTAGTAAGTATAAGGTGATAGCGAGATGATAGTGAGGTGCGAGGAAAGTGAGAGCAAGGTAAGCGGACGGCGAGAGTGAGGTGAGATCAAGGTGAGAGGAGCTTGTGATCAAGAAGAGAGCAAGTTAAGACGAAGGGCAATTTTCGGTGTCCCTGTAAATGTAGTAAAAAAAAAATCGGTCCAGTTACAAGATGTTATGCCGGTAACACGTAAATACTCGTAGCATATTACGGTTGACGGTATAATATTTTTAAGGGTTATTATTTGGAATCGTTCGCTTATAAGGAGTTGAATCTCGCGTGACTGAGATAAAAACCGACTGAGGATGCAATGGAATAGATTTGTAGCACAGTCTGATTTGGCACGTCTTGAGCATTTCTTGAGCGTTCAAGCAAAGATTGTATAAATCGCGCAGACCTACCAGCATGGTTATTGCACGTACATGCATGCCGATAGAAAGGTCGTATGAATGTAATGACATTAAAAATTCATCACTCAATCAATAATTATAGTATCGAATCCACTCATGGTGAATATTGTAGGGGAGAAACTGCAAAACTAAAGGTTTCATCTGCATTGTACTTGATATCAGAAAACTCGCGTATATTTACGTCTTTTTATACGCTTATAATAATACACGCAATAAATACATAAAAACTTTACTCCTGGAAGTCTACAGTGCTTGTAACTTGACCGATATTTTGTTAACGATATTTGGAGGCATCGAAAAATTGGCAGTCAAAGTACACACCGTGATCCACGTTTGCATTCGGTAAAGATAACCCCATCATTGGACGAGCGAATAAACAACATATCATTTGACTCCTGTAATCGTACAAAACTTGTAACTTGGCAGATATCTTAGATCGGATGTGTAAAGAGATATAAAAAATTACCAGTCAATGTATACTCCGCAAACCATGTTGACATCCGAAAAAGATTTAATCTGATGATTGAAATAGCAATAAAGAAATTAAAACTTAACTTCTGGCAGTGAACAGCGCTTTGTTATGCCGCGGAATATTCGACAAAATTCCATTCATTACTTTATTCTCCTGCGCTCAGTCGCGAAGTGTAAGGATGTGCTGAAGTACGAATCGAGTCGTCCTCAACGAACGGCATTAAGTGCAATTTTCCAATTTCGCCAAACGTAGATATTTAATAATGAACCGACATGAGTTTAAAGTTTCACATCAACCTGAACGGTTCATCCGAGGTCAGACTGGCCCAAAATAATAAAATCTAAGGGTACATTCAAACAAGATTATTTGGTTCCTCGTCGGTAACTCGAGAACATAGCAAACGCATAATTTGTACTTAATTTTCTATTTATATTTCGTAATTAATAACGCAAAGTTGCCGTTGTTTACAATAAACCTTACATTAACTCTGTTATCGTGAATTGACGTTTTTATCTCAGTCACGCGAGATTCAACTCCTTATAAGCGAACGATTCCAAATAATAACCCTTAAAAATATTATACCGTCAACCGTAATATGCTACGAGTATTTACGTGTTACCGGCATAACATCTTGTAACTGGACCGATTTTTTTTTTACTACATTTACAGGGACACCGAGAATTGCCCTTCGTCTTAACTTGCTCTCTCCTTGATCACACGCTCCTCTCACCTTGATCTCACCTCACTCTCGCCGTCCGCTCACCTTGCTCTCACTTTCCTCGCACCTCACTATCATCTCGCTATCACCTTATACTTACTAACCACCAACAATTTGGAGACTCAAGCAGCATCGGCAGGGCAGGGCGATTGATTTTGTCGTGCGTAGCTATAAGAAAAGTATAATAGAAAAGTCTTATAGATGTTGATGGAAGCGTCTTCTGGTCCTAATGCAGCTGCTTCAGACAGATTTGGCACCTTTGGTAGCATCGCAGTCTCTTCTGCCATGCATCGATGTATCAAGTGTTACTTAACTTTTCTTATAAAGGTAAAAACATCTCCTCATATTAATGAAGCTGTCGTTAATAATTTGAAGCTTCAAGTTGTATTGTCAGGTGCGAAATATGACATTTGTCACGCATACCTACTACATATCTCATTTCTAGTGGCGAAAGGCATTCGCTAGTTGTGACTTTTTATACGCTATAATTTGTGTCATGAACACATCATAATTTTTATCATAATTAAATACTATATTAAATGAACCATGGCCTAGGAGATTCATTGCATTTTAATTATTATCATAGAGATAACAGTTATAGAGTTTCACACATTTCAATGTATAATTATTTATTTAAAGAGAACAAAACACAATTACAAACACTATTTGGAACGTTTAAAGGTTAAGACATAATAAATAATTACATCTGGTTAAAGTATTATTAACATTTTATTCCCATTTTTTCACTTTGGAACATATCACGAGCACATCACCTTTCAATTATTTTCTTCGATCGCGCATAAAAAAACCCATGCGAATGAACAAATGACATGCGTCATTCTACTATACTATCCCGTCCGACGTTGCCGCAGACCGAGGTCTCGGTTTCCATCGAACATTTGCCGACTTCCGGCGCGGGAAGCGTATGTGCTCCTGATTGGTCATTTATTATTTGACTTTAATTGCATCTCATTAATAAACTTTTGAGATTTTCGGAAAACCGCTAAGTAATTGTGCTTAAAATGACCTCAGCTATCGGCATACTGCGGGTCGGTCACTTTTTTTGAATCACCCTGTATGTAAGGGTATAGTTATATAGTTTTAGCTCAAAATAGATTTACTTACGTGAGTATTTGGTGTTGAGAGAAGTTTTCCTTGCATTATTCCTTCGCTTATGCATTTTTTTTTTTTTTTTTTTTTTTTTTATATCTACCATTTGTGTAACGAAAGTGTTACCAGTGTCCCATTATGGCGTTTTTGAATAGTCGCACGTCTTGTTGATAAGAGAGTGAACATCGTCGGTGGGGGCTTGTGGCTGGTGGCGTAATGTAGAGTCGCTTTCCAACAAGTAATCCACCAAGTTTTGGATCGTAATCTGTTCGGTACTACGGGGGGGCTTTGGGAATAGGAAGGGGAGGTATTAGTAACTATGTTTGCCTTGTTTTGAAACCTTTAAGAAAAATTCCTATTCAGTTAAACTTGAACATATTGATCATTGCTATTATTATTACTGCTATTACTATTATTACCATTATTATTGTTACTATTATTATTACTACTATGATTATATATATCAGGGGTACAAATTGAAAATGCGGGTTTGATAACAGATGGCGTTACTAACGCTATACGCATCAGGCAGTACTGTGACTATGTTCATGTCAAAGCTACGTCTTATAGCTTTAATTTTCAGTATGTGTCAATTTGTCGCAGTGTCAAATTCATAGTTTTTTTGAGCTCTCAATATGTCGAGTTTCGTGCCAACAAAACAGCATTTGCGGGAAGTTTTAATTTACTTCTTTAATTTGAAGAAAAGTGCTGCTGAAGCACATCGATTGGTCTCCGAGGCTTATCCGAGTCATGTTCCATCGGTTTCAACGTGCGAGAGATGGTTTGTGCGGTTTAGAAGTGGTGATTTTGACGTTGAGGACAAAGAGCGGCCGGGCCAAGTGAAAAAGTTTGAGAATGCTGAATTGGAGGCAATACTCAATGAAGACTCGTGTCAAACTCAACAAGAGCTCGCAGATTCATTGGGAGTGACACAACAAGCCATTTCCCATCGTATAAAAGCCCTCGGAATGATCCAAAAGCAAGGACATTGGGTGCCGTATGAGCTGAAGCCGAGAGACGTCGAGCGCCGTTTTTTTGCATGCGAACTGCTGCTCGAACGGCAAAAACGGAAGGGTTTTTTGCATCGCATTGTCACTGGTGATGAAAAGTGGATCCATTACGATAACCCGAAGCGCAAAAAATCATATGGTTACCCCGGCCATGCATCATCATCGACGGCCAAACCAAATATTCACGGCGCCAAGCTCATGCTCTGTATTTGGTGGGACCAGCTGGGTGTGGTGTATTATGAGCTATTGAAATCGAACGAAACCATCACAGGAGCACTATACCGAACTCAATTGATGCGTTTGAGCCGCGCACTCAAAGAAAAACGGCCACAATACGAGCAAAGACACGACAAAGTAATTTTGCAACATGACAACGCTCGGCCACATGTTGCAGCGCCGGTCAAAACATACCTACAAACGCTGAAATGGGAAGTCTTACCCCACCCGCCGTATAGCCCAGATATTGCTCCTTCCGATTACCACCTTTTCCGATCGATGACACATGGCCTAGCTGACCAGCGCTTCCATTCTTACGAAGAAGCCCAAAATGGGTCGATGACTGGATAGCAGCCAAGCCGGCCGAATTTTTTCGCGACGGTATCCGTAAATTGCCAGAAAGATGGGAAAAAGTTGTGGCTAGCGATGGACAATACTTTGAATAATTCATTTGTTACCATTTTTTCAGAATAAACGTTCAAAAATAGAAAAAAATCCCGCATTTTCAATTTGTACTCCTGATATATGGTTTTATTTTTATTTTTATTTTCTGATTTTTCATTCGTATATATCAATTTTATTATGTAAATTCTATGATTACTATTACGTGATATCCAAAAAGAAAGTGCCGCATGAATGCGTACCATTTAAACATCGTATATTTTTACGCATAAATGTTTCTGGAAAAATTATTTCGGAAATGTTAGTAGGCAATTCTCGATTTTTTCAATCGATTTGAATGTACAATAATGTCTCTGTTTGGGAGTTTAATACGTACGTTACCGTTCGTTAATATAGTCTTTATTTCGTGCGGACCGGTGTAGTGGTCACCGAGTTTTCCGGGTTTTGGTCCTTTAAGCAAAAATACTGGTTCGCCCACTTTAAATGCTACAGGATTAATTTTCTTGTCTTGATATATTTTGGAATTTTCTTTAGCCTTTATCAAATTTTGTCGTCCCAAACCCTGTATTTCATGGATTTGCGTGACCAGTTGCGTTAAATATTCGTCGTACGTGGCGAGTTTTTCCATCTCGGCAGGAGGCATACTAGAAGGGGTGCGAGCTATCTTGCCAAAAACCATTTCGTATGGAGTATGCTTGGTACCTTCGTGTACATTCGTGTTGTAATTGTAAAGAGCCATTTCAACCGATTCATCCCAATTATTTTGTTTAGTAGTGAATTGTTTAAGATATTCACCGATAGCATGATGCGATCTTTCCAATGATCCATTGGATTGAGGGTGAAATGCTGTCGTTCTGACTTTACGTATTTTAAACAATTTCGCAATTTGTTTTAAGAAATTACTCAAAAAATTACTACCTTGGTCAGTAAGTACCGCTTTGGGTGAGCCGAAATAACAAATGAATCGTTTGACAAATGCTTCTGCTATCGTTACTGCTTTGGCGTTAGGTAAAGGGATTGCTACTGAATATTTAGTTAATCGATCTTGAATTGTAAGTATGTATTCATTTTCTTGCTTAGTTTTTGGCAGAGGGCCTACTATGTCCATTGCAATTTTATCGAAAGCTATTGCTGGAGTATCTGTTATGATCATAGGTTGTTTAGTTTTTACGCGGACTAATTTCTTTAATTGACATTGTAAACACCGTTGAATATACAATTGGACGTCGGTTTTTAAATTTTTCCAATAATACAAATGACGAATTCGATTATATGTTTCACTGACACCTCTGTGTCCACCTAGGGTTGACGAATGCATTTCTTCAATAATCTCATTTTGTCTTTCCACTCGAGGTTGTCTAACTAACCCGTGACAAATAATGATTTTAACGTCGCTTTGTGCGAATATTAATCGAATTTGAGTCATAATATTTTCCCATGGCACGTTTAACATAAAACTTGATTTTGCAATGCTAACTGTTTGCAATGATAACTTGTCAATTAAATAACGAGCACTTTTTAAAGCTTCTACTATATTTTCCAAAATTAACGTGGGACCTTCTCCAGAGTTATCTGTGATAGGCAAAGCTATATTGAATCTTTGAGCTCGTTTCATAATAGATTGAGCTTTCTTTGATTCTAGATTCTTTAAGTGTGGAAAATTGTCGTTATCTCGAAGTGCAATAGCTCCAGTGTCTATCGGTGCACAGTCGGTGGAAACAAAATAAACTAAATTATCTTTTCGAGTGTGAAATAAATCTCGTGACTGTTTGACGTTGGAAGCAATAATCCTACCCTTCGTAGTTTTATGCAGGATCGTGGCGGGCAATGTAAATGAATTCTCGGGTTCTACGTCGGACATGTTGTCGCTTAGGGGTTCTGTTTCGCTACCTTGAAAGAGTTCACGTGCATATTTTCCCTGTACTGTTCTGCTTGAGTTTTTCCGAGGGTTATGGTCCTCGAGTTCGCTTTCGTCGCTGAATTCGTTGTTCTTAAGAGGCACATCGTTGTGGGGTAGGACCGGTAACGGCACATATGTTTGGCTACTCGGTCGATCTGAAGAAGTGTCAGATGGCAGAGGAAAGTTCTCAACACTGTAGGTCACTTGTTTAGTCTTAGTTTCAATGTTTTCATTCTTGCGTGTCTCCCGAGGCATATTAGCTTTCATTTTTACGGTGGGTTTCTTTAGTGGTGCCTTGTTCGCTACAGGCGTCTGAAAAATTTCGTTTTCGTGACCGGTGGTCGTTGATTTGTATGGAGAGGCTATGTCTTCCAGCTGTTCGAAAAGATCAACCGACTCACGTACCCAGTCACATTCTTCTACAACGTTAAGATAACCGAAATTTCCAGGGACATCGTTGCTTAGATTTTCTTCCTCTTCGGAATCTTCTTCTAATAGTCGAGCTATATCGGTGTCTGATAAAATGCGTTTATTATTTTTACTGTGACTTTTTGGAGGTTTCGACCGAACCATGTAAATATCGTCTGTGGTAGTCAATGACTCTATGGGGTTTCTTGAGAGCGCGTCGGCGTTAACGTTAGTTTTTCCGGCCTTGTACACTACATCGTATTCGTACTCGGCGAGTTTCAGTCGCCAGCGCAGGATTTTAGGATTTCCATCTGTAGCCCGTCGGAACCACAACAGCGGTTTATGGTCGGTTACTACCGTGAAGTGGTGCCCATACAGATATGGCCGGAAGTGAAGTATAGAGTATACTATAGCCAATGCTTCCTTTTCGTAGGTATCGTATCGTTCTTCGACTAGACTCAAAGCTCGCGAGGCGTAAGCGCATGGATGATCGTTGTTAATTTCTCCTTGTGAAAGTATACTACTGATAGCATAACCCGATGCATCTGTCGTTAAAATAAAAGGCTTGGAAAAATCAGGATATCGCAAAACTGGAGCCGTACAAAGTTTATTCTTTAGAATTTCGAATGACTGTTGTTGTTCGGGTCCCCAATCAAATATATTTTCTTTGCGTAATAAAGTCGTGAGGGGTTTTGATATCTTGGCGTATCCTTCTATAAACCGCCTATAATAACTTGTTAATCCCAGAAATTGTCGAATATTTTTAACATTTTTAAGTACGGGATATTTACGTACCGCCTCTAATTTCTTAGGATCGGGCCGGACTCCGTTATTCCCAAATATATGTCCTAAATACGCGACTTCTCTTTTTAAAAATTTGCATTTATCTGGTTGTAATTTTAAATTTGCTGCTTCTAATCGTTTAATTAATTCGCGATATATATTCTCGTGTTCTTCGAGATTGTAGGCATAAATGACAATATCATCCAAATAAATAAATAGTCCTTTCCCGAGGAGCCCACTTAGTGTGAGGTTCATTGCTCTTTGAAACGTCGGAGGGGCGTTCCGAAGGCCGAACGGCATTCTAACGAATTCGAAATGGCCACGTGGCGTAGTAAATGCGGTCTTATGACGATCTTCTGGAGAGACTTCTATCTGATGGAATCCTGATGCTAAATCGAATACAGATAAGTATTGTGCACCGCCTAATTGATCTAATATATCGTTGATATTCGGTATGGGGTACGCGTCGGCGATCGTTTTTTCGTTCAGCGATCGGTAATCGAACACGACTCTCCATTTTTTATTACCCTGAGAGTCGGCTTTCTTGGGAACGACCCAGACAGGACAATTGTATGGCGAGGTAGAGGGTATTATTACTCCTTTACCGAGCATATCCTCTATTTGCTTGCCTATTTCTTCTTTAGTACAATCTGGCCATCTGTATCCTCGAGTATTTATACGAAGATCATCGGTAGTAGGAATGCGATGTTGCAATATAGTGGTGCATGTCAACGTATCTCCTGGGATTTGGTATAAATGTGCGCTTTCCTTTAAAAGCGTCTCGATACTTGCTTTTTCTTCTTCGTTCAATTCGGCGAGTCTTAATAATTCCTTAATTTGATTATAGCGGTCGATCATTACCGATTCTGATATTACGTAACATGAATTTTCGCGAATGAAAGGTTGAATTTCGCGAGTGATATTAGCTATACTGAGTTTTTGTGTTAACGAGACGTTCATGATTTTATACGTGTTCGGACTATATTTCTCGCTTCTCAAACGTGTATCTTTATCTTTAATATTTTCTATAATATTTTCCTCTTTTGACGGTTCAAGTGTACAAACTGTTCGTAAATTCTTCGGGTCTTCATAATTTTCAAAATTGACAGTTTGATCGCAATGGTTTACAGGCACGAAAGGTTCAACAGGGTTCTGGCAAAGTACTTCTTTATTTTCTCTGATGCTTTGGTAAAATCTGAATAAATGACTTTTACTGATTCAATTGTTTCAATGTTTCTATTCTCTCGGAATATTTGTTCTTTGGTTGACTTTCTAAATTCCTCATTGTAATTATTCATATCATCAAAGGGTTCTGTCCTTTCCATCGGCACAGATATCCCTTTAAAATCTGGATCGAGTTTTCGCATATCTCCAACAAGTTCTGTCCGTTCAGTCGGCACAGTTACGTCTGTGAAGCTCGAACAACCCGCATAATTAACACAATTAGACTCGCTATCTCTTGCCGATATATTAGTTTTTATTGGATTTGAATTAACGACGTTTTCTTTTTGAACATAATTTTCATATACTTGAGAAGATTCTGTCCTTTCCATAGGCACAGAATTTCCCGAAAAATTTGAGCTGAGCTCCCTTAAGTCTCCAACGACCGCTGCCCGTTTCGACGGCACAGACACCCCTGTGGAGCCAAGGCAAGACTCCTCATTGATACAGTAAATTTTCGTCTCTATCGAATTCGGATAGACAACGTTCTTTTCGTTTTCACAACTTAATTCGGTACACCCCATTGGTGTCTCTGTTTTTATCGAATTCGAACAAATAACACTTTTTTCCTGAACACTGTTATCAAAATATTGAAAGGATTCTGTCCTTTTCATAGGCACAGATTGTCCCAAAAAATTTGAGCTGAGCTCCCTTAATTCTCCAACGAGCGCTGCCCGTTTCGTCGGCACAGACACCCCTGTGGAGCCAAGGCAAGTCTCCTCATTAACACAGTTTACTTTCGTCTCTATCGAATTCGGATAGACAACGTTTTCTGTAGGAACAATAATCTCTACAGGTTCAATATAAGTGCTCTCCTTGCTCGAATCCAACGTACAAAGTTCCATAAAATTTCGCGAACTAGACTGCAATTTTTCAACTTGATCTTCTATTTTTACTTTCCCAATTTCTTTACTTAATTTTTCATTTTTCACACGATTTTCGTTAACTTCTTCAATAATTTCTGAACAATTTCTTATTTCTTCTTTTATAATTTTTTTCACAAAATCAACCATAGAATCTCCGCGAGATAGTGTCTCTGATAAGAACGCATTTTTTCCCGTTGGAATGAATTTTTTTCCAATATTTTCACTTGAATTGATTTTATCTTCATTAGTTTCGTGACTCAGTCCGTCCGAGGACTTATTTTCTTTTATTAATTCAACTTTACTTGTTACCTGTTGTTCCTTTTTCGTCTTTGAATCGTCAGTAGATTCTCTTATTCCTGTACTGTAAGTTAATTCCTCCGATGACATTAACTCTAGTACTGGTACCTGGACTTGAACCGAATACCTATTGCTATTTGTCACGTAAATGTAAGCTTTACCATTATTATTAATGACAAACCCGCTCTCTATGTTTATACCTTCACCTGCATCCAGGGGAGGCAGATAACCTTCCCGTAAATCCAAATTCTTTACTCTCACGAAGCACAATTTGGTGGACTCTGCAGGGATAACAATAGTTTCCTGAGTTGCAAATGGTATTCTCACATTCTGCATTTTCAATTGTCTTTTCTCATAGTCAATTTTCACGCGATTGCCGTCAAGGTATTCCGAACCCAATATACCAGCTTCCTTTATACGGAAGTTATTATCTACAATATGGAAAGTAGCGAAACGTCCGAAAGCTTGTATTGTATTATGACCCAGAGTAAAAATTGAATTTGTTGTTATTCCATTAAGTTGTAAAATTTCTCCGTGATTTATAGCGATATGTTCATTTACAAATTGTTTCTTTAAAATATTCGGCCCGGCTCCCGTATCAACCATAAGAGTGACAGGGGATATTACTTCCGATGCCGTTATCGTAACCGTCGGAACACTACTTTCTCGATGCAATTGTATATTAAAGATACAGACTACTCGCGGTTGAGGGTCGAAGCTGCGATTGAAATAGTACGGATCGGATGCATGTTTAGCGGAGTCTCCCTGGGCGCACCCGTACTCGGAAGACCACTTCGGTTTCCCGTACTTCCATATGTTGCTTTGTTCTCCCTTCGAGCGGGGCACTCACGGATAAAATGACCGGGTTGTTTGCAATAAAAACATGGTCCTGTTGAATTCATGGAATTATTATTGAAATTATTAATATTTCCGCGATTTTCCGATCGATTGTTATTCAAAGGCTGGGAATGATTGTTACGATAGGGACAAATATGGGCCCCGTGGCCTTCTTTTTTACATATTTGGCACCGAATATCGCTAGGATTTTGGTATCGGAGATTGACTGGTACCTGTGTTTGCGGTAAAGACATTAGTTTGGGGGGGGGGGGCTGAGGGTGATTGAAGACATCTATTCGCTGTGTGTCCATGATTTTTACAAAAGTGACAAAACATCGGTGTATTTCCCGACTCCTTCCTTTCAGGAAGAAAAATTTTATAACAACGGTCGGCAGTGTGCCCACGCTTGTTACATACCTGGCATATAGTGAACGGAGGACCGTCAAAGACGGGTTTATTATTATTTGAAGGGGGGAAGATTTTAAGACATTTGTCGGCCGAATGTCCTGTTCTTTTACAGATCTGACATATGATAAATGAAGGAGCTTCGAGGCTAGATTTATTGTTATTTGAAGGTGGAAAAATTTTAAAACATTTGTCTGCCGAGTGTCCAGTCTTCCGACAAATCTGACATATGTTCGGTCCTTTATCGACATTTCCCGTATTCTGTAACCCAACAGCCAACGCTTGGCTATTCTTTTGAGTCGAACATTCTTTAGCATTGTGCCCTTTTTTATTGCACAACTGGCAATGCACTTCTTCGCTTGCTACCACGTGTACTCCTCGTTTCGCCTCAGGCTTAGGGACCCTTGGACTCGACGTTACTTGCTCACCGCTACGCAAGGCTGCTTGGGACACTAAACTCTTTTCGGTCTGCACTGCTAGCTTTATTAATTCTTCAAGATTATTATTAGGAGTTAACCGTTGTTCGATTTCCGGTTTTAAACCGTGTAGAAAACAAGCTGGAAGGCTTTGTTTAGTATTATCAATAAAAGCGCCAGCCAAGGGATTATCTTCGCTCACATCGTAATTTTCAAGTATCAATTTTTCCAAATCTCGTACACGATTCGAATAGGCAATGGCAGACTCGCTTTCTCTCTGGTATATTGATCCTAATTCACCTTGAAACTGATATACATTTCGCGTGGGTGCATAAATATCTTTGAGAAATTTACCCAAATCTTCTATTTTTTCAAAAGTTTGCCCTTGTATAGTGCGACGGGGTTCGCCAATGATTTTTATGCGGACTGCTTTTACTAAATTTGATTCGGCGCCTGGCCCCATCATGGCCAAGGCTTCCTTGCATCCTTAGATAAACATCCCCAATGACAAAGTATGACCGTCATAATTCGGTATGACAGCCAATGCATCTCGAAGAGACAACGTTTGGTTATTATTAACCATTATGGGAGGAGGGTCGGGTACAGGGTTGCTAGTTTCAAGAGAAAAGTTCACTGGTGGTATTTTACTGGGCTTTTTATCTGGACTCGACCTTTTTCCCGTGCGGTGGGAGGAACAACCAGGAATAGCAGGTTCGTATTCAGATAGCAGTTGTAAATTTTTCAACAAATTCTGTGGGACAATGTGGGAGGGTTTAATTATTGATTTTAATTTAGATTTTTCACAAGTATTCCTTCTTCCTGTTGAAGTGGACAGTGTTTTATTATGACTCACGAGGAGCGGTGTACCGATGGGTGAGTTGAATGGGGTAGACCCCCCTGCAGGAGTGTAAAATATGTCGCTGGAGTTCGAAAGGCCTAACGCGGGCGTGGTGACTACGGGGTTCGGGGTAGTTATGACTGGTGTATTCGTGCCTGTCGTCTCGTGTGTAGCGGGCTGCAGCTCGACGTCTTTTACAATATGTTCGGGGGATGCGGGGATCTGAACTGGGATTTCGTTACAGGGATCTCTATATATTACAAGTGGTAAATATTGGTGACCAGGTTCTTCCAAAAATCCAACCACAGACAATAAATTGTTTCCCGATTTCGCTGCAAGTGTTTCTTGCACTCGATTCGTGAATTGCTCAAAACTTTCTGAATTCTTTGAAATTTCTTGAATCTGTAACGGAATATTTGCTGTACTATAATTATCAAGATTGTCTGATAAAATTTCTTCAGTATTTGAAGAATCACTTGCTTCCTCGCAATTTGTTTCCGTTTTTGTAATAATTAAATGACTTGACGTTAATTCCAAGGATTGTATACGACTATTTTCGTCTACTTTAATTAATTCCGGATTTTCCTGATTAATGTCGCTACTTTTCTCTGTATCCGCAATAATTTCTTCCGTTGGATTCGTTGTGGAGGGAGTTTTGGGATGCGAACTGTTAATACTTTCGTCGGAAGATTCTTTGGCTGTTTCAAATCGGGATTTAGGAGGGCTCTGTATTCGAGATTTCTTTTTTCGGTCTTCAGGATAATCATGTATTACATTATCATCAAGTCTTACCTTTGATCGAGTTGAACTCATTTATGATGTATTTTATATAAGTATTGTAACGTGGCAGAATACTCGAGCTGCGTCCTCCTCGCTCAACGGTTACCAGCACGATCGCTCAGGGCTGCAGGGGGTGATTTCCGTATTTTATTTATTCTTTATTTCTATTTTTTTTGTTGTATTTTTTTTATATATATAACGCGTCCGATACGACCGAGGGATGGAGAGAGGAGGAGGATGACCACGCCGTGTCCATCGATGGCTGACTGCGGGATTCGATATTTTACATTCGCCGATATTTTACACCTCTCCCTGTTGGAGGATACTGTCCCGCTCAACGTACATCTACCAACGATACACTGTTATCCATCGTCGGCTATCAGCTACTCTCGGCACTATCGGTGGTTAATTTATGCGTTGTCCAGCTAAGGCGCTAGTCGCGGTCATCGTGCGAGGCAGGTTCCCCCAATTAACCGAGTCTAGCGGGTTAAGGGGGGGCCATAGTTCACGGGCACGCGTGCCGAACGGACCTCGAGGCTTTTTCCCGGTGACCGTTGAGCGAGGCAGACGTAGCGCTTCTTATATCTGTGTCCCGCTCTATTCTGAGGCATCACGCGTACGGGCCTATTACTGTCCACCATCGTACAGGAAGAAAGAAATCGAGGGATAACTATTTCCACGTCCTCTCAAGAATTCCTGGATCACGAGAACATCGCTTCGTCATCGGGCCGGTGAGCGCTTCTCCCTTCTACGGTCTTTCGCTGTTATTTTATTATTTTAATCATTCAAAATTGTTGTCGGTTAATTACTTCGAGCTTGGTCACCCCTGCGACTCTGGCACACCGCGTGCAGAGTATTAATTTGTACTGGGTGGCGCGGCGTTTAGAAAGAATAACTCGAGATCGTGTAACGTATAGAAGCCGGGGAAAAGTCACTAAATTAATTAATTGTTTTATAGTTAAATCGTGCGCGCGTTAGGCCGTTATCCCGGAGTGGTTTGAATTTGTTAGCTGGTTGTGTGGGATCTGAACGGAATAGACCGCGTCACGTATCTTAACGAATTATGGGTTTTAGATGTGCATGATTTTGTTTGAGTTTTCTTTCGTTCGGGCTAGAAGGTCGTGCGCTCGTTAGTACGTCGTCCCGTTGTATGCTTGGTGTGTGGGACTAGTACGTTATAGACCTCGTCGCGTATCGAATAGACCCATCGGCGTTTCTTTATTTTATTTATCGTTTTATTCGTTGTTTTATTTAATGATCTATTGATTTATTTATCTATTTATTTATTTAGTTCTTTATTTACATAGTTATTTATTTATTTATATTTTTATTTATTATTTTTTTGTTTCCGATTTATTATTCTTTCTTTATTTGTTTATTATTTATTTGTTTCTTATTTATTACTCTTTCTTTATAATTGGTTATATTTTATTTGTTATAGTTTATTCGTTATATTGTATTCGTTATATTTTGTTCATTATATGTTATTCAAGCCACGAGGTACCGATCGAGAGTATTACTCTCACATTGATTATTTTAGTACTACTACTATTCTTTATTATTATCAAATTATCGACGATCGTTTATTCGGTATTTGGGATCATACGTATCGCAGAAAATCCCGGTGGTCGGACTTTTACACGGCATATTTTATTCGGGATTGCAATATTTGGCAAGCCGCGGGTCGCTTCGCGTGCGTGACCTTCCGACGTCCCGTTGTATGGTTTCTTTGGATGTATTGGGGATTAGTTCGGAATAGGCCGTATCGCGAGCGGTACGTGGAGACTGCCGAATATTTGATTGTAGTCGATGAGTATTGTTAGGAATACGTAGCGAACGGGATGGGCTATCTGGGGGCTACCGAAGTATGAGAGTGAGTGAGAGAGCGGGATAACTGGTACCGTTGAATTAAGGATTAAAACTAAGATACCTAACTGGATCTAGGAAATTGTTAATAAGAAAGACTAATTTTACGGGATATTTTATTTGAACTATGTTTATTGGATATCAATAATTGTCTGCTGGAAAATGAATAAATTGCCCAAGCGGCATTTGTAAGTCCCGTACCTGCTATTGTTGTTTGAGTTAGTTATTGGTATTATTTTATTAGTTGAACCTTGTTTATTGTTCTTGTGGAGTATATGTGGGGACGATATTTTATTGGCCGATTTTATCCATGGAATATTAATGCCGTATTTTAATTAATTAATTTTATTCACGTGTTATCTTGGACGAATCAGTGACTTGACAGTCCGAACCGCCCACTCTGCCTGGAACAGCTGTAGCTAGCCTGGGTTGAGTCTGGCCTACCATCTCGTTATTTTTCCTTCCGGCGCGAAAGCGCCTGGCGCCCATCTCGAGAGAGAAAATAAAAAGGAAGGAAAAATAGCTTGGGCCAGCTATAGGTAACGTGGTGCGTTGAGGCACAAATTTATCGTTACAGTATAATAGTAAATTTACTCTCTCTTTTTTTTTTTTTTATACCGCATCAAAGAGACATACAACAATACATAAGAATATTATGAGACTAAAATTGCGCAGGAGGAGGAAATAGGAATAACTTTCTTTTCGTTACTTGTAACGAGGAAAAATTATAGAACTTTATTCCTTTAATTTTGTTTCAAAATTTCCCTGGGATGAAATCAAATGTGGTTTTTCCTTCAAGAGGATAACTTTATGTTTATTCAACGATTCGATCTTAGTGATACGAGGCTTGCAAGGTGTTACTATCGGATGATAGCGTATCCCTTCTATCGAGTGTGCTTCGTAATCAGCGACAAGTTCGTCTAGAAAATTTTTCCGCTCAATTTCTCGGATTTGCTTAAGGCGTTTTATTCTATATTCACTCGGTATTTCTGTGTCGACGCCCTGTGTGACTTTACTGCTGCTTGCTTCGTACGTAATTTCCCTTAATAAATATGGTATCTCTTTGTTAGAGAGGCCCGTGCAATCTGCCTTTACACTGTCTGAATGATTTTTATCCTTCTTTGTTTGTTCACCTAAAGGTCCCTGAAAACCTGTTATTTTTTCTTGGTTAAGGAAAATACCTTCGTTATCTTTTGTAGATTTGATGCTAGTGACTCCAAAATTCTGCTCGTTATACGATTCACTCGCTGTTACTGTTAAAGGACGATTCGTCTTACTAGAATTTATATGTCTATTCCTTTCTTGCCTCGAATAGTCGTTATGTACTGCAATTGTGTCGTCGCAATCTTTCTTATATTCAGTTATTTCTTTTCCTTCGAGAGGAATAATTTTATTATCGCTTTCTATTTCAATATTAGAGGCTCTAAAATCTTGCTCGTTATACGATTTGCACGCAATTTTTGGAACTTGGTACTGTTCTTTTAAGATTCGTTGTTTTAATCTCTGCGCTTGAATTTTCCTTCCTGCTCTATGGATTTTAGGCATGGATAAATGATTCGGGTCAATAGAGGTAGGGTAATTGTTAGAAAAAGTAAGTAGTATGTGTAATTATGTCTGTCTTGTTGGTATAATGTGTTTCGTGAGCGAACCTTGCCAGCCTTAACCCCACTTACGCGAGGAGCTGAAACATAGGATTTCTCTCACTAGTGTGATGTGTTTTGTGAACGAGCCTTGCCAGCCTTAACCCCACTTACGCGAGGAGCTGAAACATAGGATTTCTCTTCACCAGTGTAATGTCTTTTGTGAGCGAGCCTTGCCAGCCTTAACCCCACTTACGCGAAGGGCTGAAACATAGGATTTCTCTTCACCAGTGTAATGTGTTTTGTGAGCGAGCCTTGCCAGCCTTAACCCCACTTACGCGGAGGGCTGAAACATAGGATTTCTCTTCACTAGTGTAATGTGTTTTGTGAGCGAGCCTTGCCAGCCTTAACCCCACTTACGCGGAGGGCTAAAACATAGGATTTCTCTTCACCAGTGTAATGTGTTTTGTGAGCGAGCCTTGCCAGCCTTAACCCCACTTACGCGGAGGGCTGAAACATAGGATTTCTCTCACTAGTGTAATATGTTTTGTGTATGGGCCTTGCTAGTACTTTGGAAAATCTTAGGGTTCCAGTGGAAGGTCACTACCTCTGCGGTGTTGATTCTTTCAAACGTACCGTTGTAGTGCACGTCGGAGGTAATACGCGGCAACGAACGCACGTTTGAAATTTTGATATTCTGAGAGAGGTTTTCTTGGATTTCCCTCTCGACACTGGCGATATCGTCCAACTTTAAGGGTATGCCCAAAATGCGAGAACAATGATCTATTTCCGCAAATTTACTGGCAGAGTGATTTTGCGCATTAATTATTTCCCTGAACATAGAAAAGAAACGGCGTATAGTCCTTTTTTGACCACCTCTACGTTTGCCCATGTGTTAGGTTGAAAAGAGGGTAGTCAAGGTAGGGTTTTTAGAATACTGACCGCTAGTGTAAGCGAGCCGGCGAATTTCTAAAAGGCTGATTTTATCGGAATGGATGAGGTAGGGATTTTAGAATGCTGACCGCTGGTGTAAGCGAGCCGGCGAATTTCTAAAAGGCTGATTTTATCGGAATGGATGAGGTGGGGATTTTAGAATGCTGACCGCTGGTGTAAGCGAGCCGGCGAATTTCTAAAAGGCTGATTTTATCGGAATGGATGAGGTGGGGATTTTAGAATGCTGACCGCTGGTGTAAGCGAGCCGGCGAATTTCTAAAAGGTTAATTTTATCGGAATGAATGAGGTAGGGATTTTAGAATGCTGACCGCTGGTGTAAGCGAGCCGGCGAATTTCTAAAAGGCTGATTTTATCGGAATGGATGAGGTAGGGATTTTAGAATGCTGACCGCTGGTGTAAGCGAGCCGGCGAATTTCGAAAAGGCTGATTTTATCGGAATGGATGAGGTGGGGATTTTAGAATGCTGACCGCTGGTGTAAGCGAGCCGGCGAATTTCTAAAAGGTTAATTTTATCGGAAAGGATGAGGTAGGGATTTTAGAATGCTGACCGCTGGTGTAAGCGAGCCGGCGAATTTCTAAAAGGTTAATTTTATCGGAAAGAATGAGGTAGGGATTTTAGAATGCTGACCGCTGGTGTAAGCGAGCCGGCGAATTTATAAAAGGTTAATTTTATCGGAAAGAATGAAGTAGGGATTTTCGAATGCTGACCACTGGTGTAAGCGAGCCGGCGAATTTCTAAAGGGCTGTGGTAGAAAGAGTAGCACCTGCAGGTGGAGGTGCAATGTTATGAGGGATGAATAGAGGTGAACGATACTAGTGATCGCTCGAGAGGGTTGTTAAAATGAGCAACGTAGGAGTGAATAGCAGAACTGTTTTGTAATTCTATTAATATTTTCTGAATTGTATGCCAACTGTTTTAACGCTTGGTAGATTGACAGATTTTATGTAAATGATAGTACCAAAAAGTTAATGTTACAGAGCGAATCGTATAAAAACAACACAAGAAGTCTGATGTTTGTCTGGTTAAAACAAATATAATCTTACTCTCTATAATTAATATTTGGTGAAGCTATTTTCCTTGTAGTTCTCCTCACGTATGTTTTTAGCAGTTATTCTTTTTTGCTGTTTTATTCGTTCTAAACCAAGTTGATTTAAGAAAATTTCTGACGTGACTTCTTCAATGAGCTCTTGTGCGAGAACCTCGAGTTCCTTTATACGCACTTGAAGTAAAGGGTGATTTTTTAAGAGCTTGAGAACTTTTTTTTAAAAAAAAACGCATAAAATTTGCAAAATCTCATCGGTTCTTTATTTGAAACGTTAGATTGGTCCATGACATTTACTTTTTGAAGATAATTTCATTTAAATGTTGACCGCGGCTGCGTCTTAGGTGGTCCATTCGGAAAGTCCAATTTTGGGCAACTTTTTCGAGCATTTCGGCCGGAATAGCCCGAATTTCTTCGGAAATGTTGTCTTCCAAAACTGGAATAGTTGCTGGCTTATTTCTGTAGACTTTAGACTTGACGTAGCCCCACAAAAAATAGTCTAAAGGCGTCAAATCGCATGATCTTGGTGGCCAACTTACCGGGCCATTTCTTGAGATGAATTGTTCTCCGAAGTTTTCGCTCAAAAAGGCCATAGAATCGCGAGCTGTGTGGCATGTAGCGCCATCTTGTTGAAACCACATGTCAACTAAGTTCAGTTCTTCCATTTTTGGCAACAAAAAGTTTGTTAGCATCGAACGATAGCGATCGCCATTCACCGTAACGTTGCGTCCAACAGCATCTTTGAAAAAATACGGTCCAATGATTCCACCAGCGTACAAACCACACCAAACAGTGCATTTTTCGGGATGCATGGGCAGTTCTTGAACGGCTTCTGGTTGCTCTTCACTCCAAATGCGGCAATTTTGCCTATTTACGTAGCCATTCAACCAGAAATGAGCCTCATCGCTGAACAAAATTTGTCGATAAAAAAGCGGATTTTCTGCCAACTTTTCTAGGGCCCATTCACTGAAAATTCGACGTTGTGGCAGATCGTTCGGCTTCAGTTGTTGCAGGAGCTGTATTTTATACGGTTTTACACCAAGATCTTTGCGTAAAATCTTCCATGTCGTCGAATAACACAAACCCAATTGCTGCGAACGGCGACGAATCGACATTTCACGGTCTTCAGCAACACTCTCAGAAACAGACGCAATATTCTCTTCTGTACGCACTGTACGCATTCGTGTGGTTGGTTTAATGTCCAATAAAGTAAACTGAGTGCGAAACTTGGTCACAATCGCATTAATTGTTTGCTCACTTGGTCGATTATGTAGACCATAAATCGGACGTAAATCGCGAAACACTTTTCGAACCGAACACTGATTTTTGTAATAAAATTCAATTATTTGCAAGCGTTGCTCGTTAGTAAGTCTATTCATTATGAAATGTCAAAGCATACTGAGCATCTTTCTCTTTGACACCTTGTCTGAAATCCCGCGTGATCTGTCAAATACTAATGCATGAAAATCCTAACCTCAAAAAAATCACCCTTTACAAATAATTTTTCCAATGGTCCCATATAATAGAGTACAACTTATGAATATGTATATATATATATATATGTATATATATATACATCCATATATATATGTATATATATATACATCCATATATATATATATATATATATATATATATATCAGGAGTACAAATTGAAAATGCGGGATTTTTTTCTATTTTTGAACGTTTATTCTGAAAAAATGGTAACAAATGAATTATTCAAAGTATTGTCCATCGCTAGCCACAACTTTTTCCCATCTTTCTGGCAATTTACGGATACCGTCGTGAAAAAATTCGGCCGGCTTGGCTGCTATCCAGTCATCGACCCATTTTTGGGCTTCTTCGTAAGAATGGAAGCGCTGGTCAGCTAGGCCATGTGTCATCGATCGGAAAAGGTGGTAATCGGAAGGAGCAATATCTGGGCTATACGGCGGGTGGGGTAAGACTTCCCATTTCAGCGTTTGTAGGTATGTTTTGACCGGCGCTGCAACATGTGGCCGAGCGTTGTCATGTTGCAAAATTACTTTGTCGTGTCTTTGCTCGTATTGTGGCCGTTTTTCTTTGAGTGCGCGGCTCAAACGCATCAATTGAGTTCGGTATAGTGCTCCTGTGATGGTTTCGTTCGATTTCAATAGCTCATAATACACCACACCCAGCTGGTCCCACCAAATACAGAGCATGAGCTTGGCGCCGTGAATATTTGGTTTGGCCGTCGATGATGATGCATGGCCGGGGTAACCATATGATTTTTTGCGCTTCGGGTTATCGTAATGGATCCACTTTTCATCACCAGTGACAATGCGATGCAAAAAACCCTTCCGTTTTTGCCGTTCGAGCAGCAGTTCGCATGCAAAAAAACGGCGCTCGACGTCTCTCGGCTTCAGCTCATACGGCACCCAATGTCCTTGCTTTTGGATCATTCCGAGGGCTTTTATACGATGGGAAATGGCTTGTTGTGTCACTCCCAATGAATCTGCGAGCTCTTGTTGAGTTTGACACGAGTCTTCATTGAGTATTGCCTCCAATTCAGCATTCTCAAACTTTTTCACTTGGCCCGGCCGCTCTTTGTCCTCAACGTCAAAATCACCACTTCTAAACCGCACAAACCATCTCTCGCACGTTGAAACCGATGGAACATGACTCGGATAAGCCTCGGAGACCAATCGATGTGCTTCAGCAGCACTTTTCTTCAAATTAAAGAAGTAAATTAAAACTTCCCGCAAATGCTGTTTTGTTGGCACGAAACTCGACATATTGAGAGCTCAAAAAAACTATGAATTTGACACTGCGACAAATTGACACATACTGAAAATTAAAGCTATAAGACGTAGCTTTGACATGAACATAGTCACAGTACTGCCTGATGCGTATAGCGTTAGTAACGCCATCTGTTATCAAACCCGCATTTTCAATTTGTACCCCTGATATATATATATATACACATATATATATATATGATATATATACACATATATATATATATGATATATATACACATATATATATATATATATACATCCACGTATATGTCTTTCAATACAAGTTTTATCTTCTCTACCTTTTTTTTTATTCACCAGTCATTATCGAATATTAGTTTCCACATTTGATTTCCACAAGGTCAATTTACTTACGAAGAAGGCTTACCGTATAACTTGAATTATAGCTGGTATTCTTCTAAAAAGATGGTAAATTTTTATGAAATGGCTTGGCTCGTTAAAATTCACTAAAAAGAAGAAAAAATCTATTTCTGTGACATAAATCAACTCTTAAAAATGCAATAAAAGGGGAAAGGTTAGAATTTATGAATTAGATCGTTTTATAAAAACTCAGTAGTAAAGAATGATCGTTTTTCATGAAGTGCATTGAATCGTTAAAATTCAATAAAAAGTAAAAAAAAATCGATTTCCTTATAATAAATCAATTCTCAAAAATGCGGTAAAAAGGGAAAAGGCGGACTTTATAAATTGAATCATTTTCTAAAAACTCAGTAATAAATGATGATAAATTTTCATGAAATGCATTGAATCGTTAACATTCAATAAAAAAGTTTAAAAAATCCATTTCTTTAAAATAAATCAATTCTCGGAAATGCGGTAAAAAGGGAAAAGGTGGATTTTATAAATTAAATCGTTTTCTTAAACCTCAGTAATAAATGATGATAATTTTCCTGAAATGCTTTGAATCGTTAAAATTCAATAAAAAGTGAAAAATCAATTTCTTTAAAATAAATCAGTTCTCGAAAATGCGGTAAAAAGGGAAAAGGTGGATTTTATAAATTAAATCGTTACCTTAAACCTCAGTAATAAATGATGATAAATTTTCATGAAATGCTTTGAATCGTTAAAATTCAATAAAAAGTAAAAAATCAATTTCTTTAAAATAAATCAATTCTCGAAAATGCGGTAAAAAGGGAAAAGGTGGATTTTATAAATTAAATCGTTTCCTTAAACCTCAGTAATAAATGATGATAACTTTCCATGAAATGCTTTGAATCGTTAAAATTCAATAAAAAGTGAAAAATCAATTTCTTTAAAATAAATCAGTTCTCGAAAATGCGGTAAAAAGGGAAAAGGTGGATTTTATAAATTAAATCGTTTCCTTAAACCTCAGTAATAAATGATGATAAATTTTCATGAAATGCTTTGAATCGTTAAAATTCAATAAAAAGTAGAAAATCAATTTCTTTAAAATAAATCAATTCTCGAAAATGCGGTAAAAAGGGAAAAGGTGGATTTTATAAATTAAATCGTTTTCTAAAAACTCAATAATAAAGAAGGATTATTTTTCGTGAAATGCATTGAATCACTAAAACTCAATAACAATTAAAAAATCGATTTTTGAAGATTAAATCGGCTTACAAAACCACGGTAAAAAGGGCAAAGTAAAAATATTTTCTTTTCAGTTGATTCTTTTACACAATATTAGTTTGAACAAAACTAACACTCTAAGATCCCGGACGAGCCCCCAAAATTTGTTTCGTCAAAATCGCGGCCTATCTTACGATCCCACGAATTTAACATAGATTTCACGTTTCGGTGTATCTTTTCCGTGCTCTGGTCAAGGAGAATAAATTCTCCCTTTACCACACCCGACGAGAAAATACCGAAGACGCAAGCCCGTTTTTGAGTCTAACCTCGCGGAAAATTACTCGGGATAGGGCTGGAGTGCGTTTTGTTCTTGGTTGGGGATAATCACTTCACGAATAATGGGGAGGGACTTGAATGACAATTTCACGCGGAGCAAGGTTTCACTATAATTGGTAATTGAAAATTATACCTACGGTTGTTTGTTACTGTGGTTCTTACTGTTGAACGTTGGTTGGGCGTAGATTAGTGTAGTCAGACAGACTAAAAATCGAACGTAGGCGTTGGTGCGTATTAATAATTATTTATTGAAATAAAACTACATGAGTAGTTGAATGTTGCACGTTCAATATTCCCGATTTTACAAGCGTTAATAATTATAAGTACTGTACTCTTACTCTGTACTACTTGAAACTATACTTTGTGAAAATTAAGCCGTGGTGAAAATTTATCGTTCTGGACTGCTTTATTTCCCGGCAAACAGTACTACTTGTTGCCTTGGAAAAATTCTAATTCACTGCCGGCGACTTATTGACTGCCAGGCTAGTGATTAGTCCTCTAGTTGACCCCCCGTGAAACTGTGTTACTTGACTCCCCGTGAAAAAGTGTTGCCGGCCGATTTTCGCGGCCTTTTATAGGGCTCCTGAGCGTCGAAAATTCTTGTCGTCAAGCGCGTAAAAGAAGAGAAGGGATAAAGCCCTATCCTGATTATAAGAATTTCCCCGTGGTCTATCTCGACCATACACGTATTCATTCCCCTTACTCCGCAGAGTAGCTTCCCGACATGCAGACCCATAGATCTATGCAAGTGCATCGGTATGGCGCGCTCTGATTTGTCCGCGCGATGTGCTACACAGAGGACCACGCGATTAGGTGAGGGAACGCGTTCGAAGCGTTTTTCCCCTGAAAAATGAGGCGATTTTTACCACCCCGCTTCTTGGCCTACTTTCAATAGACTTTCCTAGTTTCGGTAATATCCTTATGCTCGCTTTTCTGTAGATGTGTCTATGGTAATGGCTTAGTTTTTCAGCGTTTTTACGGAACTTAAATAAATCCTTCACATGAAATCACTAATAATAATTTTGTTACAGCTTCTGTAGTTAACTTTGACGTATGCAACCTGATTTCTGCGTTAATCTCTTATTATCAGGGGTACAAATTGAAAATGCGGGTTTGATAACAGATGGCGTTACTAACGCTATACGCATCAGGTAGTACTGTGACTATGTTCATGTCAAAGCTACGTCTTATAGCTTTAATTTTCAGTATGTGTCAATTTGTCGCAGTGTCAAATTCATAGTTTTTTTGAGCTCTCAATATGTCGAGTTTCGTGCCAACAAAACAGCATTTGCGGGAAGTTTTAATTTACTTCTTTAATTTGAAGAAAAGTGCTGCTGAAGCACATCGATTGGTCTCCGAGGCTTATCCGAGTCATGTTCCATCGGTTTCAACGTGCGAGAGATGGTTTGTGCGGTTTAGAAGTGGTGATTTTGACGTTGAGGACAAAGAGCGGCCGGGCCAAGTGAAAAAGTTTGAGAATGCTGAATTGGAGGCAATACTCAATGAAGACTCGTGTCAAACTCAACAAGAGCTCGCAGATTCATTGGGAGTGACACAACAAGCCATTTCCCATCGTATAAAACCCCTCGGAATGATCCAAAAGCAAGGACATTGGGTGCCGTATGAGCTGAAGCCGAGAGACGTCGAGCGCCGTTTTTTTGCATGCGAACTGCTGCTCGAACGGCAAAAACGGAAGGGTTTTTTGCATCGCATTGTCACTGGTGATGAAAAGTGGATCCATTACGATAACCCGAAGCGCAAAAAATCATATGGTTACCCCGGCCATGCATCATCATCGACGGCCAAACCAAATATTCACGGCGCCAAGCTCATGCTCTGTATTTGGTGGGACTAGCTGGGTGTGGTGTATTATGAGCTATTGAAATCGAACGAAACCATCACAGGAGCACTATACCGAACTCAATTGATGCGTTTGAGCCGCGCACTCAAAGAAAAACGGCCACAATACGAGCAAAGACACGACAAAGTAATTTTGCAACATGACAACGCTCGGCCACATGTTGCAGCGCCGGTCAAAACATACCTACAAACGCTGAAATGGGAAGTCTTACCCCACCCGCCGTATAGCCCAGATATTGCTCCTTCCGATTACCACCTTTTCCGATCGATGACACATGGCCTAGCTGACCAGCGCTTCCATTCTTACGAAGAAGCCCAAAAATGGGTCGATGACTGGATAGCAGCCAAGCCGGCCGAATTTTTTCGCGACGGTATCCGTAAATTGCCAGAAAGATGGGAAAAAGTTGTGGCTAGCGATGGACAATACTTTGAATAATTCATTTGTTACCATTTTTTCAGAATAAACGTTCAAAAATAGAAAAAAATCCCGCATTTTCAATTTGTACTCCTGATAGTATAAATGGTTTCGTTGAGTTATGGCTTATTCCAAACATCATTGGTTATTCGTTAAATTAGTGATTACTCTAGTTATAGCTAATGAGTTTTCTTAAATAATTTGTTAGTTGGACGTTAGATTTCTTGTAGTTAATAAGTTTTCTTAAATGATTTGCTAGTTAGCCGATTATTCTCGTACTATAGGAACGAGAGCAAGAGAGAGAGATAGAGATTTTACTTGAGAACGACTCGTCTAACTTGGTTACTCGTACATTTTGTTCGTACGCAAGTCGGCTAGATCGCCGTTCAGCCCTAGCGATAAGGCGTTCGTCGTGGCGCAGAGAGTCGCCCCAGCCTCGCTTTCCTGCAGAGGAAGCTCTATTGAAACGCGTTACCGTTTTCTCTCTTTCTCGATTCGTTTTACTTTTAGTATTTAGCTGTAAAACAATCTTAACATTTCATTTTATCCTGTCTATATATGTGTAATGTATTCCATATGAATAACTTGATGGTAAAACAAGTATGTCTATGCATGGAAACGAGAGAGAGAGAGAGAGAGAGAGAGTTCTTCTCTTGAGAACGACTCGCCTAACTTGGTTATTCGTACATTTCGTTCGTAGCCAAGTCGGCTAGATCGCCGTTCAGCCCTAGCGATAAGGCGTTCGTAGTGGCATAGAGAGTCGCCTAGCCTCGCTTTTCTGCAGAAGAAAATTTGTTGAAACATGTTATAGTTTTTCTCTCTTTCTCGTTTAGTCTTACTTATTTGTGTTCAGCTGTAAAATAATCTTAACATTTCATTTTATCCTATATATATAGGTATAACATATTCCATATATATAATTTACTATCAGGGGTACAAATTGAAAATGCGGGTTTGATAACAGATGGCGTTACTAACGCTATACGCATCAGGCAGTACTGTGACTATGTTCATGTCAAAGCTACGTCTTATAGCTTTAATTTTCAGTATGTGTCAATTTGTCGCAGTGTTAAATTCATAGTTTTTTTGAGCTCTCAATATGTCGAGTTTCGTGCCAACAAAACAGCATTTGCGGGAAGTTTTAATTTACTTCTTTAATTTGAAGAAAAGTGCTGCTGAAGCACATCGATTGGTCTCCGAGGCTTATCCGAGTCATGTTCCATCGGTTTCAACGTGCGAGAGATGGTTTGTGCGGTTTAGAAGTGGTGATTTTGACGTTGAGGACAAAGAGCGGCCGGGCCAAGTGAAAAAGTTTGAGAATGCTGAATTGGAGGCAATACTCAATGAAGACTCGTGTCAAACTCAACAAGAGCTCGCAGATTCATTGGGAGTGACACAACAAGCCATTTCCCATCGTATAAAACCCCTCGGAATGATCCAAAAGCAAGGACATTGGGTGCCGTATGAGCTGAAGCCGAGAGACGTTGAGCGCCGTTTTTTTGCATGCGAACTGCTGCTCGAACGGCAAAAACGGAAGGGTTTTTTGCATCGCATTGTCACTGGTGATGAAAAGTGGATCCATTACGATAACCCGAAGCGCAAAAAATCATATGGTTACCCCGGCCATGCATCATCATCGACGGCCAAACCAAATATTCACGGCGCCAAGCTCATGCTCTGTATTTGGTGGGACTAGCTGGGTGTGGTGTATTATGAGCTATTGAAATCGAACGAAACCATCACAGGAGCACTATACCGAACTCAATTGATGCGTTTGAGCCGCGCACTCAAAGAAAAACGGCCACAATACGAGCAAAGACACGACAAAGTAATTTTGCAACATGACAACGCTCGGCCACATGTTGCAGCGCCGGTCAAAACATACCTACAAACGCTGAAATGGGAAGTCTTACCCCACCCGCCGTATAGCCCAGATATTGCTCCTTCCGATTACCACCTTTTCCGATCGATGACACATGGCCTAGCTGACCAGCGCTTCCATTCTTACGAAGAAGCCCAAAAATGGGTCGATGACTGGATAGCAGCCAAGCCGGCCGAATTTTTTCGCGACGGTATCCGTAAATTGCCAGAAAGATGGGAAAAAGTTGTGGCTAGCGATGGACAATACTTTGAATAATTCATTTGTTACCATTTTTTCAGAATAAACGTTCAAAAATAGAAAAAAATCCCGCATTTTCAATTTGTACTCCTGATAGTAAAACAAGTAACTTTATACATGAAAACGAGAGAGAGCGAGAGAGTTCTTCTCTTGAGAATGACTCGCCTAGCTTGGTTACTCGTACATTTCGTTCGTACGCAAGTCAGCTAGATCGCTGTTCAGACCTCGCGCAAGGCGTTTTCGTTGCTCGGAGAGTCGGCCAGCCTCGCTTTCCTGCAGCAGAAGCTTCATTGCAACTCAATTTTAGTCTCATCTCTTTCTCGTTTTTCTGTCTATTTTTCGCTATTTTACCATAAATTGATCCTAATATTTCCTTTATCCTTTCTATATAGGCATAACATGTTCTATATATTTATGATGGTGTTTTTACTATAAATTCCAATATTTTACGAGAGACATGTTAATATATAGGCATAACATGTCTTATTGTAACGGTATTTTTACGTTATCATTAAATTTTATTCTTCTGAGGGGAAGAATTCGGGCTCGAACACGACGATAATTAATTTTAGACTTCTATAGGAGGTATAAGTAAGGTTTATTCAATAAGTTGCATAGAATTTTGTGTTGTGAGGCTTTTTGGCGCCTTTAACCGTACAATTTATCAGCGGTGTTTAATTGCTCTGATGGTTCCACGCTCTTCTTTACCTGCGAGGTTATCAGATTCTCGACTTCTGCGCTGAGCGGTGGATATCTCAAGTTGGCAGTATCGAGCTCAGCCGTCTTGATCTTTTTCCCGCCTGGCTGCTGACGTGCTGTCTGCTGGGCTCGCGTCGTTGTTGCTGGCGCGTCGGTCAGCCGGTATGGACGCCGGGTCTGTGTCCGCGTACGCGTCGTTTTATTTAATAATCAGAAAACGTTGTTTTCCGCGTTGTTCCGCGTTCGGCTGTTTGTTCGTTGTGTTCGTGCCGGTTCTGTGTGTTCCGAGCGTGTTTCTCCGTGGTAATCGTGGTCCTGGTTCGCGAGTGATCTTTTCTAGGTGTGGAATAATGACAGCTACTGGATTATGATTCCCCAGTGATTATTAATTTATTTATTATTTAGTCGATGGATTCCTCCAGAAATCTTTGGCGTTGGACCTGAATGTTCCGGTTCCTCTTCGCTCTTGGTGAGTTGGTCTTTTAATTTATCTTTCTCTTCTCCTTTCTATCTATTGAGTGGTGTCGTTCTCATGCGACGCGCTTGACACCACTACTGAAATTGTTTCTCGCCTAATTATTTTCCTAATTATCTTAAAATTCTAAATCGAGTTTCTATGAGTCGGGCTCACAAGTGCCCTCCTAAACCTAATTTTTAGTTAATTTTCTGAACTTTATTTCCAAATTTTGCTCCAAGTGTCTCTCTTCTCTTGAAGCGGGGACCTATCGCAGATCTCAGACCTACTGTAGTATGTCTTTAAGTTATAATTTCTCTAACTGTTATTTGTTATTCTCTTTTCTTTCTCCTTGTTGTTTCACCGTTTCCTTTCTAGAGGCTTTTCATTTGGAAACTTCTTGGTGCCAACACCGAGTCTTTACCACTTATCGATGCGCTGCGTTAATAATACTTCTTAGAATCTAACTGGACTTATTGCTAATTATTCTACCCAAACCGTCTTAGCCTATTTTCTTAATTCTCCTACAATAAACCTTAATTATTTATTTTAATGCCACCAATTTCCTCTTCTTAATTTGGCTTTTGGGATATTTCTTGTTTTATTCAACCGGTCCGATACTGTCCGCTCTTAATCTTTATATGATTCTTTTCACTCACTTGTGTTGTATTTTTCTATTTATTAATGTTCTTAATAAATTCGTCGATTAACTCACAACCTTGTCTGTTAACTTCTCAGATTTAATCTGAATCTTTTAGATTTATAAAAGAAACTTTGATATCGGTGCGCAAGCGAGTTCTTGCTTGGTTGGTGGTTTGAACTGATAAGAGAGTCCTCCTCTGTTTGAAGCTGCCTTTTATACTCTCTCTCCTTTCCCACTCTCTTATTTTAGCTCTTCTTGTCTATTGTCTCATATAATTTCTTTTGTTTCAGCTCGCCCCGCCATCCTGCCCCTACATCCCCTCACTGCCCGAGCGAGGCCAGCCGGTCGCTGACCCGCTGTTTTTCGGCAGCGAAGGAATGTGACAGGCTTCATCCCGTTTCGCGGTGTACTGGCTTTTGCTGAGCATTTTATCATTTCTCACGTATCTTCTGACATTTCTGATTCTTTTATGAATAAACGATTATTTTTGTATGACTTTGTGTGTTTTTTTTTTTTTTTTAATTTGATTTTGTTTCCTTTTTGATCCCTTTTCAGATGTTATCTATGAGTTTGTTTATTGGTATTTTTGTTTTATTTATTCCTATCTTATTCTGTTTTTCTTTGATGTCTCGGAGGATTGTGACTACGTCACATTATATATTTATGATAGTATTTTTACTATAAATTCCAATATTTTACGAGAGACATATTAATGTAATCCCAAGAGAAAAGGGGAATTAATCGTGATGTACTGATCTTTCTTCTATTACCCGACTATACTTGGTAAGCTCATTAATTCGATGTGGGTTGTACTCGTTTTCGAGTGACAGCCATGGGTAGTTTCCATATGGAAGCATAATTGTTCTTTTTGCTGCTGATATTTTATCTACAGTATTCGTGTGAACATTTTAATAGTCATAACTCTTTCGTTTAAATCAACAGTTCCTCTGCTTTTGTTAATTGTTTCACTTAGTTAATAATTGTTCGTGATTTCATCATTTTTGTAAAGAGAGAGAGAGAGAGAAGATTTCAGGCAAGAGCGAGAAGAAAGGGTGCGGTCGCTTGGTCACGTGATAGCGTTCCCTCCAACCGCTCCCTTATGACCAACAACGCCCCGACGGCGACTAGCCGAACCCCTGGTCTAGGATTGAGGGTAAGGCCGCGCTGAATCATAGATCCATAAATGGCAGTCGATAACCGGGTCTACGCAGTAGATCCCATGGTTTGAAAGTTTGCCTTTTGACCGGGAGCGCCGAAAAATTCCATCTTTACAAGATTAATTCTTCCCGGGAGACGGTCGGTAGGGCCGTATCTTCACCCTGTTCCGATCTCCGTCACTAAAATCGCTCTCCTCTCCCCTTAAGAAGTTCGAGAATAAAAGAAAAATGTGAGAGGTTACTTTTACTGTAGCGAAACTAAAACAGAAGAACTTTAACGTAATCGAAATGAAAAAAGATAAATGCGACGTTACGTCAGGACGTAACAGTTATCACAATCCTAAAACCGAAGCATCAGTAAAGGTTTGCGACAGAAACAAGACGGAGTTCTCGTCTTTGTTTGTTTCATTAACACAGCAGATCATGGAATTCGTGCCAATGTCGATTAACAGCGAAGCAGCAGAGCTTGGTAAGTAAAAAATATAAAATAATTTAATAATCGTGATTTCAAAACATGTAATATTTATTTTTAATTATAAAAAATAATGTCTTGCAGAGCGAGCAGCCCCTGCATATAAACTGACACCGAGGCTTCGTTATTCGTGTTATGGAGAGCGAGACGAGGATACATACACTGTACAGATACATCTAGCTTCGGAAAAGAAAAGTGTCACACGTGATCCTCACTCGCAGTTGACGTCGGTGGTAGCAGGTCGTCAACGCTGTCAACTTTGTATAATAACACGATGCAAATCAGGTAAGACAATATCGATTATTCCGTACACGTTGTTTTTATTGACCAGTGCGTTCAATTAAATACTTGTTTCATTTTTTTCTCAGAAGTACACTGTGATGACAACACCCACAGCGAAAAATAATTTAAAAGCAATGTTACGAGTGATAATACAAATTAATTCCGTATAGCGATAAAAATAAAATTAACGGTGGAGGAATCTCCAAGCGCGGATTATCGTATTTACAGGGCTGTTGCATACGATGGTGAATGTGTAAAGTGCTTCCCATAATATATTGACTAATTAAAAAAAATACCTTATCTTGCTGTGTCTCTTATTTTTATAGCGTAATAATTAGAGAATTATAATTGATGTCTCTCTCTCTCTCTCTCTCTCTCTATGAGGGATCATATTCTATATCTATTACTGCAGAGCAAGCGCTTTGCAAGGAGCACAGCGCAAGGCTATACATGCTTGAAAACCGCTTTTGTTGCATTCAAAGTGATGGATAACTAGTTATGATTCATAGAAGGTTGTTATCTTTATTTCCGTGATACTCTCTAGCAGCATCTCGAGCATTTAGTCTGTCTTTGGAATCCGACTTGCAAACAATAAAAAGCAATATGTATCCGCGATACGGCACGGACACTTTAAGCAACGCGTTCGGTGCCGAGTAATATTTGTCGAGAGTGTGATGAGCGTGTTCCTGCATACACAGGAAATGTGCGATGCGTACGATGAGCTGGAAGAGCTCCTGCGTAGCATGTATTTAGTGGAACGTCGAGGAAGACCCGTTGAACTTAGCGAACTCTATATCGGAATGTCCTGTATTGTGCCTCGTTTATTTTATCCGGGGCCTTTAGCAAGTATGCTGCCAGTTCTTGTCATGGAGTGTTCGATATACGGACTTGAACGCGTGGATGTTGCAGCTATTGATTATCTCGTCGAAGAAGCGTGCGGTAGAGATGCCTTGATCGCTGTCATGCTGCGACCTCTTGCCGGCGATAACGATTCGCGGGTTCGATTAACGAACGGGGAACTCGTGAACGTGCCAGCGGGTATTATAGAGGCCCTCGGTGATGAGATAGATATCGGCTACGATATCGATGCCGTGGACGAGGGCTTTGACGAGGACATTGTAATAAATTAAAGACACGGTGCTGCGTGTGTGTATGTGGGTGTATATGTGTGTGTGCGTGTGTGAGAGAGTACATTCGAGAGACAGGAGTTTAAAATCGCTTTGGCAGGAGGGTAGAAGCCTACAACAGCTGTGGTGGTGAGTACATAATTTTATTCATTTTTCCAAGTTTGTGTACACTTTTGCTCGATCCTGCTGTTATCTCTACTTTTCCTTGTTTCCCAGAGTACTCACACCACCTCACTTTACCATCTCCACGTTACCGACACTGGTTAAGAAGAGTGGGTAGCGCGGCGGTGGAAAAGTGAGGTGGCGAGGGTAGCCGCGTGGTGGGGAAGGAGTGGGGATAGGAATGGGATGTAGCAAAGGTGTACCCATACTACTATCGTGGAAAATTGTTGAGAATTAGCTATATCTAAAACGTCAAACCACACGTCGCGATTTATCGGAGGACCATCCTTTCAAATGAAAATTGATAGTGCCACGCAGCGATCGGTTGGTAGTTCTCGGAGTCAATCACGATAGCCCGCAGGTGGTCCACCTCGGGATCGATAAAACATACTAGCATCCATTCCTCTGGTATTCCCGGGCTGGGATGATGCGGGACGTGGTGCGCTACGTCCGGCATTGTGAGATCTGTCAGCGGGCCAAGGTAGAGCAGAAACCCTCACTGGGCTTAATGGGACGGCGAATTGTGGAGGAACCATGGACGGTGGTTGCCACTGATATTATGGGGCCGTTCCCACCAAGTAAGGTCGGCTTTGCGTACGTTCTCGTGACCCAGGACCTGTTCATGAAGTGGGTAGAGTGCTGCCCCCTGCGCAAAGCCACCGGCACACATATTAGCGAGGCGTTAGAAGAATTAGTCTTCTCGCGATGGGGCACACCGCAGGTGTTGCTAACGTATAATGGCACGGAATTTGTGAACCAGAGATTACGTTCTATTGCCACCGAGCGGAAAATATATTAGTAGGACGCGTTACCAAACGTTGAAGACGATCATCGTGTCATTTCTCGAGGGAAATCATCGCGCGTGAGACGAACTCTTCGCCGAATTCCGGTTCGCGTATAATACTGCGCATCACTCGTCAACGGGAAACTCGCCGGCCTTTTTGAATTTCGCTTGAGAGCCTGCACTGCATAATTCTTGTAGACGGCGGATGGAAGGGAGACCGCGAAATCGTTCCTTTGCTACGGGAAAGGTGGTCGGAACGAATGCGACACTTAGAAAGCGTGCGCGAGCGAGTCACCCACGACCTCGAGGAAGCGTATCAGCGTCAGGCGGTGCAATATAACAAATAGCGAAGCTGACCACGAAATTTCGTGGGCCTTTTCGTGTGAGACGGATACTCTCACCGGAGGTTTATGGCATTGAGGATCTCGAGGGCACCGGGGAAGTAAAGTGACGATAGAAGACCTAAAACTCTTCCTTGTTCCCTTACAGGATAGACTTTATGGTGTAGGCGTCTCCAGCCCAGGTACGGCATCAGGAGAAATTCCTCTAGATGTGGAGGCTCTGGCGCGAGGGTAAACTGGACGAGGAGCCAGTTCTCACTCGGGTCGACAATAGTGGGGCCGAGGACGCCGTGCTCCCACTGGGCGCAGTCATAGGGTGGTGGGCGGACTGACCGGACACGACCTCGGCTCCGCCCCCTATTCTGCTACCGAGTCCCCAGCCATGTAGCGGAGGGTTCCTCTGCTGAAACTGTGGAGGGTACGGGCACGATGAAGGTCTGTGCCCGTCCAAGCAGAGAGGGCCCTCTGCTATCTTTGCCGAAGAAAGGGGGTGACGGCAAAGACCTGCCGAGACTGCGGCCCCTATTGGCGTAGTCTGGGCAACTGGAGAACCCTGGATCGGAGAGACCGGCTGGAGGCAGGTGGCTACCGGAAAACAGAAAAACGTGTTCTCTTGTTGTTTTTTTTAAGCAGTCCTTTCCCTGAGCCCTTCACGGATATATTCACCATAGAAGGAAGGCTCGGAGACCAGGCACGCGTGGGTTCATTTTGTTGTGTGGTGCTGTGATTGTGCCGTATTTTTGGAGGTCATGCATGCGGTGTGGGTTGCATAAGAAATCTTATTGCGCTCGATCTAGTGAATATGTATTTCTTACTACCTGGCACCTGTTGCATCTCCTCGCACGGGAGCAAGCGTCACCGGAACACCTCTGGAGATAAATGTCCAGCCCAGAGAAATGACGGCCTATATCGGACGAGGTCGTTGTGTGTCTAGGGGGGGGGAGGATTTGTGACGGGGTATTTGTGAAACTCGTCCCAAAGTCGGACCGAGCGGGGCTGACCACGATGCACCTGCTCGTTCGGCCGAGAGTCTACCCGAGGCGATCCAGCAGGGCAAAAATATAGCGTGCCAAGCGACTAATATTCATTTCGTTTTTCTTTTGTTTTCTTTTTTTTCTTTTTTTTTCAGGAAGGTCAGCTGCGGGAGCCTGAAGGACGCTATGATAACAGCGAGACGAGCGATCTTGAGGCTCCGTCGTTGTCAAGCAAACTATCCGTAGCCCCGTCTATGACGTCAGCGCTCTCGTCAAGAGAAGTACGCGGAGACCATCCCCGCTGCATCTCATGGGGACCGGAAGATGCAACGATCTCGGGCGGCCGTTGAATTTTCGCTGCGCTGCGAAGCCTTTGTTTTTCTGTTATCATTCGCTTCTGACTGCTGCTTCGTACAAGGCATCGAAACTCTCGCCAGAGCCGTTGCTGGCTCGGATAATAACCCCAGTCGCAAGTACCGTTACCATACTTTTAATTTTATTGATGGCAACGATTTGGGGGGAGGGAGTTTATCGGCTCAAACTACGAAAGGCAACGTATTGTTGAGGACTCTTGCGCCGTATTTTGTACAACAAGGACGTGTATACCGGCTTCGCTGCCGTGTCTGATAGACGAGAACCGACGCCTGCCCCCCGCGATTCTGGACCGCTGCGAAAGAATCCTGATACTGCTACTATTCGGTAAGGACGTCATTAGTCTCTGGTTTGAGTGTGGAAGTTCGCTCCAGTCATTTTGTTGAGAAAACCCGAGCGATATTGTCGTGACGGCACGCTGTCGAGCCGAAAATCTAACGTCTTTTCGAAAATAGCGGTCAAACAGCTACCGCCCGGTATTTACAAATAATTCGCTTCACGAGAATAAAAGGATCGCCGAAGGGGTTCCATTGCATTGTTTTTTTTCTTTTGGTTAAATATTTTATTACCGTCAATTTGAGCGCGGCAGATTTTACGTATGGAGCATGAGTGTGTGTGAAATTGAGAGTGAAAATTGAGATATTGCTTGTTATTTATTTCACTGTTTCTGTTTTATTTATTCGTTTTTATTTATTCTGTTCGAATTAATCCGATTTATTTATTCTATTTTATTTATTCTGATTTATTTATTTGGATTTGTCTATTCTGTTTTATGTATTCAGCTTTAATTATTCTGTATTATTTAGTCCACTTTTCAAATTCTGAAGTACTTATACTGTTGTATTTCTTTATTTATTTCTTATAATTCTTTTATTTTGTGTTGTTAGATTAGTTTCGTTTAAATGTTGTCGCTAGTCCGAGAGCCTCTGTTAAATATTTTAAGGAAAATTGGATTGACGGGAATCTAGCACGTTATCGATTGTCGCTTCCCGACCGTGCTTCCGAGAGCACCTCCTTAGCTCTCGGCTAATCATTTTGTTCATCACTACAATAAATTGTCATTATATTTTCGATTCCCTAATTGCCGTATCGAGATTTTAGTTCCGTGCAAACCACCACTAACTGACCCATCCCCTCTACCAATTGCCAATGCTGCAGCAAAGCCGAGCCGGCCCCGTGTATTTCGCGTGCAAAAGTCTGGGGAAATCATTTATTTCTCGAGACGAGCGCCCAGCATGTGGGATCACTGTCTTTTGTGACCTTACGCGGGAGCTAGAGGCGAAGAAGGTGGAAAAAGTGGTTACAATATATAGACTGCATATACAGGGTGTCCACCGGGAAGGTATACTACTTTGTTTGTTTATAATTTTTGATTAAATGAAAGAGAATGGATCTTATATTGATAAATGTTTTATTTAATGTCGGCAATTATGTATGGAATACAATATCAGATAAATGTCCGCCTCTGTTAGCCTCACAAATGCGAGCCCTTTTGGGCACATTTTTCATTACATTCTCACACATTTCACGCGGTATTTCAGTAATTTCATCACGAATATTTTGTTTGAGTTGCTCAAGCGTTTCTGGTTTGTTTGCATAAGCCTTGCTTTTTAGATATCCCCACAAAAAGAAGTCCGGAGCCGTCAAATCAGGCGACCGTGGAGGAGAATCAACATCACCATTTTTTGAAATAACTTGTTGTGGAAAGAGGTCTCGCAGTAATTCTATTGTAATCCTGGCTGTATGCGATGTGGCACCGTCTTGTTGATACCACATGTTAATCAAGCCCAAAGCATGCAGTTGTGGCGTTAAAAAGTTTTCAATCATATCACGATATCGCTCCCCATTCACAGTTACCGTTACGCCGTTTTGATTTTCAAAGAAGTAAGGTCCAATGATTCCTCCTGACCAAATTGCACACCGGACTGTCACTTTTAATGGATGTAAAGGTGACTGATGAATAATTTGAGGGTTTTCCATTGCCCAGAACCGACTATTCTGTTTATTCACATATCCATTTGTTTCTCCCAAAAATTTCACGTAACTTTCTCATCGTCACAGTAATCGATGATTGATTTCGATAAAATGTTTTAACGATTAAAACACGTTGGTTTATCGAATATTTTTCCATAATAAATTTGCCACGTGTCTACTTCACGACTGCCAAATATGAACTGTCAAGACTAAACGTTTACCAAAATGGCGGCAAAACAAAGTAGTATACCTTCCCGGCGGACACCCTGTATTAAGGACTCGTTTCAGACGTTCGATATTCAAATCCTCGAATAATGCGCTGCATGTAACACGAAATCCAAAAAGCATAGTTTAGAGACTGCCTATATTTTACTTTTATTTTTGTATTTATTACAGTTTCTCAGGTGTACAGCGTTGTAACTTTTTACATAGCCCGATTATAATGAAACATAATTTCAGAACATAACATAGAAATACTTAGAACTTAAAAGTTAAAAACTATAGGTACTAGCTATCGACCAACAATATCTAACCTTACAATACCCCCCCCCCCCCCCCCACTTCGCCAGCCCTATGTCGGTCAACTACAGCTTGCTCTTGAGGTCATCTTCGTAATCCCTAACTCATTGTTAGTCCTGATGGTCTCCTATTCCTATCATTTCCTTTTTAAGCCTACAGAACATTCTCACATCCCCACATAGTTCTCTCACAATATCTCACTTTAGAATTTGCACCAGCCTCCTTTCAAGTTCCTCTCCCAATAGTGGTTTACAGCGTTTTCCACCTCAGCATTTGACTTATATTTTTTTTCCACGAGAACTTTTTCAATTTAAGATAAAGGAAAAAGTCGCTGCGAGCCAGATCTGGCGAATAGGGTGGGGCGGGAGCATTCAAACTTCAATTCCTTCAATTTTTACATTGCGACCATGCAAGTATAAACCCGTGCGTTATCCGGGTGAAGCAGGATTTTTTTTTCTTGACCAAATGTGCACGTTTTTTCCTAATTGTGGCCTTCAATTTATCCAGCAATGCAGCGTAGTACTTTCCATTGATTATTTCACCATTCGCAAAGTAATCGATAAGAATTATTCGACGGGTATCCCAAAAAACTGTTGCCATCACTTTTTCGCAGAGAGAACGACCTTTGCCTTCTTCGGAGTTGGTTCCCCCACCGCAATCCACTGCATTGACTGTTGTTTGGTCTCAGGCGTATAGTGGTATACCCAGGTTTCATCGATAGTTATAATTCGCCGTAAAAATTCCACTGGACTTTTTTTATACAGGCTAAGACACTCCCGCGACATGTCCGTCCGTATACGCTTTTAGTCGATCGTCAATAAGCGCGGCACCCGGGGCGTGAATAATTTTCCCATATCCAAATCTTGATGTAAAATCTTGTGCACCCCTTCAGATCATACCCACAAGCCTCAGCAATATCCTTAACAGTCAATCGACGATCTTTCATCACAGTTTGATGCACTAAATCGATTATTCCGTTAGTTGTAGCGGTTTTCGGGCACCCGGAACGTTCCGCGTCTAAAATGTTCGTACAACCACGTATGTACTCGGTCACCCAGTGTTTGACCGTTGCAAATGAAGGGAAGGCTTCACCGTGTACAGAGTCTAACTTATCTTTTATTTCCTGAGCCTTTTTCCTTATCAAATGAAGGAATTTTATTACTGCGCGATACTCAATTTTCTCCAATGTTGGCAATGTCAGCTGACAACTTTGGAAGAATGCCATAGACAAAGTAATAATCAGAATGACTTGAAATTTTTATGATTTACATATGTCAAGGCCATCTATCGGAAGGCGAAAGAAATTTTTCTTCTACAGTTACTTTATGTCGATGAGGCCGGAAAATCTTCAAATGGCCTTCGTTTCTTGAGCCATCTGCCTCATTCCATCCCTGCTATATGCAGCAGGTAATTTCCCGCTCTTTGTCTTGCCTCTATTTCGATGCTGCTCTTGTCTGTCTCCATCTTCCACTGGTACTCCAGTGTATTTCTCGCCACACCCAGTGCCATTTTTATGTAACTTTCTGGTAGCCTCTCTATCTCTTCCTTCCTTTTCCATCTCCAAATTTCCACTCCGTATAATGCCCCTGCTTTTACTAGCAAGTCCATAAGTTGCAACCTATATTTTAGCCTACTTTTTTTTGCCCTTCTCAATATCCCCCAAACCGATTTCGTCGCTGTCCATGCTTTGGCCACCAATGCACTTATATGTTTCCTTGTCGAAGTTCTTTCCGAGAACCAATACCACAAGTATTTCAAGTCCTCCACTATCTCATTCTCCTCTCCATTGTATTTGTATGCCTCTCCCCTATTCTCCGCTCCCTTTTCCGGAATACCACTATTTTCGTTTTTCAACAATTACTTCCAATTTCGTTTTCCTCGTGATCCATTCCAATCCTTGCAACATTTCCCCCAGTTCCTCTGCCTTTTCCGCCACAATCGCCACATCATCTGTATACTTCATGGCAAAGAACTTATTTCGTTCCATGACGGTTCCTCCTATCCCTCTTATTATCTATTCCTCCTCTATATCGTCTATTGTCAGTCCAAAGAGCGTTGGGCTCAGCGGGCTCGTTATCACGTTATCACGTCATTACGTCGTTTGTAGTGTACCTATATATATCTCTTAGCACCCTGAGCATTCTTCCGTTTGTTCCTTTCTCCTATATTTTCCTCAGCAGGTAGTCCCTATTAATTTTCTCGAAAGCCACTTTAAAGTCTACGGAGACTACGTACAGGTTTCCTCCTTTCACCCCCTGTTGTTGATCAGCGCGTTGAGAACAAAAAAGTGGTCGTGCGTCCCTCGCTTCGCTTTAAAGCGCGCTAGACTTTCCGTCACTATCTTCTTTTTCTTCACCGAGGTATCAATTCTTTCGGCCATTATACTCGTTAGTATCGCGTATCCAATATTAAGCAGCGATATTCCCCTGCCTCTTCCTCGTCTCCTGCTTTGTGACTCGGAAATATTCTTGCCCTCTCTCATTGTTCCGGCAGGCAACCTTCCTTCCAAATTTTGTCAAGACTTTTCCATAGCTTATATTTCCCCGCAGCCGATACGTTTTTGATGAATTCTCCTGTAATACTGTGTTTGTCTGCTGCTTACCCATTTTTCAGCTTCCTTAACACTTTCCATTGCTCTTCTTTCTTATTTCCCTGTCCAGCCCCGGTTCCACTGACTTATCTGCTTCTCCCTCTACTTCCCATAGCTCCCAGACCGTTCCCTCCTTCTGCATATTCTCTTCTTCTTCCATAAGGTTCCTGAAGTAAGTGACCCATTCCTCTTTCTTTATATTTTCCCCCATCTCCCTTCTGCTCACTCTGAATTTCCTTATCGCCCTCCACCACTCCGTTATGTCTTTGCTTTCCTCCACCTTCCTCCACCTTCCTCCATCTCTCCTTCAGTCATTTCGTCTTTCTCTCTCCTAACTCCCTCCATTTCCTTCTTTCTTCCCCCACCTTCTATTTATCTTCTGGGTTTTTCGTTTTGAGGTATTTATCCAACCTCCTCCAAAAATCCCGTCTTTACTCCTCCCCTTTTCTATCTACCAAGCCAGCGTTCTCCCTTCTCGTCTTCCTTTTTTTACCATTCCAAATGTTTTTACCCCCTTCCAAATTGCCTGCTTCATCTTTTCCCATCTTTTGTTTACAGGGACTTCCTCTGCAATCTCTTCTCTAACCCTGTCTGTTACTTCCTCGTATTTTTTGGCAACCTCTTCTTGCCACACTAAACTCAGCACCGGTTCCTCCTTTTCGTTCTCGCTCCGTTTCTTCTTTTCCCGTTGGTCACCATTTTCCAGCCTCTCTATAGTTAATGCTTGATATAACTTTCACCGAGTTTACCATTCTGTTCATTTCATCTTCAATTTATATTACTAGGTCCAGTACCGAACCCCTTCCCGCGCTTTCTTTTCCCACAAACGTGACCTTTCATAACTCGTCGCCCTTGGTCCTTCCGTTCAGCACCATTAACTCTAACTCTTTCCACAACTTAAATAATTTTTTCCCTACTGCGTTGAACGAGTCGACCTCCGATTTGCGTTCCCACGCCAGGCCTCCTGTTTTCTCACGTTCTATAATTCCTGTCTCTCTCCCAATTATGACGTTTCGATCCTCTGCTACTATTACCCCCACTCCTTCTTCCACTCTTCCTTCCACATATTGCCTCAGCGGTCCCTGTAACACCTTAACCCCACACCTTAAACCCCACGTTATTGTATACACTTAAACACGTTAAAGTATACACTTTGACAATCCATACCCAATTCTTCTTTCGTTCCCTTCATATTTTTACAATAGCCACGTGCTTCTATATTTCCATTTTACATTTGCCGTCTATGTTTTTCCTCATTCCAATCAGGTAGCCCCCGCTCCCTCCGCCCCGCTTTTAAACTTTTTTGCCTCTTTCGTAATCTACTCATATCCACACACTATTATGTCTAGTGCCTTAACATTCCACTGTTTTTCCATCCACGTTTCCTGTAACAGTATCATGTCGTAGTTGCTTAGAAAGTTTTTCGCTCCCTTTGAATTCCTTACGTTCTTCATCGCTGCCATATTCTACATTACAATTTTGCACTTCTCACTCTCCTTACCTCCGAAAAAGCTTTTTCTTCTCCTCACATAACCTTCCCTTTATATAAGACCAGTACCACTACCTCTCCGTCATACACTGTTTCGCGTAACCATATCCTACAATTTTCTCTTTTCGCTATCTGCACTTCCTGCCCTCGTCATTGTTTCCTTTCTGTAGTCTCTCCATATTTTTTCCTCCCATGCTTCTTTTCTTTCTTTCCACTCCCACATTCTTTGTGGATCGTTGGCACCTGACACATCCTTTCTCCTCCATTGTTTCTTACGGCGAACCTCCCTCCACTACGGATATCCTGTCTCTTACACTTTTTTTCCCGTCTGCCCGCCCACTATCCCTTTTGCAGTTGTTCCCGTTAACCTTCTTCTCGCTCCAGTCTTGCCTTCCTTTCCTATCTCGTTGTTGTTTCATCACTTTTCCTCTCACACACTGCTCCCGGGGCGTCTTCGCTCAAATTTTTCTTTTCACCTTTGTTGGATAATCAGCTGGCGCACGGTGATCGATATTTGCCGTGCGTCGACCTGTTGCTATGCTCTAGCACGCTGCGTTCTGTTGGGCCGGAGATAGCCGAGGCAGGGCTTCACGGAGCCGAGGCTGTACCTCGTAGGCACGCCGCGTTGAGCGAGAGGATGTCTCTCTCGCTTAAATTCGGCTTCGCTCACCGGCTATCTCTCTCAATTGACTTTAGCGCCCAACGCCGCTTTCATATTCCGCAGCCATATTGGAAATTTAATTATTAAAAAAGCGTTACGAACTTTTTTCCAGACCTAATATAAGTTGATTGTAAAGGGTGGTTAAATTTTAAGGGCCGATGTTGAATGTGAACCACACCTAAACGTCAAGTTTTTTTCTGCATTTCATTTGACATTTCTCAATTTCAGACTAACTCAATTTGAACCATGGAAAGATACACAATCGAGCAACGCGTTAAAGTTATTCAGGCTTATTATGAAAATGGGCGTTCAAATCAAAATGCATATCGTGCACTTCGTGATTTTTTCAGTCAATTTAATCGTCCAAATGTGCGTACAATCGGAAAAATCGTGCAAAAATTTGAGCAAACCGGGTCTGTAGGAGATATTAAAACACCAGTGCATGCTCGTACAGCTCGTACTGCAGAAAATATTGCTGCTGTTCGCGATAGTGTGGCTGAAGTGCCGTCCACCTTAACTCGTCGTCGTGCCCAACAATTGCACCTCTCACGCTCGTCGTTGATGAACATTATGCATAAAGACTTGCATTTACACGCTTATAAGGTGCAATTGACTCAAGAACTAAAGCCTCTTGACCATTCCAAACGTCGTCAATGGTCAGAATGGTGGCAAGAAATGGCAACAGTGGATGATCAATTTTCGAAGAAAATCATCTTCAGTGATGAGGCACATTTTCACCTCAGTGGATTCGTCAATAAGCAGAATTGCCGCATTTGGGCGAATCATAATCCAAGAGTGATTGTCGAAAAACCAAGAGTGACTGTTTGGTGCGGTTTATGGGCTGGCGGCATCATCGGGCCGTATTTTTTCCAAAATAAGGCCGGTCAGGCAGTTACTGTGAATGGTGTTCGCTATCGTGAGATGATAACGAACTTTTTATGGCCCGAATTGGAAGATATGGATGTGGGCGATATGTGGTTTCAACAGGACGGTGCCACTTGCCACACAGCTAACGAAACAATGGCTCTTTTGCGCGACAAATTCAATGGCCGTGTTATCTCACGTGGTGGCGATGTCAATTGGCCGCCAAGATCATGTGATTTGACACCGTTGGACTTCTTTCTTTGGGGTTATTTGAAAGAAAAGGTGTACGTCAATAAGCCAGCAACAATTCAAGAGCTAAAGGATGAGATAATTCGGCACATTGACAGCATAGAACCTCAATTATGCCTAAGCGTCATCGAAAATTTGGACCATCGGATGGAGGTGTGCCGCCGAGGTCGCGGCGGCCATTTGGCCGATATTTTGTTCCATACATAATTGAACCATACCATATTATCATAATAAAAAGAATTGACAATAATTTCCTAAATAATTTGTGTTTTATTCAAAATCAACATCGGCCCTTCAAATTTAACCACCCTTTATATATGAAGGGCTTATATCAGTTGCTGTTTGAGAATGCTTGAGCATTCTGTTAGGTGTTGCTGGACTGAGCACTGCAGGCTAGAGTGGGCAACTGCTTGCTTTTGCTGCTGAGCAGCAGCACCCCATAGGAGCAGTAAGCTCGCACCGGGTCAGCGTGCCAAGCAACAGGTCGCTGCGCACACGCGCTCTACGACTGCTTGGCGAGACAACGGCTACTTCGTATATCGCAGCCATCTTGCGCTTTGCTCTTGCATGGCTTTAACCGTTTCCGTGACTCGTGTGCTCACAACATAGTTCAGTGCATCTAAATAATTCTCATCGTTCTACTCTGCCGACCTACAGTCACTACAGAACTCATCCATCATATCAGCATTGATATATTGACATCAGCCTACTAGTACATCAACATATTGGCTCATCCTGTCGTGCCCCCTGCTTCAGCTTCACCGCATGGACCGATCGCGATAGCACATCTCATCACTTACACCGATTAATATAATCGTGTGTGGTAACAAGCTCACCTCAATTTATTAACTCTTTTTTTATGCTTATTTTGATATATTATTTTTTATATTTTACTTGTTTTATTTTTATGTTTTCGTCCACGGCATTTGACAGGTGGAGCACTAAATGCCACTGTAAACCACATCTGTGTACTGCGTATTAATTCACCTGCTACCATTTTACAGTCCACTTCTCTCCAACAACTGCATTCTCGAACACTTGCCATATACCAGGTGTACAAGTATGAAATGCGAATTTCAGACAAGAGATGGCGCACGAATGCAGTTTGTGCTATAAAGATTTGACACTGCGCCATATTGTTGTCTTATCGACAAGTGTCAGACGCGTACGAATGATAAATTGGAACAGTGTGTGCATAGAGTTGTGTTGTTGTGTTCAATATGTCGAAATCAATACCGAACAAAGAGCATTCTGCGAATTCTCCTTTATCGCCTCAATTGTCTCAAAACGGTTTCCGCGAAGAGGTAACTTGAGTCGTGAGAACAAGAAACACGATACCACGTGAATACCGAGCATGCGGAACGGTATTAACGTTGTCTTTGTTCAAATATTCGGGTACAAGATGAGATGTGTGAGCCGGTGCATTGTCGAGGTGAAGAAACCACGAGTTGTGTCTCGCGCTTAAACTCGTCTCATGCCCAAAAAATCGTGCATAACGCTCTGCACCGATCCGAACGAGACAGCAAGATCGGCTGCTATCTCCCTGATGCTTACACGACGATGTTCGAGTAAAATTTTCTTAACTTTTTCGATGTTTCCGTCAGTCCCAGAGGTGGATGGACGACCGGAAGGAGGCATCATCAACCACAGTACGGCCCGCTTTAAACTCTTTGTACCACTCGTATGCTTGTGATTTCGACATTGTCGAGTCCCCATAAGTTACCGTTAACATTTTCAACGCTGTTACGTCCTGACGTAACGTCGCGTTTATCTTTTTCATTTCGATTACGTTGAAGTTCTTCTGTTTTAGTTTCGCTACAGTAAAAGTAACCTCTCACATTTTTCTTTTATTCTCGAACTTCTTAAGAGGAGAGGAGAGCGATTTTAGCGACGGAGATCGGAACAGGGTGAAGATGCGGCCCTACCGACCGTCTCCCGGGAAGAATTAATCTTGTAAAGATGGAATTTTTCGGCGCTCCCGGTCAAAAGGCAAACTTTTAAACCATGGGATCTACTGCGTAGACCCGGTTATCGACTGCCATTTATGGATCTATGATTCAGCGCGGCCTTACCCTCAATCCTAGACCAGGGGTTGGGCTAGTCACCGTCGGGGCGTTGTTGGTCATAAGGGAGCGGTTGGAGGGAACGCTATCACGTGACCAAGCGACCGCACCCTTTCTTCTCGCTCATGCATGAAATCTTCTCTCTCTCTCTCTCTCTCTCTCTTTACAAAGATGATGAAATCACGAACAATTATTAACTAAGCGAAACAATTAACAAAAGTGGAGGAACTGTTGATTTAAACGAAAGAGTTATGACTATTAAAATGTTCACACGAATACTGTAGGTAAAATATCAGCAGCAAAAAGAACAATTATGCTTCCATATGGAAACTACCCAGGGCTGTCACTCGAAAACGAATACAACCCACATTGAATTAATGAGCTTACCAAGTATAGTCGGGTAATAGAAGAAAGATCAGTATATCAGGATTAATTCCCCTTTTCTCTTGGGATTATATTAATATATCTCTCGTAAAATATTGGAATTTTTAGTAAAAATACCATCATAAATATATAAAACATGTTATGCCTATATAGAAAGGATAAAGGAAATATTAGGATTAATTTATGGTAAAATAGCGAAAAATAGACAGAAAAACGAGAAAGAGATGAGACTAAAATTGAGTTGCAATGAAGCTTCTGCTGCAGGAAAACGAGGCTGGCCGACTCTCCACGCAACGAAAACGCCTTGCGCTAGGTTTTAACAGCGATCTAGCTGACTTGCGTACGAACGAAATGTACGAGTAACCAAGCTAGGCGAGTCGTTCTCAAGAGAAGAACTCTCTCGCTCTCTCTCGTTTCCATGTATAAAAATACTTGTTTTACCAGCAAATTATATATATGGAATATGTTACACATATACATATATATATATAGGATAAAATGAAATGTTAAGATTATTTTACAGCTGAATACCCATAAGTAAGACTAAACGAGAAAGAGAGAAAAACTATAACATGTTTCAATAAAGCTTCCTCTGCAGGAAAGCGAGGCTAGGCGACTCTCTGTGCCACTACGAACGCCTTATCGCTAGGGCTGAACGGCGTTCTAGCCGACTTGGGTACGAACGAAATGTACGTGTAACCAAGTTAGGCGAGTCGTTCTCAAGAGAAGAACTCTCTCGCTTTCTCTCGTTTCCATGCATAGAAATACTTGTTTTACCATCAAGTTATTTATATGGAATACATTACACATATATAGACAGGATAAAATGAAATGTTAAGATTGTTTTATAGCTAAATACTAAAAGTAAAACGAATCGAGAAAGAGAGAAAACGGTAACGCGTTTCAATAAAGCTTCCTTTGCAGGAAAGCGAAGCTGGGCGACTCTCTGCGCCACGACGAACGCCTTATCGCTAGGGCTGAACGGCGATCTAGCCGATTTGCGTACGAACGAAATGTACGAGTAACCAAGTTAGACGAGTCGTTCTCAAGTAAAATCCTTCTATCTCTCTCTTTCTCGCTCTCGTTTCTATAGCACGAGAATAATCGTCTAATTAGCAAATTATTTAAGAAAACTTATTAACTATAAGAAATCTAACGTTTAACTAACAAATTATCTAAGAAAACTTATTAGCTATAAGTAGAGTAATCACTAATTTAACGAATAACCAATGATGCTTGGAATAAGCCATATCTCAACAAAAACCATTTATACTAATAAGAGATTAACGCAGAAATCAGGTTGCATACGTCAAAGTTAACTACAGAATCTGTAACAAAATTATTACTAGTGGTTTCATGTGAAGGATTTAATTAAGTTCCGTACAAACGCTGAAAAACTAAGCCATTACCATAGACACATCTACATAGAAGCGAGCATTAGGATATTACCTAGCCTAGGAAACTCCATAGAAAGTAGGCCAAGAAGCGGGGTGGTAAAAATCGCCTTATTTTCAGGGGAAAAACGCCTCGAACGCGTTCCCTCACCTAATCGCGTGGTCCTCTGTGTAGCACATCGCGCGGACAAATCAGAGCGCACCATACCGATGCACTTGCATAGATCTATGGCTCTGCATGTCGAGAAGCTACTCTGCGGAGTAAGGGGAATGAATACGTGTATGGTCGGGATAGACCACGGGGAAATTCTTATAATCAGGATAGGGTTTTATCCCTTCTCTTCTTTTACGCGCCTGATGACAAGAATTTTTGATGCTCAGGAGCCCTATAAAAGGCCGCGAAAATCGGCCGGCGACACTTTTTCACGGGACACTTCCACCGACAGTTTCACGGGGGGTCAAGTAGAGGACTAATCATTAGCCTGGCAGTCAATAAGTCGCCGGCAGTGAGTTAGACTTTTCCCAAGGCAGCAAGTAGTACTGTTTGCCGGGAAATAAAGTAGTACAGAACGATAATTTTTCACCACGGCTTAATTTTCACAAAGTATAGTTTCAAGTAGTACAGAGTAAGAGTACAGTACTTATAATTATTAACGCTTGAAAAATCGGGAATATTGAATGTGCAACATTCAACTACTCATGTAATTTTATTTCAATAAATAATAATTATTACGCACCAACGCCTACGTTCGATTTTGAGTCTGTCTGACTACACTAATCCACGTCCAACCAACGTTCAACAGCAAGAACCACAGCAACAAACAACCGTAGGTATAATTTTCAATTACCAATTAAAGTGAAATCTTGCTCCACGTGAAATTGTCATTCAAGTCCCTCCCTATTATTCGTGAAGTGATTATCCCCAACCAAGAACAAAACGCACTCCAGCCCTATCCCGAGTAATTTTCCGCGAGGTTAGACTCAAAAACGGGTTTGCGTCTTCGGTATTTTCTCGTCGGGTGTGGTAAAGAGAGAATTTATTCTCCTTGACCAGAGCACGGAAAAGATACACCGAAACGTGAAATCTATGTTAAATTCGTGGGTTCGTAAGATAGGCCGCGATTTTGACGTAACAACGCTTCCGCACATGATATTTTGTTAGAAACTCAAAATTTCAGGCACACTCTTTGCTCAACTAAATTCGATATAGCGAAATTCGCAGAGTACATTAAACAATGACTTGTTTACAAAGCTACTATGCACAAACTATCTGACACATTGCGCTTAAAAGTGACATGTAAACAACTGACAGTTGTACCAACCTAGTAAAAAAATGATTTTGACAATATCTTAAGGGTGGCTCGTTTTATTGACAAATTCCGGGTACTTTTGATCGTAAGATATATATATATACGCATAAAGGGTGTCCCAAAATTCACGGAAAAAGTAATTTTGATAAAAAACACAGGTTTTCCATAAAAATTGGGGATTTTTTTCTTGATTTATAAAGAATACAGTACAAGGTTATGTATAGAATAGCATATCGGGTAAATAGCATCCACGGCTTCGCTGGCACATACAAACACTTTTGTCAAAATTTTCCATAACCGTTTTAGATAAATGTGGCTGCATTTCGCTGTTACAGCGCTCAATTTCCGCATTCAAGGCGTGGGTGGTCGTGGGCATATTGGCATATACCTTAGACTTCAAAAAACCCCAAAGAACAAAGTCTAACGGCGTTAAATCGCATTATTTGGGCGCCCAATTCTGATCACCAAATCGAGAAATTACACGACCAAGAAATAACTTATGCAGTAATTGAATTGTTTCTCGGGCCGTATGCCATGTGGCAACGTCTTGTTGAAACCACGTGTCGTCCACATCCATATTTTGCAATTTAGGGACAAAAACTGGATTGTCAAGTCGCGATAGCGAGCACCATTAACTGTTATCGCCTTATCAGCCGCATTTTCGAAGAAGAATGGTCCGATGATGCCTCCAGCCCAAAATCCGCAATAAACAGTGACACGTTGTAGATGCATTTGTTTCTCAACAATCGCTCGCGGATATTCTGAACCCCAAATGCGACTATTTTGATGATTAACGAAGCGATCAAGATGAAAATAAACCTCATCGCTGAAAATAATTTTGTTGGAAAAATCAGCATTCTCTTGTTGTTCTTTTTAATTGATTAAACAATAAGCGGTCATGAATGTCTATTAAAATCATGAATCTATGGGACACTCTTGACTTATTGTTAAGATGGAATTTTTGGCCAATTCTTGACCACGGTGCCGAATTAATGTTCCTGGACTCTCAGCAACACGCTCACAAACTGCTTCGATGTTTTGTGTTGAACGACTTGTTGAAGGACGGCCAGAGTGGTGAAGATCACTAATGGATCCAGTCTCCCTGAATTTTTTAATTAATCTTTTCACAGTTGATGAAGTTAAATCACTATTCCGACCATATATTGTATGAACATTGCGAACTGTAGCTGCCAAACCTTGATTACTTTAAAAATATTGTTCAACAACAAAAACGCGTTGTTCTTCCGTGTAGCGCACCACTTTTAATAGCCCTGAACTGCCAGCCGTCACCCTGTTTTTTTCTTTCATTGGTAACACTTTACGGCACAAATGGCTCAAAGTTCAAATCTTGCGTGCATTTCGGGACACCCTTTATACCATATACATAATTGTGCGATTATAATTAAATTAATATTAATCGAAATGTCTTCCATATACCAATTGCTTACATGCGAAAACGTAGATTCATCTTCCATGAAGAAATCTTTCTTGGTTGAGAGTGTTATGCCGGTACCGCGTAATTTGATTATTTGGTATTCGGTATAATATTAAAAAATTATTATTTTTTTTGGGATCGTTTGCCGATTAGGAGATGGAACTCGAATAATAGGTGAAAATGCGAATTTATATAAATGGATGTATTTATTATAGGCAACCGTTACTTTCCATTGTCTATTTGAATGTCAATAAAATAATGTACAATTATTCGTTGTTTCGAGTATTTGACGAGGAACCAACCCGTTTTCTGTTGAGTCTAGTTTATAACTGATTTTCGTAAAGCAGTTGCTAACTGCGTTTGCGAAAATCCCTTTGTTAGCAGTTTTTGCTCTGGCCTACCGTCGATCGCTGAGCGAGTCGCCTCATGCTGAGTCGACGTCTATCTCGTTTCCTGTCTTGAACGAATTCTTTGTTTTAGCTGTATCAGCTAAGGAATATTCCAGAGAATACCGTGAAGTGGAATATTCCGCGGCACAACATCCCTCCCCCTTAAAGAGAAAAATTTTTTCTCTAAAAAATTTTTTCTTCGGTTGGTTTCCGGTGCCTTTACAATTTTATACAATTTTACAGTTTGATGTTTGTCATGTTACCTTCTGGGTTTTAATGAATGGACGCAACGAAGGAATAATATTTTATTTTCCCCATTTTGAGACAGAATGCACTGCCTTGGGATTGAGGCACGGCTGGTGAGGGGCGGGTTTAAATAAATAATGTTTATTGGATCCACGAATGTGTATTGAAACAGTTCAACAGTTAATAGATGGCGCGCTGGACAATCATTTCATCACTATGTCTATTAGAACGGTAAAATGTCTATGTATATATTTTTAAATAGTTAATCAGTTAGTAAATGGCGCGCACAAACACTTCAACTAAACGTCTATTAGAACGGTAGCACTACAAACGAATTAATTATTCTGAAGCTGTATGATAAGTACGATAGTATTGTCCCAAAAAGTCTCTGAATGGGGCGCGGCACAATTGTTTATTCATGGCGCGCACAACACTATGTATTATATATAGATTAAAATAATATTTGAATATATTAATATAACCGTGTTCACTGGACATATATTAGCACACACATATATATACAGGGTAATTCAAAAAAAGTGACCGACCCGCAGTATGCCGATAGCTGAGGTCATTTTAAGCACAATTACTTAGCGGTTTTCCGAAAATCTCAAAAGTTTATTAATGAGATGCAATTAAAGTCAAATAATAAATGACCAATCAGGAGCACATACGCTTCCCGCGCCGGAAGTCGGCAAATGTTCGATGGAAACCGAGACCTCGGTCTGCGGCAACGTCGGACGGGATAGTATAGTAGAATGACGCATGTCATTTGTTCATTCGCATGGGTTTTTTTATGCGCGATCGAAGAAAATAATTGAAAGGTGATGTGCTCGTGATGTGTTCCGAAGTGAAAAAATGGGAATAAAATGTTGATAATACTTTAACCAGATGTAATTATTTATTATGTCTTAACCTTTAAACGTTCCAAATAGTGTTTGTAATTGTGTTTTGTTCTCTGTAAATAAATAATTGTACATTGAAATGTGTGGCACTCTATAACTGTTATCTCTATGACAATAATTAAAATGCAATGAATCTCCTAGGCCATGGTTCATTTAATACAGTATTTAATTATGATAAAAATTATGATGTGTTCATGACACAAATTATAGCGTATAAAAAGTCACAACTAGCGAATGCCTTTCGCCACTAGAAATGAGATATGTAGTAGGTATGCGTGACAAATGTCATATTTCGCACCTGACAATACAACTTGAAGCTTCAAATTATTAACGACAGCTTCATTAATATGAGGAGATGTTTTTACCTTTATAAGAAAAGTTAAGTAACACTTGATACATCGATGCATGGCAGAAGAGACTGCGATGCTACCAAAGGTGCCAAATGTGTCTGAAGCAGCTGCATTAGGACCAGAAGACGCTTCCATCAACATCTATAAGACTTTTCTATTAGACTTTTGTTATAGCTACGCATGACAAAATCAATCGCCCTGCCCTGCCGATGCTGCTTGAGTCTCCAAATTGTTGGTGGTTAGTAAGTATAAGGTGATAGCGAGATGATAGTGAGGTGCGAGGAAAGTGAAAGCAAGGTGAGCGGACGGTGAGAGTGAGGTGAGATGAAGGTGAGCGGACGGTGAGAGTGAGGTGAGATCAAGGTGAGAGGAGGTTGTGATCAAGGAGAGAGTAAGTTAAGACGAAGGGCAATTTTCGGTGTCCCTGTAAATGTAGTAAAAAAAAAATCGGTCCAGTTACAAGATGTTATGCCGGTAACAATTGTCTTTAAAAGAAAGATAGATATTGGAGCATGGTTACGTCAGGACGTAACAATGGTATGACGAAGACCGACCGTCATGGTCGGCCCCCGGAGAAGAACTAACTAATTAAAATGAAGAAAGCAGTGCAGAAGGCACGCGTAATAATTATTTGCGGGCCGCAGCGCGTCTTGCCGATGCGCCGCGTCCCGTTGGTTAGCGTGTGAACGCTGACTTAAGCAAATTATTAGCGGATGGCAACGTATCACGCCGACGCTCCGCGTCTCGCCGGCTAGCGTATAAACGCTGACTTTAGCAAAAGAATGAATAATAAATCGTATATAATTTATCAAAAATTCAAAAATTCACAAAGGTGGTTGGACACCCAGGACGTAACAGTCATGTATCAGGAGTACAAATTGAAAATGCGGGATTTTTTTCTATTTTTGAACGTTTATTCTGAAAAAATGGTAACAAATGAATTATTCAAAGTATTGTCCATCGCTAGCCACAACTTTTTCCCATCTTTCTGGCAATTTACGGATACCGTCGCGAAAAAATTCGGCCGGCTTGGCTGCTATCCAGTCATCGACCCATTTTTGGGCTTCTTCGTAAGAATGGAAGCGCTGGTCAGCTAGGCCATGTGTCATCGATCGGAAAAGGTGGTAATCGGAAGGAGCAATATCTGGGCTATACGGCGGGTGGGGTAAGACTTCCCATTTCAGCGTTTGTAGGTATGTTTTGACCGGCGCTGCAACATGTGGCCGAGCGTTGTCATGTTGCAAAATTACTTTGTCGTGTCTTTGCTCGTATTGTGGCCGTTTTTCTTTGAGTGCGCGGCTCAAACGCATCAATTGAGTTCGGTATAGTGCTCCTGTGATGGTTTCGTTCGATTTCAATAGCTCATAATACACCACACCCAGCTGGTCCCACCAAATACAGAGCATGAGCTTGGCGCCGTGAATATTTGGTTTGGCCGTCGATGATGATGCATGGCCGGGGTAACCATATGATTTTTTGCGCTTCGGGTTATCGTAATGGATCCACTTTTCATCACCAGTGACAATGCGATGCAAAAAACCCTTCCGTTTTTGCCGTTCGAGCAGCAGTTCGCATGCAAAAAAACGGCGCTCGACGTCTCTCGGCTTCAGCTCATACGGCACCCAATGTCCTTGCTTTTGGATCATTCCGAGGGCTTTTATACGATGGGAAATGGCTTGTTGTGTCACTCCCAATGAATCTGCGAGCTCTTGTTGAGTTTGACACGAGTCTTCATTGAGTATTGCCTCCAATTCAGCATTCTCAAACTTTTTCACTTGGCCCGGCCGCTCTTTGTCCTCAACGTCAAAATCACCACTTCTAAACCGCACAAACCATCTCTCGCACGTTGAAACCGATGGAACATGACTCGGATAAGCCTCGGAGACCAATCGATGTGCTTCAGCAGCACTTTTCTTCAAATTAAAGAAGTAAATTAAAACTTCCCGCAAATGCTGTTTTGTTGGCACGAAACTCGACATATTGAGAGCTCAAAAAAACTATGAATTTGACACTGCGACAAATTGACACATACTGAAAATTAAAGCTATAAGACGTAGCTTTGACATGAACATAGTCACAGTACTGCCTGATGCGTATAGCGTTAGTAACGCCATCTGTTATCAAACCCGCATTTTCAATTTGTACCCCTGATAATAATTTTTATTTGTTAACGTTGTTCGCGCCGAGCGAGTCGTTCTCGGTTGGGGGGATGATTGCATACCCTGGCAAGCTCGGATCGCAGTCGCTCCTCTGGCTGTCGTCATCCGAGTGGCTCGAGGTTGATGTTTACATCGGCGGCTGCAAGGGTCGTTGCCTCTCGAGTCCTTTTTGGTGTTCGGTTTCTTTGGTACCTGTTACATTTAAACAGAACGTTGCCAACCAAGGCTATCGGTGCTATGGCACCCAGTGAGTAGAAGTTCAGATTGTGGATGTGCTGTATCCCGTCTCTGGCAGTATTGAGGGTTTCCATGATTTGGGCGGCTCGAGCTCCAAGCTTCCGAAGCTCTTCGGGGTCTCGCAGCACGCTCTGTAGTAGAATGGTCCTCTCGGTCTGTGTCGGGGGCGCCTGAGCTTTAATCACCGTTAATTTCAAATTAAACGACGGAATATAGTTTTCTCGGATGACCTGTGATGTTCGCCCTGTTATTTTTACGCTGAAATGTGGGGCGGTTACAATACATACGCCGATCAAAGCCAGTATTCCGGTTATTTGTGTCTATTTTCGTGAATTTTAGGACTTCGCAGGGTGCATTGTTTGTAACCAAAATTGTAGGGTGTGTCGGCGGGCAAATGTAAGATTTGCTCAGTACCTTGCAATTTTTTAAAGTCATCGGTTGTTATCCTCAGGCATTTATGTTTCTCGGTGTCAATGCCTACGTGACTCCCAGTCGTGTCCACGTAGTCGTACCCGCCGTTGCTTGCTCGTGTGTGTATAAGGTATGGCTGCAAGCCTTTAGGACAGCCAGTCGCATAAGTGCTGACGCTTAGCTGTGCTCCATTAAGCTTTGGGAATAGATTGTTCACGCATACATTCTTCCTCATTCTGAGGCTTAACCAGTGTAATATTTATATATATATTTTTTTTTCATAAATATTGATATTGTCTTGCAATATGGAAATGATTTAGCATATTTCACTGTCATTTGTGAAAATCGAATTACCAATTAACATGTGTATATCAATTTTATAGAGTGTGCACATTGACTTATTTTTTCCAAAATTAAGTATGCTCTTAGAGGCTTCATTTTTTCAATTTACTCTATATGGTATATTCTTTTCACACTCTACGCTGAACACTATCCTGCGTCAGAATTAATATTCTATACATTCATGTATTTTCATCTCGGTATGACCTTCTATTTTCTGTTGATAAAATAAGATCTCCTAAGACCTACTTTATTGGAGTTCCCTACACTGCATCCTGAGGGGCTCTTTCCCACATTTATTTTCTAGCTGATATTTTGTTTCAACTAGTTATAGATATGCGAATTCTTCAATTCTTGAACTATTAGTGCTCGATAAAGAGCTTCAGGCGTCTTGCGTGCACCGCCTGAGTTTTCTGTATATTCCGAACTACGTAATTGATGGGGGCCTCTTCTCTACTATTTCGTGAGGTCCCGTCCACTTCGGAGTCAGTTTGGCTGACCGTCCCTTGCGCACCGTTTCGTCACGGAGGAGTACGCGTTCGCCGACGCAGTACTCCTGCACGTTTGGCCCGTGGTCGAAAGTATTGTTCGACCGTCATTTCGCGCCTTCCAGGTTGTCACGTGCTGCAGTCCATGCGGCGCGTAATCGCTTCCGTAACTCGTGGACGTAGTCGTCGTAGGCACAGGTGCTGCGGGGTTCCTGTTTTACGGCCGTCGGTAATTCAGCTTCGCTTCCATATACCAGCACGTGGGGAGATAGTCCGGTCCCCGTATGCGGAATGATGTTGTACGTAAACATTACGTACGGCAGCCACTCGTCCCAGTCTCCTTGATCCTCGCTTATGAAATTTTTCAGGTATTCTGTAAGAGTGCGGTGCGACCACTGAGGAAGTCGGTGCCCTGGTCTGACAGTATCGTTTCCGGCGTTCCGTGCCGGCAAATTAATTCTTCAACGAGCGCCCTTGCTACTGTCGAAGCCTCTTGGTTCAGCAGGGGGATCGCTGCGCTGTATTTAGTAATGGCGTCCTGAAACGTAAGTATGTATTTTTTCCCGGAAGCGCTTTCCGGTAGCAGTCCTACGATATCGACCGCAACTTTTTCGAATGACCTCGATGGTGTGTCCGTTACCACCATCGGCACTGGTTCCTTTTTCCTGATTTTGTTCTTTTGATAGGATTCGCAGGACGATATTTACTCTTCCAAATCCCTTTTTAAGCCGGGCCAGTCGTACTTAGTCCGGATCCTATGTAACGTACGCCTAATACCCTAATGCCCTCCTATGGGGGTGTCGTGATATTCTCTTATTATTTTCAGGCGGTCATCGATAGAGGAAGTGGCTACGCTACTGCGGCAGTCGCTATACTTCTTTGTAGCACTGTGTTCGTTCGCGCTGCTGGAAGTCGGTGGCGCGTTCTTCAATCCGAATGGCATGCGGTTATACTGAAAATAACCCCACGGAGTGGAAAATGCCGTTTTTTCATGTCTTCCTGCGCCATCGGGATTCGGTGAAATTCAGAGGTGGGTTTCAACGTCATATAAAGGGTGTCCCAGCAAGAGCGCCGGATTTTAATTCGCCGCCATTTTGTTAATACGAGTTGTATGGTGATTTTTTTTGACATTTGCCACGTACAAACCACGCGATTTAAGAATATGGCGAAGTATTCAAACCAACAACATTTGATTATTGTAAAAACACATTACAAAAATGGTGAAAGTTTTGCGAAAACAGTTCGCCAAGTATGTCAAGTGTTTGGTCGCAATAATTCGCCAAATGAATCGACAGTGAGGCGTTTAATTACAAAATTTGAGACCAAATTTACGCTGATGGATCAGAAGATCATTGTTCGTCGTCGTCCTTGTCGGTCATTCGAAAATATAGCCACAGTAACGGAATCTGTGGCCGAGAATCCAGGAACTGCCATTCGACATCGTGGTCAACAATTAAACATTTCCAGTAGAACTATGCAACGAATTTTGGTAAAAGATCTGAATTTGCAGGCGTACAAGGTTCAATTGGTGCAAGAAATCAAGCCAAGGGACCATGCGCAGCGCCGTGAATTTGTTGATTGGGTGTTGGAATATCATCAAATTAATGCGGATTTTTCGAAGAAAATCATTTTTTCAGATGAGGCACATTTTCAACTCGACGGATACGTAAATAAGCAAAACTGTCGGATTTGGGGTGCTGAAAATCCTCGTGTGATACTCAAACAATCAATGCATCCACCGCGAGTAACTGTTTGGTGTGCATTTTGGGCTGACGGAGTAATTGGGCCGTATTTCTTTACAAATGCGGCTGGAAATGCGCCAACTGTTAATGGAGTGCGGTATCGCGAAATGTTAACGGAGTTTTAGTGGCCCGAATTAGATGTAATTGATGTGGAGGACATGTTTTTCTAACAAGACGGTGAGACCTGCCACACAGCACGTGAAACAATGGTGTTACTGCAGACTAAGTTTCCAGGCCGTGTCATTTCTCGATTTGGCGATCAACATTGGCCACCAAGACCATGCGATCTAACACCGATGGACTTTTTTCTTTGGGGCTATGTGAAGGAAAAGGTGTATGCGAATAAGCTTGAAACAGTTGAACATCTTAAAGAGGAAATACGGCGCGTTATTGGCGAAATACAGCCACATTTATGCGAAAACGTTATTCAAAATGTTAACAAAAGAATAACCCTGTGCCAGAGGTTTTGTGGTGGCCATTTGCATGATGTTGTATTTCATGGTTAATCGGAACTATTTTTCTTTATGTTGAAATAAAAATGTTCGCTGAATTAAAAAATAAATGTGTTTTTTCTTTAAAATTAAATCCGGCGCTCCTGTTGAGACACCCTTCGGGCTCGTCCCAACAGATTCAATATTTCAGTTATATTGGGCAGTAAGCACGAGTCTCCGATGGTGGTTTCGTTTAACTTTCGAAAGTCCACCACTCCGCGCATTTTCCTCACTCCGGCGGCATCGGATTTCTTAGTCACGACCATCAGCGGCGCGTTCCATTGACTCCTGCTGGGCTGGACTGTTCCTTCCGCTAATATTTTGTCTGTCGGCCTCTCCACTTCTCTTTCTCGTTGGCGTGTTTAGCCTCTCGCTTCGACGAGTTATAGTAGTTGCCTTGGGTATCTTCGACTCTCCGCTTTGTGCGGCTATTTGTATACCCGATTGCACTGTCTTTCTCTTTCTTATCGGACTTTCTTTCCTGTCCCACTTGAGCTCGTGTGGTCGCGAATATGCGACTCAGAGCGTCTGCATCAGTATTGCCTTTTCCGGCTTTCTGCATTTTACCGGACCAATGCTCCGAGTTTACGTTCTTTCCGGGCCAGGTTTGCGATCCTAGGTCCTACAATCCGACCTTAAAGGGTGCGCGATGCTGCACCTCGTGCGTGCGCTGTCGCTTGTTCCCTTGTAGATGGAATACACCCTTGTATTCGCACATTACTTCTGCGTGACCTGCTTGCTTTTCAATGCTGGGGGGCACCAAGTTGGGCTTCCGTTGTTGCTGCGCAAAGCGTTTGGCCTTCTTCCCCGTGCTCTCTGAGCTTACGCGCAGTGTCTTGACCTGTTGGCTACATACGGCCTTCGCCATCTCCGACGGCTCGAGTGTCGCCGTCGGCTGTTGCACTTCGCCGTCGTCTTTAGAAACATCCAAACTCATTCTATTGGTTTTTGACGGTGTGACACGGAATCTCGATACTTTGCCTTCGCCGATTCCGCTTCTTATAGGTAGTCCGACCAATGTATTCTCCTTGGCGGCATCCATGTCAGACCCGTTTCCGAAAGGAAGATTTATCTTTGTAAGCAGGCCTATGTACTTGCATGTGGCGGCAATTCTACCGGGTGGTGACGAATATATCCTCGTCGCGCCGTCCCGTAGCGGCATGCAGTGCCCATACAACTTAAACATCTCGCCATGCGGGATACCCGCTTTATGCTGCTTGATAAAGTCCATGCCAAGTAGTCCGTTGACCTTTAACGGCACATTGTTCGGAACGATGTAGCACCAATGCTCTACATTTAAAGCCGGTGTCTCGAGCACAATTTTTGCTATCTCAAGGGGGGTACATTTTTTGCCCGCCACCCCCTGCAGCTCTACGGTGCAGTCGTTCACCATCGTCTCCGGTTTGAGACAGCCTTCCTTAATTATGCTGCACTGCGCTCCGGTGTCCACCTTGAGGGTGAGTACCCCGGTCGTGGCCAACGGTGCATCGTTATCGAAGGTACTGGCAGTGGCACTCAACGGCAGCGTTACTTGTAGGACCTGCAGCGTTGTTTTCTTCTGCTTGCACGCAGGTTTCTGCTGGACATATAGCGTATTCAGCCTCAGTGCACCCTGCAGTGACTGGATCTGGCCCTGCGGTTACTGTATTTCTTGCATCTTTATAGCCTACATTTCTTGGCTGTGGGGCGGCTGCGTCGGCTCGCTTTTATTCTGCGACAGTCTCTTCCGGCAGTCCTTCCACATGTAGCCTTTCTTCTGGCAGTAATTGCAGGTTATTTCCACGTTGTGGATTGACTTGTTTTCACTGGGTACTGGTAGACCTACTCGTGCCGTATCCCGGGTGCAGTCTCGAGCCATGTGTCCAGCTTTTCCGCAGGTGTAACAGTTTTCTCCCTGCCGGGATGGCGCGCCTTGGGATATTCTGGGGTGGCTTAATACTCCACCTGCCCCTCCCTTTGGCTGCACCATATTCGTAATTTCTATGGCTCCCGTTACGGACTCGGGAGGGTGGCGTAATTGCGTGATCTCACCAGGATCTGGACCTGCCCATGCAGTCCATTCTCGAAGTTGGCCTGGGCGCTCTTCCGTGTTATCTTTTCGATGATGCGCATTTGCAACATCATGCGGCTTTCTCGCAAAGCTTTTTTATAATATCGACGGTGATACGCTCTGTCCCGGCGGCGTATACCACGATGTCCTCGCCCTGGCTCTGCCGCAGGGAGTTGAATTCTACGTGTAACGCAGGCAACGACTTCCGCTTCCCGTACAGGGCCACCAGCTCGGTCTTAAGCTGCGCTACCGAGAGGATGACTTTCTGTTTCATCTCTCTGGCCACCCTACCCTCGAGCTTGCTGCTGAGTACTAATTCTAGCAGGATGTCATGATTCCTGGATGTGACTCGCTTGAAAACGGTCTCGCGTGATCGTAGGAAGGTATCCAGCTCGTCGGCGTTGCTTCCGTCGAAATGCTTGATGTTCTTTAGTGCTCGTCCAAGGTCGAGCGTCCGACTCTGTGTTTCTGGCACCCTCGGTGTTTTCTTTGGAACATGGGATCCGCAGAGGGGTAATCCGGTTCTCCAAATCGGGTTTGCCTCGACCGCGCACGTGGTATCGGGCGTTCTTCCAACCCTGTTCCTTCCAGTCTCCGTAATCATTCGGCATTTTGCTCCCGTAGGGACCAGATGAGTTCGAACTCATCCGCACCTACCTCGTTGAGTGTCTCCGCGAGGTTTCGCCGTGCCGACGGCGTGTCGCGGCCTTGGAGCCTGAGCTCCAGCTCGAGCTCTCGTTGAGCCCGCTCATACTCACGATTGCTCCTTTCGACCGCTTTGCATCGTTGCCTGACTCGTTCTGGCAGTGGTGGCCACGTCATCGTATCGATAGCTGCCTGGAAACCTACACGATCTAACGTTCGCAAATTTTTTATTTCCCTGTCGACCATATCGTTGGAGAAGTGTTCTGGAGTTATTTCTTCGGTTGCTCTATTAAACACGTCGTCGCTACTGATGCTACTATGATCCCGAAATGACGCACCCCTAAGTGGGTTTACGCCGAACTCGGTTGTCAGGCGGCCTGCGAGGACCGCTTGCCTGTCTGCGGGGATTCGTCCAGGCGACGGGAGCTCTGATAGTGCCCTTCGCGCTTTGTATACGATGTCCCCGACTGCTGCAGCTAAACCCGCCGTAGGGTCGCCCTTCTCGCCGGGCATCGTAGTTTCTAACGAATTGCCCCTACGTTTTTGATTTGCTCCCCTAAATCCTGACATGTTGCTAACTTCGCGGTGAACAATACTCTAAAATATATCCACAAAATCTCCAAAGAAATATCTCTGGTGGAATATATTTATTTTTTAATTTTTCAAATATCTGTCCTAACTGACTTTGGTTTACTTCGGCAATATGTATTAGTATAACGTAACCGCGACTTACAGAAGGGTGATCTGGTAGATGGTCCTCTCCATGGCGATGTTTTCGGGTGCTGTCGACTTGGTGTCCTGCAGCTCCTTTCTGTTGATGGTCATTGACGTCCTTCCTGACGCTGTTAGTCCGTTTCTTTGTTAGTTCTTGGGTTTGTCGTTAGCGCGTCGCCAATGGTTGCACGACGGCTTCTTCTCAAGTAGCTGCTTCGAGTACTCGGCTGCACACTTTGTGCGGTTTTCCGCGACTTGACGTAACAGCGTCAATAGGGAGTTTAAAGGGTTAACCGGTATGTCGCACCGCACCGACGTACACTTCGCGCTTTCGCGTTAGCTTAGTCGGGTTTTTACGAACTACCCTGGCGTCCTTTGCACGAGACGTAGTCGTCACTTCAGAGTTACTCCTAATTACTTTATCTAAAACACTTTTTATCCAAATAAATCGCGTGTCGCTTAACTTCGGCAGATCTCACTGCTGCCACAAAATGTTATGCTGGTACCGCGTAATTGGATTATTCGGTATTCGGTATAACATTAAAGAGTTATTATTTTTGTTGGGATTGTTTGCCGATTAGGAGATGGATTTCGAATAATTGGCGAAAACGCGAATTTATATAATGGAAGTATTTATTATAGGCAACGGTTACTTTCCGTTGCCGATTTAAAAGTCAATAAAAGAATGTACAATAATTCATTGTTTCCAGTATTTGACGAGGAACCAACCCGTTCTCTGTTGAGTCTAGTTTATAACTGTTTTTTGTAAAGCAGTTGCTAACTGCGTTTGAGAAAATCTCTTTGTTAGCAGTTTTTCCTCTGGCCTACCCTCGTTCGCCGAGCGAGTAGCCTCATGCTGCGTCGACGTCTATTTCGTTTCCTGTCTTGACCAAATTCTTAGTCTTAGCTGTGTCAGCTAAGGAATATTCCAGAGAATACCGTGAAGTAGAATATTCCGCGGCACAACAAGAATTTTGTTAGTAATTTTGTTAGTAATAAAGCTCAAAATAATCTGCCTCAAACCTCAAACTCTAGACTGTCAATACTATCCTTGTTCACAATTTTTTAGTTCCTGCTACGCAACTTTTCGTAATAGTTTTCCTTGTTTGGACGATATATAAAGTTGTTTCCATGCATGATACATCCGTGATTTGGATTTTCTGGTCAGGAATAGCTTCACTGTGCGGTGCCACTTGAGTTCGTCGATAAATTATTTACACTTACAATATCATATGTTCGTTGCTTAAATACGAGGGTCGATCAATAAATAGTCGGCTTGGTAAAGAAAATCGTGTTTTTTTGGACAAAAATCTTTTTATTTATAAACATAATCTCCTTTTAGGTCGATACACTTATTCCAACGATTTTCCAATTTTTTGATGCTCTTCGAATAATACGATTTCGGAAGGTCCTCAAAATAGGTCTCTGTTTCGTGATGAGGTCATCTCTGGAACCAAATCTCTTTCCGCCAAGCCATTTTTTCAGGTTTGGAAACAGAAAGTAGTCGGAGGGGGCCAAATCTGGAAAATACGGTGGATGCAAAAGCAATTCGTATTTAAATTCATGAATTTTGTCCATCAGCTACACGTTCTCTTTTATGGTCGACAGTGAGCAAACGCGGCAGTTATCTTGCGGATAACTTTTTCATACCCAACTGATCACTCAGGATTGAAATCGGTAAGCCATATGATATGCCTGTGGCCTCAGCAATCGTTTTTTTTTGGCGGAAGGTAATCGATGTAGATTATGCAGCGTGCGTCCCAAAAAACCGTGGCCATGACCTTACCGGTCGATGGCACTGTCTTCGCCTTCTTCGGAGCACGTTCGGTCGGTGAAGTCCATTATTTCGATTGTTCCTTTGTCTCTGGTGTATAGTGATGAATCCATGTTTCGTCTACAGTTACGTAACGATGCAAAAACTCAACAGGATCACGCTTATAGATCGCCAAACACGCCTTTGAATCAGCTACACGTTCTCTTTTATGGTCGACAGTGAGTAAACGCGGCACCCATCTTGCGGATAACTTTTTCATACCCAACTGATCCCTCAGGATTGAAATCACTGAGCCATATGATATGCCAATTTCTATTGAAGATGTGTTGCTTTGGTTGCATGTTTGATTGGTAAAGCTTCGGCAAAGAACGAAGCTTTACCACACCATATGATATGCCTGTGACCTCAGCAGTCTCACGCACTTTTAGTCTCCGATCATTTAACACCATATCGTAGACTTTTTTAATTGTTTCTGGTATGACGACCTCATTTGGACGACCTGGACGTTCATCGTCAACAATGCTCGTACGACCGCGTTTAATTTCAGCTGTCCAATATTTAATGCTTGATAACAAAGGTGCAAGGTCCATATAAACTTCGTCTAGCTCCGCTTTGATTTCATTATTCGTTTTCTTTTTCAAAAACCAAAATCGAACACAAAAGTTGTTTGTCTTTCGACGCTGTCAAACGCTAACTAAACATTGCAGCGAGCTGAAACTTTGACAACAGTCATGTGAAGGATTGCACTACTAATCGTTGCTATTGATTTCTTTCCTCGACCAACAGATGACGCAAGGCCAACTATTTATTGATCGACTCTCGTACTGCATGACAGACCATATTTAGAAACTTCAACAATCCTTGTTTATAGCAGGAATATTCCATAAAAATTGTCATGTGACAGTAAGCTATCATTTGTATAAATGAATTATACTAAAAAAATTCATTATACCATAAGAATTACGAGTATATCATAAAAAAAGTCAGACACGAAGCTATGTTTGGGTGCAAACTGTTTTCACGCTGCCGATTATGCTATCACTCAACTTCGACTTTTTCGTATTCAACTGCCCTATTAGTCTACCGGACATTCTAACCAATGCGTAAATATCATTCCAATAATAATGACGATGCATTACAATGTATTTGTACCTATTTTGCTTTCTCACAGACGAAACAATGTTTTGGTGAAAATACTTTCCACCAAGTAGATTAATAGGTAGACTAATAGGGTACTTGTTAATAGGGCGTATGGAAAAATCGAAGTCAAGCGATAGAATAGTCGGTCGCGTGTTCGGTTCAAAGGTATGTAGGATAGGTATAACGATTACGTCGATAGATCGATTCCCGTCATTGGCAGCAAATCGGGTTTCAAATAAAATGAAAATTCCTCAGCCTAATCATTTAACTCTTGGAACAATATTTTTGTTGAGGAATTAGCTGATGCGGGGCCACTATGAATGCCGTGCGGTCGCTCGATGCTGCTGGTACTGCGCTGCGCTCGGCTGCCGTGCGTGCAGCTGGAGCAGCACCTCGTAGACACTCAACTCAAGCGAGAGACCATAATACATCTCTCCTTGATAGCGGCGTTCCTCAACGACGCCTTCGAAGAGCTCAGCTATTTTGATATTTTTTGCTACTCTCGTGAAAACCGTCATGAATGCAACACCAGCCTCTTCTCGGCTTCGGACTTTTCAGTACATTAATCGGACATTCTCAAACTCAAAACGTGCTCAACGGAACTCAAATTAAATGGTAAGCCGGCACGTTGATAATTTACATAATTTCAATCAAGGTGAAGTGAAGAAAACTCATTTTGTGAATCCTCAAACGTCTCACCTCGTAGCGTGCCCTGGAACGCGGGCCGCTTCATGCGTTCTGTCGCATAATTCATTGTCACTGTGACGGGGTATTTTTGGCAACCCGTCACAAAAGAGTCAAAACGTGATAACGTACGATACGAAATATTCACGTCGTGTTTCTTTTGTTATTTTTTTCCTGATATCATCCTCCCGAGCGGGCCACGGCCCGAGCACGGAATTGCCCTCAACGACAGAGAGGTCAGCCGCGGGAGTTTGAAGTGCTCTGATGTATCGGCGAGAGGAGAGATCTCGAGTCCCCGTCGTCGTAGTGCGAGCCCGCCGTAGCCCCGTCTATGACGTCAGCGCTCTTGTCAAGAGAACTACGCTGAGACCATCCCCGGTACATCTCATGGGGACCGGACGATGCAACGATCTCGGGCGGCCTTTGAATTGTCGCTGCGCTGCAAAACCTTTGTTTTTCTCCTTTCGTTCTCTTCAGGCTGCTGCTACGTACGAGGCATCGAAGCTCTCGCTAGAGCCGTTACTGGCTCGTATAATAACCCAAGTCGCAAGTACCGTTAACATATTTTAAATGTTATTGGTGACTACAATTTGGGGGGACGGAGTTTATCAACTCAAACAACGAGAGCCAACTTATTGTCGAGGACTCTTGCGCCGTATTTTGTACAACGAGAACGTGTATACCGGGTCCGCTGCCGTGTCTGATCGACGAGAACCGACGCCTGCTCCCCTCCTTCCCGCGATTCAGGATCGCTCCGGGATTATTTTTCGAAAGGATCCTGGTACTGCAACCATTCGGTAAGGCCGTCGTTCATCTTTGGTTTGAGTGTGGGAGTTAGTTCCAGTAATTTTGTTGAGAAAACCCGAGTGATATTGTCGTGACGGCAGGCTGTCATGTTGGAAATCTAACATCGTTGATTATAGTGGTTAAACCGCTTCCGCCCAGTATTTCAAAATTTTGATCACTCGATTCTCGAAAATCAAAGGATTGCCGAAAGGGTTCCATCTATTTGTTATTATTCAAGATTTATTTATTGTAATTTCGACCGCGTTAGGAGTACTTATATTTTGTGTGCGAGTGTGCGTGTCGTAGCTTTGGTCTAGTTGACAGTTATCGGTCATGATGGACGGCTCTGCAAGACATCAAAGCCGCGCAAGACCATCCGACACCCGAGACGAACGACATACTGGTGGACGGACGAGATTGCCCAACTGCGGCGACTGTGCATTGCGACAAAGCGAAGGATGTATTGAGCACGAGAAAGACACCAGCCATCCGCAGCCGCTCTTACCGTACAGTAAAAAACGGGATGAAAGACGTTGACTCACGCTATTAAGGACAGTAAGAAGCGCTGCTGGAGACAGTTAAATGAGGAGGTAGACCCGGACCCGTGGGGCTTGGGTTACAAGATCGTGACCCAGAGACTCGGAGTTGCGGAATCCTTTTTACGGATATCCCCCAGCTTTTTGGACTGGGGGGTGGGTATGTGGGACTTCCCCCGGTCTCGGTCCAGTCGTGTTTGCCATCAGGCGGCTTAAGGATGCTACCCTCTCGGCCGCCTCCCGGGCTGTTTTTTGTATATGCGGCCAGAAGGTCATCTTCGTATCTAGAGTTACCCCCAGATACTTGACTTCCCGCCCGGCCACAATTTCGTCCGTCCCGACCCACAGAGGAAGTCTCGTCTGTATACGTCTTCTACTAAGGAACGTCAGTTCTGTCTTTTCTGACGCGAGTTGTAGTCCGTGGTCCGTCATCCATCGTCCCACTTGTCGCATCGTTTGGTTCAGTTATAGCTGTGCCTGATCCGGAGACCGCTCAGTGATCACCGCTGCCACGTCATCAGCGTAAGTGATAAGGAGTACGCCGAGCGTCATTTCCAGCCTGAGCAAGCTGTCATACAGTCCGTTTCAAAAATCTGGTCCCAGTATAGACCCCTGTGCGACCCCGGCGGTGATTTGCCTCGTCACCGGTCCTTCAGTCGTCTCATACGTAATCCGTCTGTTTTTCAGGTAGTCCCCCATGACCCGAGCCAAGTAAGCTAGAACCTCGAAGTTGCTTTCAAGCGCCTCCAGGATATCGACCCACCTGGCCGAGTTGAAGGCGTTCGTAACGTCCAAGGTCGCCAGCAGAGCGATTGGTCGCACTGCGTGGCAATGTCTGTCTAAGTCCATGAAGGAGTCAACCACTTTTTGGATCGTTCCAATCGTCGATCGATCACGTCCGTCAGTCTCGGTCTCAGTAGTTGATCGTAGAGTTTCCCCGTCGTGTCAAGTAAACTTAACGGCCGGTAGGCTGACGGCGTATTGGGGTCGCCCTTACCTTTGGGGATAAGAACTAGCCTCGCCGCCATCCACCGGTCGCTGAACGTCCCCGTCGTAAAGCACGTGTTGTATAGGTCAAGAAATATCTCCGGCCTCAGATTGACCATCAGCCGCATAATATCCGCCGGTACTCCGTCCGGTGCCGGTGCCTTACCAGTCTTCATTGCGTTGGATGCCCTAGTGAGCTCTTCCGCCGTGAAGATGGGGGCTGTCGGTGTGTCCGTATCGTCTGTAACGTCCGTCCGTATCAGGTGTTTCGGAAACAAGCCGTCGACGATCCGTCGTGCGGATTCGGCTTCTTTGATTTCTGGTGGTACCCGGGCCCCTAGTTTACCGGTCACGATTTTGTAACCAGTGCCCCAGGGATCCTGATCCACCTCCTCGCAGAGCCTCCTCCAGCAACGCGTCTTGCTGTCTCGTATCGCGCTCGTCAGTGCCTTCCGTGCTGTCTTATATGCGGCTTGGAGGTTTTCCCTTTCGGGTCTTCCCCCAGCCCTCGTTATGAGTCGTCGGCTCGCCAAGCAGACCCTGCGCAGCTCGGCTATTTCGTCCGTCCACCAGTATTGTGGCTGTCTGTTCTGTCGATGTCGTCGTTTCGGCATTGTGCTATTGCACAGCCGGTCCGTCAGTTTGGCCGTCTCGTCCACCAGTCTTTCCGCTCTTTGCCGGCCAGTCAGCTCCGGAGGGACTTTTGTTATCGGTGCTGGTGCTACCACCAGCTCCTCTGAAAATTTCTGTACGTCGAGTTTGTTGAGGTTCCACCGCGGGGGGTGCTGGGTCCTCGTCCGTCTCGTCACCGTTTGTCCTGCCACTTCAAAGACAATGTACTGGTGGTCGCTGGCCGTATAGCCGTCGAACACCCGGCATTGCCCTATCCGTGGCGATATTCTGTCCGATGTCATTGTGACGTCAGGGATGGAGTCTCCGAACCCTGGTCGTCTGTACGTCGGTGTGTTTCCTGTATTGGCTACTACCAGGTCCAGCCTTGCGGCCATCTCCAGCAGCAACCGTCCACGTTTGTTCGTTGCTGTCATTCCCCACTCGATCGCCCGCGCGTTGAAGTCGCCTCCGACAACAACGTCCCCAGGCAGATCCCTGATTCCGTCCTCAAGGAGCGCTACCTTTCTCTCGAACTCCACCGCGGCGCAGTTGGGTGTCAGATAGACGCTGACGTATGTGACAGCGCCGACCCTAGCCCAGACGTAGTCGTCCCCGACACCGCAGCTTGTTATTCGAGATTGGGCAGCGCCCCTAACCCAGATAGCTGTGGTCTCCGTCTCGTTTGTAATGTACGTTTGTGTCGTTCTTCTCCTGTACGGTTCGCACAGGATCAGAATGTCGGCGTCATGTTCGTCAGCTATCTGTGGTAGTAGCATGTCTGCTGTCCTACTCCTGTTCAGGTTTCCCTGAACTACTCTGTCCGTCTTCCGGCCTGCTTCCTGCACTCCTCCAGCGCAGCCCGGAACACCGCGCACCTCCCGGTTCCCGCAAGGTGCGCTACGTCCTCGTGCCCCGCCTTAGCGCACAGGGGACAAGCCGGTTCGTTCGTGCAGTCGGTAGCGTAGTGTCCAGATATACCGCACTTTCGGCAGCTCTTCGTCCTGTCCACGTCCGAGCAGTTTGCCTTCACGTGCCCGTAACCGAGACACCTGTGGCATTTTGTCACAGTCAGTCTTTTTCGGACGCGGCAGTGCACCCATCCGATACCGAGTCGTCCGCGGCGGAGCAGCACATCGGCTTCCCGCGATTCTAGCTCGCAGACCGCCATGTACTGCTCGGCGCGGTTCGGGCCAAAGATATGGACTCCGAAGTCTTCGTCTCGTCCCGTTTCCCGTCTCAGTGCCTGTACGACGTCCTCCGCAGTTGTTACGCAGTCTAGATCCATGATCTCTAATTGGACCTTAGAGGTAATGGCCCTGACGCTGCCTGCGGCCCCGATCGCGTCTTGTAGAGCGCGTCGGAAGTCGTCTCGTCCATCTGGTCCGTTCGCGTCTGCCTGTATCTTTAGAAGACACAGGCCGTTTTTCGTCTTCCTCAGAGTCGTCACCTGCACGTGACTATTCTTCGGGTCAACGGTCGTCCGTATTTTCCGTACGATGTCCGAGTACGTGTTATCGGTTCCAGGCTTTACCAGGACAGCCGTCCCCCTGTGTTTGGGGGCCGTTCTGTGCCTCTCAGCCTGGATTTTTGTCTTTGTTTCGTGCGTGCTGTCCTTTGGTTCTGTTGTTTTTGTTTTCTTTTTCTTTTTTTACTGTCTGCCAGTCTGCAGCCAGTTCCGTTTTCGGGGGTCGCTTCGGCGCGGCCTCCGGAGTGGCTCCGGTTGCCTCCCGTTTTCGTTTCGTCCGTGGCGTTTCCTGTCCTTTCGTCTCTGTTTCTGTGTCCGTCATGTCATGTGTCGTTATAAGTCCTTTCGGGGCTGCCTCCGTGCACTTATGTAGCGCCGCGTCGGCAGCCTCGAGAATCGTCTTTATTCCTAGTTTGACCGTCATGTTTGTATTTTTCTGTTTGGCGACTGCCTCGTCCATTTTCGTCGCTGTCTTCTGTATTATTATCAGAAGTTCCGTTAGTCCAGGTTCGTTCCGTTTCAGTGTTGTGGGGTTTGGTGTTACTTTTTTCGTCTGTTCTGTCTGTGTGCGCATACCCTGATTGTCGTTGTCGTTAGCTGAGGCAGCAGAAGTAAAACTTACTCCGCTTCCTACGCTCGACGCACTGTCTGTCCTGGTTCGTCTTGGGAGGCGCAGTGTCGTTCTGTCTCCGTTTGCCGGCACTGGTGCCCCTGACGAAGCCCCACCGTCGGCGTTTAGTATTTGTATGTTTTGTTTTGTTTTGTTTTGATTTGTTTCCATTGTTGTTCCCACGAGTAGTCAGGAAGCGAGCGTCGACCCCCACAGAGCCTGATTGTGGGGGCAAGGCTTAATACTATGGGGTTTCGCCCGGTTCCCCATAGGCATCGTGCGCGACACTGTACCCCAGTGCCATTCAGCCCTCGGCACGCTGGCTCCCACCTTGGCTTGGGCAGAGCTGGTCCGCGACGGGGTTTTTGTCCACCTGATCCGGTTTTCACGCCAGCCCGGTTTCCTTATGGCGCCCGTAAACCGGGGAGCGCCGTGGCCGTTCCTGGCGAGGTTAGAGTCGTCGATAGACGATCCCCTTCCCTGATACGGTCGGGCCACTTTGCGCCCCGGCCCTAACACGGGCAGCTCCTAGATTTTCGTCCACCCCGAGAATTCTCGGTACCTTCCAGAAGGCGTCCCCCTATCCGCGACCTGGGGAGGCGCCGATGCGGGATCATCAACCCGACACGGGTTGATTATTATTATTATTATTATTATTATTATTATTATTATTATTATTATTATTATTATTATTATTATTATTATTATTATTATTATTATTATTATTATTATTATTATTATTATTATTATTATTATTATTATTATTATTATTATTATTATTATTATTATTATTATTATTATTATTATTATTATTATTATTATTATTATTATTATTATTATTATTATTTTATACGAGGAGTTGCGGAATCCTTTTTACGGATATCCTCCAGTCTTTTGAACTGGGGGGGTATGTGGGACTCCCAAAAAAGTAGGCCTACCCACTAAACCGCCCTCTCCTTGTTGCCCTCCCCCAGACCAGGAACTATTTTGGTATTACTTCTGGCTGGGGGTTCTGTCCGTGTTCGTTCGTTCGTCTTGCTGTCTGTAACCTGTCGCGTCACGTCAGTCTGTCTGCTCGGTTAGGTGAGGCAGCCGTCTACGTTTTTTCGTCGCAGTATCGTCTCTGTATAGGTGGCAACTAGTTGCCACCATTCTGTCGAGTGGAGCATCACCTGAACAATGTTGTCCGGGGTGATGCTGCCAACAATCGTCTCCAGTTCCAGTCGGAGTCCTGTCCAGCGGTCGCACACAAAAAATGTGTGTTCCGCGTCGTCTCGTTCGTGTCCACAGTACTTACAGTCTGGCGTCCGTACTCTGTCCATGTTATAAAGGTACCGTCTAAAGTAACCGTGTCCCGTCAGGAACTGGGTGATGTAAAAATTTACGTCCCCAAAATCCCTCTCGATCCACGGTCTCAGGTCCTTTATTAGTCGTCTTGTCCAGTTGCCTGTCGCTCTTTCTGTCCATTGTTCGTGCCAAGTCTGTATCGTCTTGTCGCGTTCCGCGACCGCCGCATCTTCCCGTCTTATGTCCGCGCTTCTCCCGTAGATCCTCTTTCGCTCGAAAGCTAGGAGGTCCACGGGGATCACGCCCGCAACCACCAAGACTGCTTGTGCAGAGACAGTTCGGTAGGAGCAGGCGATCCTCAGCGCACCCTGTCTTTGTACCGTTGTCATGGCGTGGCAGTACTTCTTTGTCTTCAGGGCATCTGCCCAGATCTCCGCGCCGTACAGGAGGATCGAGTGGGCTGTCGTCATTAGGAGTCGTCGTTTTCCCGGTCTTGGCCCGTTTGTGTTGGCCATTAGGCGGCTTAAGGATGCTATCCCCTTAGCCGCCTTCTGGCATGTTTTTTGTATATGAGGCCAGAAGGTCATCTTCGTATCTAGGGTCACTCCCAAGTACTTGACTTCGCCTCCGGCCTCGATTTCGTCCGTCCCGACCCACATGGGTAGTCTCGTCTGTATGCGTCTTCTGCTAAGGAAAGTCAGTTCTGTCTTTTCTGTCGCGAGTTGTAGTCCGTGGTCCGTCATCCAACGGCCCACTCGCCGCATCGTCTGGTTCAGTTTTTGCTGTGCCAGGTCTGGAGACCGCTCGGTGATCAATGCCGCCACGTCGTCAGCGTAGGCGACAAGGAAAACGCCAAGCGGCAATTCCAGCCTGAGTAAGCTGTCGTAGAGTCCGTTCCAAAAGTCTGGTCCCAGTATGGACCCCTGTGCAACCCCCGCGGTGATTTGTCTCGTCACCGGTCCTTCAGTCGTCTCATACGTGATCCGTCTGTTTCTTAGGTAGTCGCCCACCACCCGAGCCAGGTAAGCCGGAACCCCGAAGTTGCCTTCAAGCGCCTCCAGGATGTCAACCCACCTGGCCGAGTTAAAGGCGTTCCTGATGTCCAAGGTCGCCAGCAGAACGATTGGTCGCGCTGCATGGCAATGTCTCTCCAAATCCAGGAAGGAATCGACCACTTTTTGAATCGCTCGAATCGTTGATCGTCCCCTCCTGAAGCCGAACTGCCGGTCTGAGAGGCCTCCGCTGGTCTGTATCGCGTCCGTCAGTCTCGGTTTTAGTAGTTGTTCATAGAGTTTACCCGTTGTGTCGAGTAAACTCAGCGGCCGGTAGGCTGACGGCGTATTGGGGTCGCCCTTACCCTTAGGGATAAGAACTAGCCTTGCCGTCTTCCACCGGTCACTGAACGTTCCCGTCGTCAAGCTCGTGTTGTACAGGTCAAGAAATATCTCCGGCCTCAGGCGAACCATCAGCCGGAGAATCTCCGCCGGCACTCCGTCTGGTCCCGGCGCCTTGCCAGTCTTCATCGCGGCAGTCGCGTTGAAGAGCTCCTCCGCGGTAAATATGGGGGCCGCCGGGGCCTCCGTGTCGTCTGTCACGTTCGTCCGTATCGGGTGGGTCGGAAACAGTCCGTCAACAATTCGTTCTGCGGTTTCGGCATCTTTGAGTTCAAGTGGAACTCGGGCCCCTAGTTTGCCAGTCACAATTTTGTAACCGGTTCCCCAGGGGTCTTCGTTCACCTCCTCGCAGAGCTGCTTCCAGCATCGCGTTTTGCTGTCCCTTATGGCGTTCGTAAGTGTTTTTCGTGTCGTCTTGTAAGTGGCTTGGAGGTTTTCCCTTTCGAGTCTTCCCCCAGCCCTCGTAACTCGTCGGCGGTTCGCTAAGCAGAGCCTGCGCAGCTCGGCTATTTCGTCCGTCCACCAGTATTGTGGTTGCCTGTTTGGTCTATGTCGTCGTTTCGGCATTGTGCTGTTGCACAGCCGGTCCGTCAGTTTGGCCGTCTCATCCGTGAGTCTTTCCGCCCTTCGCCGGCCAGTCAGTTCAGGGGGGACTTTCGTCATTGGTGCTGGTGCTGCCGCCAGCTCCTCCGAAAATTTTCGTAAGTCGAGTTTGTTGAGGTTCCACCTCGGGGGGTACTGGGTCCTCGTCCGTCTCGTCGCCGTTTGTCCTGCCACTTCGAAGACAATGTACTGGTGATCGCTGGCCGTATAGCCGTCGAAAACCCGCCACTGTCCTATCCGTGGCGATATTCTGTCCGATGTCATTGTGACGTCAGGGATAGAGTTTCCAAACCCTGGTCGTCTGTATGTCGGTACGTTTCCCGTATTTGCTACTACCAGGTCTAGCCTTGCGGCCATCTCCAGCAGCAGCCGTCCACGTTTGTTCGTTGTTGTCATTCCCCACTCGATCGCCCGCGCGTTGAGGTCTCCCCCGATGATAACGTCTCCAGGCAGATTCCTGATTCCGTCTTCAAGGAGCGCCACTTTCCTCTCGAAATCCGTCGCGGCGCAGTTGGGTGTCAGGTAAACGCTGACGTAAGTGACAGCGCCGACCCTTGCCCAGACGTAATCGTCCCCGACACCGCAGTTATTTATTCGAGATTGGGCAGCGCCCCTTATCCAGATAGCTGTGGTCTCTGTCTCGTTCGTAATGTACGTTTGTGTCGTTCTTTTCCTGTACGGTTCGCACAGGATCAGAATGTCGGCGTCATGTTCGTCAGCTATCTGTGGTAGTAGCATGTCTGCTGTCCTACTCCTGTTCAGGTTTCCCTGAACTATTCTGTCCGTCTTCCGGCCTGCTTCCTGCACTCCTCCAGCGCAGCCCGGAATACCGCACACCTTCCGGTTCCCGCAAGGTGCGCTACATCCCCGTGTCCCGTCTCAGAGCACAGTGGGCAAGCCGGTCTGTTTTTACAGTCCGTCGCGTAATGTCCCGTCTCGCCGCATTTCCTGCAGTTCTTTGTCCGATCCGCGTTCGTGCAGCTCGTCCTTGTATGTCCGTAGCCCAGGCACTTGTAGCATTTGGTCACCGTCAATCGTTGTCGTAGTCGGCATCGCACCCATCCTATCCCGATCCGGCCCCGGTCCAGCAGCACCTCGGCTTCCCGCGTCTCGAGGTCGCAGACTGCCATGTACTGCTCGGCCCGGTTCGGGCCGAAGATGTGGACACCAAAGTCGCCGTCTCGTCCCGTTTCTCGTCTCAGTGCCCGTATCACGTCCTCCGCGGTGGTAACGCAGTCCAGGTCCATGATCTCCAGTTGTGTCCTAGAAGTCACGGTCCTTACACTGCCCGTGTCCCCAACCGCGTCCTGTAGTGCGCGTTCAAACTGTTCTCGTCCGTCCGTGTCTGTCTGTATCTTGATGAGACACCGTCCGTCCTTGGTCTTCCTGAGAGCCATCACCTGTACATGACTGCTCGTCGGGTTGACCGTCGTCCTTACCTTCCGTACGATGTCCGAGTACGTGTTGTCTTTCCCAGGTTTGACCAGTACAGCCGTTCCCCTATGTTTGGGGGTCGGTCTGCGCTTTTCAGCCTGGGTCGGTACGTTCGTCTCGTCCATTTTGTTTTTCGGTTCCGTCGTTTTTTTCTTCTTTTTTCGTTTCCTGACGGTTGTCCAGGTTTCGGCCTCCTCCGTTCTTGGGGGTGTCTTCTGTCGGGCCTCTGGTGGGGTCTTCGTCGTCTCCCGTTTCCGTTTCGTCGGTCGCGTCGCCGGTTCCGTTGTCTTCGTTCCTGTCTCTGTCAGGTCGTCTGCCATCATTTGTCCCTTCGAGGCTGTCCTGCTTTGCATGTTTAGCGCAGCGTCGGCGGCCTCAAGAATCGTCTTAATGCCGGTTTTTACCGCCATATTCATATTTTTCTGTATTGCCGCTGCCTCTTCCATTTTCGTCGCGGTCTCATGAATGAGTTGTAATAATTCTGTCAAATTGGGTTGGTTCTTATTGTAATCGTCGAATGAGGAGGTTCCAGGTTTTTCTCGATGCTTCCTTATATTTCCGACGACAGGTGGAACCGTTTTACCCTCTTCCATGGGTGGCGGTGTCGTTTCTCTCTTTCTGTATCTTAATTTCTTTTTCTTCTGATGTAGAGATCGATCTTCCGTGCCTGTTGACGAACATGACTGAAGTATACTTCTCTTTCTCAGGTTGACACTTTCAGTCACGTTCGCCAAGCTATCATCGTTCGACTCTCCCTCGATATTGTTCGTCGCGAGTTCTCCGATTGTCTTGAGTTCTTCCTCGGTCGATGTTTTTTCCAACTCCTTCTTCTGCTTAGGTTTTATTTCTTTTAAAAGTTTCTCCATATTAATCCCACGAGTAGGTCGGAATGTAGGTCTGCCTAGGCAGAGCCGCCTTGTCTAGGTAAGGTGTAAATACTGCAGGGTTCCACCCGGTGCCCTGCAGGGATCGTTCGCGACCGCTTTAGTTTACATCATTGCGGCCATGCAGCCGTAGGCACGATGCCTTCCACCGTAGCTTTTGATGTTGTGTGTTCTTAGTCTGCCTGCTCCCCATGGACCTGTCCGGCAAGGTTAGACCTGCCAGGGGCCAGAGCCCCCGCCGGCTGAGCTCCAAAGTTCATTGCAGAAACGCAAGCCCCCCCGCCGCGGCAAGGCGACACACTTGGGATTATTATTATTATTATTATTATTATTATTATTATTATTATTATTATTATTATTATTATTATTATTATTATTATTATTATTATTATTATTATTATTATTATTATTATTATTATTATTATTATTATTATTATTATTATTATTATTATTATTATTATTATTATTATTATTATTATTATTATTATTATTATTATTATTATTATTATTATTATTATTATTATTATTATTATTATTATTATTATTATTATTATTATTATTATTATTATTATTATTATTATTATTATTATTATTATTATTATTATTATTATTATTATTATTATTATTATTATTATTATTATTATTATTTTTATTTACGGAGGAAAAAGTGGGAAATCTTTTATAGACGTTGTGCCGGACTCATTCAGGACGGGACTGAATATACCGGCTAAACCTAAAACCTCCGTTCTAGACCTTCTTCGTGTTTACGGGACTACCGTATTGGGTTTTAAACTTCGTAAACACAGGTCTCTTTATAGTCGTTCTGTCGACTCTTCCGTCTTCCCTGTCTTTTGGACTACTTCTTTTCCTCAGTTTCCCAGTCTTCTGTATCCTCGGACTTACTGAAGGACTTACGTTGGCGTCACGTCATCCTCTCTTACCGGGCTTTCCCGCGTCTCATACTACATGTCTCTTATTGTAGTGTTGACTCGCAGAGGCCGCGTCTTTGCGCGTAATTGCGCCGTCCGTGTAAAAATTCTACCCTCTTTCTCCAGATCTCCGGTTTCCGAGGGTTTTCTCCTGTATTGTTCTATCGATGTATTTCTCGATGCTCCTCCATTTGTCGTCGGTTTCCAGCATAAGGGTGATCATATTTTCCGGGTTAAGCTCCGTTCCTATTTCGGCTGTCAGTTCGTCTCTGTAGGTCTGCCATTTCCGACACGAAAACAGTGTATGCCCTACGTCGTCGATGGGGTCTTCACAGAAGTCGCATGCTTCTGATTGTTTGATCTTGAATCGCTTCAAATATTCGTTAAAGCATCCGTGTCCTGTGAGCGCTTGCGTGAGGTAGAATCCTACCACCCCATGCCTCCTTTCTACCCACTTGTTCAGTTGCGGGATCATTTTATTGGTCCACCTTCCTGTTGCTGCTTCCTGCCAGCGTTCTTGCCATTTTTGCATGAGCCTGGCTCGAGCTTCTTTTTTTATTTTGGCTTTAATGCGCCTATTCTCCTCCTCACTTGTGGGGTGCATTCGTTCCTTGCCTCGCCTAAAGACCTCTTGCCTTTCCAAGGTCAGAAGGTCTATCGGTGGTACGCTGGCAAGGACCAGAACCGCGCTGGTGGATACGGTGCGATATGCCGAAGCGATTCTCAGTGCAACTGTTCTCTGCGCTGATGTTATCATTGCTCTCAGTGATTGGTTCTCCGTCGCTGATGCCCACACTGGTGCGGCATATAGCAATTTCGAGTGGAATACGGAGACCAGAATCCTTCTTTTGGCCTCCCTCGGCCCGCCGACGTTCGGCATAAGCCTGGAGAGGTTTCCTCCGCTTTTGATGGCTTTGTTGACCGCTTTAACGATGTGGGGGCGGAAGTTCAGCTTCCGATCCAGTTCCACTCCCAGATGTGTCAGCTGGTTCTTCCACTTGATTTCCGTCCCCTGCAGCTCTATCCTTGGATATCTGAAGGATCTCCTGTCCGTGACTAGAACTGCTTCTGTTTTGTGCAGTGCCAGTTCCAGGCCTCTTCCTTCCAGCCAGCGCTTCGCTCTTCTCAAGCTTTCATTAACTCTTATTTCGAGTATGTCGGTGTTATCAGCTGTACAGACGATGAGGGTGTCGTCGGCGAACCCGATCATTTCTGTGCCCTCGGGCAGGTCCGTCTTCAGGAAGTCATCGTACATGACGTTCCATATGACGGGACCTACTCTTGAGCCTTGTGGTGCCCCACACGTCATCTCTTCTTTTATCATCCACGAGTCTCCTTCGTAGATCACCCATCTATCGCTTAGGTAGTTGTCCAGCATGCGGAGTAAGTATGCTGGAACCTTCTTTCGTTCGAACGCGTCGATGCAGTTATCCCATCTGGCTGTGTTAAAGGCGTTCCGTATGTCCAGTGAGACCAGGGCACAAAACCCCTTTTTCTTTAGTCTTCCCGCTTTGTTCTTTGCTTCCGTAGCAATATCTACCACCATTTGAATTGCGTCGACGGTCGAGCGTCCCTTGCGGAACCCGTACTGTTTTTCCGATAGGTCGAGGTCTCCGGTGGCATGGCTCTCTAGCCTTTGTAGAATAAGACCCTCGAGTAGTTTGCCCATTGAGTCCAGCAGGCATATCGGTCTGTAAGACGACGTTTCGCTCAGCGGTTTGTCTCCCTTCCTGAGGAGGACTAGCTTTTGTCTCTTCCAATCGCTGAAGAACACTCCTTCTCGAAGGCAGGAGTTAAGCATCCCTAGTAGCATGTCCGGGTATACCTCGATTATCTTCCGTAGGATCTCGTTTGGTATTCCATCTAGTCCTGGTGCCTTGCCCGTTTTGAGTTTGGTTCCTGCCATCGTCAGTTCGTCCACGGTGAAGAGTTCTTCTGCCCTCACCACCACGCTCCTCCATTCTTTGCGCGGCCGGGCCTCGTCTCGAGGGAACAGTGCCCTGATGATTTTCCTCACCCACTGGGGGTTGTCCAGTCCTGGGGTTGTGCGTCTGGATACCAATTTTTTGGTAACTATCTTATACGCCAAGCCCCATGTGTCATTCTCGACTTCCGCGATCAGTGTCTTCCAGCAATCCGTCTGGCTCTTTTTTATGGCTTTCTTAAGCCTCTTTCTTGCTTCCTTCCACTCGAGTTTCAGGGTGTTGTTTCCTCTGGATCTCGTGTGTTTCCTTTTTGCCTTCCGGCATTTCTCGCGCAGTCCTGCGAGCTCGTCGTTCCACCAGTACATGGAGTTCCTCGTGGTCCTTTGGGTTCTTCTTCGCGGTGCGCAAGCGTCGCACACGGCAATCACCCTGTGTCTGGTCAGGTCCGCTAGAGTTTCTGTAGACTCTGACTTTATCACCCAGTTGAGCTCGTCGATCAACCTGGATTCTTCGAGGAAGCGTCTGAGCTTGTCGTCATTGATCTTTCTCGTATTCCAGGACTGTTGTCTGGCTTTGTTCGTCTTGTACCGACCTGTCCTCCTTGCCTGGCATTGGGGTTCGTCTATGGAAAACTCTATGTATCGATGGTCGCTTAGAGTTTCCGCGTCAAGTACCTTCCAATCCCGTATCTTGCTCGCTATTCCGGCACTTGCTATCGTTAGGTCGATGATCGATCCCGTATCTCCTCTCGTAAAGGTAGGTACGTGGCCTGTGTTTACCACTGTCAGATCGCACCTAGCTACCATCTCCTCAACGATCGTCCCTCTCCTATCGAGTCTAGTTTCTCCCCATTCCGGTGACTTGCTATTGAAATCCCCGGTAACGAGAACGTCTTTCCCCGCTGTTCTCAGACTGTCTTCGAGGTCCTCTATTTCCGCCTCGAACTTGTTCCGATGGTCGTTCGGAGAGAAGTAGCAGCTGTAGACCCGAATTCCCGCTATCTCTATCCAAGCGTATCCCTTGTCCGTTTCCATGGTCTGACTTACTCGCAGGTCCGGGTTGCAGATTTGAATTCCTGATCTACCGGTTGCGTCCTGGTACCATGTTGAGAGGTCGGGTTTCCTACATTGCTCGCTAAAGAGCAATATGTCGACCTTCCTCTCCGTGGCCGTTTGTTTGAGCAGATCTAGTGCAGTTTTGCTCTTACACAGATTTACTTGCAGGATCCTCACGCCTGTCCTTTTTCTTTCTTACGCTTCTTCAGCTCCTCCCTAAAGGTGGGGCAGAAGCGGCTACCCGATTTGTGCGCGGTATCCGATAAGCCCTTATCTGCGCACGTTGTGCACCTTGCGTCCGTTTTGCAATCTTTGTGCTTATGTTCTGTATCTCCGCACTTCCTGCAATTTTCTCTTCTGTCCGGTCCTGCACAGTTCCTCGTTATATGCCCGAAGGCTAGGCACTTGAAGCACCTAGGTACTTCCACCCTTTCCCGGATCCTACAGTTGATCCATCCTATCTTTATCTTTCCCGCTTGTAGCAAGGCTCGTGCTTCCGTTTCTGTTATCTGTACTACCGCTATTTTAGATTTGTCGTACCTTGTAAATAGCTTACAGGTCGCCTCTAGTTCCGGTTTCCCCAGCTTGTTTCTTATTGCTTGTATCGTCTCTTCTGTTGTTGTCATTTCGTCTATGTCCCTTATTTCAATGGTGTCCTTCGAGATCATTGCCTTGACCTCGGCCATGGAGCCAATCGCCTGGGTAAGCTCCCGGCTGAAGGCTTCATTGTCTTGTCCCTTTTTGAGGACAACCAGCACTTCTTCTTTCTTTGTCCTTTTGATGGACTTAACCTCCGTGTTCGTCTTTGAGGGGTCTACTGTGCTTTTCATTTTGCTGAGGATTTCAGCGTACGTCTGTCCTTTCCTCGCCGTCAGCTTGATTGCGTCGCTAGTCCTTGGTCTTCTACGTTTCGTTTTATCCTCCACCGGTTTGCTACTTGCATCCGTCCTTCTTTTTTCTTTTTTCTTCTCCGCTTTTTTTTTCGTGTTGGCCTGCTGCCATTTGCCATCCTCTTTGCCTTCTTGCCCCTGCGGGTCGTTGGCCCCGTCTGTCGCCTGGGGCGTGGAGGCTGGGTTTAGTTCCGGGGTTCTGGCAGTTTCTTTCCCCCGCTTAGGGAGGCACCCTTCTGGAGTTTTTGACGCTCCTCTTTTCACGCTCTTCGATGTCGGCGTCGCGTTCCCTTGTGAGACTACTCTTTCGCGACGTCTCACTTTCACTGGAGGTCGGGTTTCTGCCAGCTCCTTCTCGAGGTTCTCTCTTGCTGCTTTTAGGGCATGTCCGGTACTGCACATGTTTCCTATGTACTCCTTAGCTTTCGCCATATTGTCCTTGACTGGCATTGGCGTGTTTTTCGGCAGAGCGTTGCATGCCATGCGGACGGCTTCCTGCAGCGCTTCTATGTTATTTTGCTGTTCTTGGAGCAGGGTTAGAATGCAATTCCATCCCGGCGACCAGGCTCTCGTATTCGTTTCTCCGTTCTTGTTTTCTTGTATTTTATCCATACTGTAATGTTATTGCCAGCGCATCGTACGTAAGGGGGCGGGTCGAAGTAGTTGGGAGCGGGTATACCCTCGGATATTTTATCCTACCCCAGTTCCCTGAGGCCCAACCTCCGCTTGGCCAGTCCCGGAATACGCGGACGGACTGGACTCGCCCGGAGCAGTGCAGGTTCCGACCCCTGCATTCAAAACGCACTCCCCGATCAAGGCCCGAAGTGGCTGGTCCCTGGCCCCGTGTCACGGCTTACACCTCGGCAGAGCAAGCTCACAGCAGTCCTTCATCCTGGCCAGCCGAAAACTAGCCGGCAGTGGTTCGGGACACTCCCAGTGGTCCGCGGCACGGGCCGATCGTGGTTTTTGTTTCGGGGTGTCCTTCCCCTATCCTGTTGGTCCACGAGAGGTAGTTTACCATCCCTCCTACCCCCTATATCTAGGGGGCTTTCCCCTATCCGCCACCCGGGGACGCGCTACATGGGGGTTTCAGGATCCCCTCAGCAGATTATTATTATTATTATTATTATTATTATTATTATTATTATTATTATTATTATTATTATTATTATTATTATTATTATTATTATTATTATTATTATTATTATTATTATTATTATTATTATTATTATTATTATTATTATTATTATTATTATTATTATTATTATTATTATTATTATTATTATTATTATTATTATTATTATTATTATTATTATTATTATTATTATTATTATTATTATTATTATTATTATTATTATTATTATTATTATTATTATTATTATTATTATTATTATTATTATTATTATTATTATTATTATTATTATTATTATTATTATTATTATTATTATTATTATTATTATTATTATTATTATTATTATTATTATTATTATTATTATTATTATTATTATTATTATTATTATTATTATTATTATTATTATTATTATTATTATTATTATTATTATTATTATTATTGTTGTTGTTGTTGTTGTTGTTGTTGTTGTTGTTGTTGTTGTTGTTGTTGTTGTTGTTGTTGTTGTTGTTATTACCCCTGCGGGATAGGGGTTACAATATTCCCGAGGTAAGGTATGCCTGTCGTGAAAGGCCACTAAAATCCAGGGGAAGGAAAACCCCTACAACGAACTAATTATGAGTTACAGCAAACAAGGAAAAAAGGTTACGGTGCAGGGGGGGATACCCCAGTACCGGCCTCGGCAGGGAGTGGGCAAGCGGGTTCCCCGGCGTCGAAAACAAGCGACCGCAGTGCTACATTGGTGGATGATTTGGCCAACGTAGCATACAAAGCAACAAGCGAGGAGAGCCGTCATCCTACGAGAACACGGGGAAAGAAGGGTGATCAGAACAACAGCGCACTGATGTTGAATCTCCCTCATAACGGGACGGATATCAGTGCGAATAAGGAGCAACACGGCTCGATGGAGCAACACTAAACAGCTCTACAGCAGAAGATCTCGGAGGCCGACCTTGTCGAGGAAGACGAGATACGGCGCCTTCAAAGCCTTGCAAAGAAGATGATCCAGGCGACCACTAAACAGCGGAATGTCAGCATGGACATCAAAAAAGGATTGCAGAAGTTGGAGGAATCCTTGAAGGCCATTTCAGCATTCAGAGTAGAGAGGAAGAAGGTTGAAGCAGAATTGCACGAAATAACAGCGGGAGGCAGACGACTAGCCTCACAATCTTTGAATAGAGGAATCGAAAGGTCACAACACCTAACCTGCCCAGGAGGAGGATCTCCTGTACAACGGGCAGATAAAAGACCCAAGCACGGAGAAACGGAAGATCAGTGGCAAGGACCTCGCCGCAGAAAGGAGAAAGAAGGTGCGGTCAAGGCCAACAATAGGAAAGCCAGAAGGGCTGCAAGCAATGACGAGGAAACACCGGCAACGAGGATGAAAACAACTCCACCGAAACGCCAAAGAGAGCGGAACGAACGCATCCGGGATAGGCCGCGCGGCGAAGCCGTTCTTATCAAGCCGGAAATAGGGAAAACCTACGCAGAGATACTCAAGGAGAGCCGAGTCAAAGTGAACCCTGCAGACACGGAGACGGACATCAAAGCCATCTGGCAGACGCACAAGGGCGAAATTCTGCTGAAACTAGGCAACAACCAGAAGAACAAGGATGTTTTCACTAAAGCCCTGAGAGATGCGCTGGGAAATACGGGCAAAGTCACTGAACTCATCCCGAAGATGACCCTCGAGATTAGGGACCTCGACGGAGCAACTGAAGTAGAAGATGTACTCGACGCCTTAGCGCGAGTACCCGGGTCAAGTAGATAATGTTAAAGTCCGAGTGCCCAAAACGATTTACAGGGGCCAGAAAATCGCTCTTATCGAGATAGATAAAATAAAGGCAACAGAATTCATCCACAAGGGCAAGATCAAATTTGGCTGGGTCAGCTGTAGAATTCGGAAACGGATATCTGTAATGCGGTGCTTCAGGTGTTTGGGGTATGGGCATCAAGCCAAAAACTGTAGTGGCCCGGATAGAAGTAAACTCTGTTATAAGTGTGGTGAAACCGGTCATAAAGGCGCTAAGAGCGATAGGGAAGCGAGGTGTGTTTTGTGCGCGGACAAAGCGCAATCGTCCCACGTGCCGGGGACTGGGAAATGTGCCGCTTTTCGGAGAGCGTTGGAAAGTTCTAAGAACATCAGCCCGAAATGACAAGGGTACTTCAAGGAAATCTGAAGAGGAGCAGGACGGCCGACGACCTCCTGACACAACTGGTGCGCAAAAAAAAATGTGATGTGATTATTATCAGTGAACAATATCGTGATAAAGTGAATACGAGCTAGTACGCGGACAACCTGGGCACTGCAGCCATTTGGGTCCCGAATCCCGGAAAAGGCCGAGTAGAAGATCACGGAAGGGGAAACGGCTTTGTCTGGATTAAACAGAAAGACGTTTACTACGTGAGCTGCTACTTCACGCTCAATGAAGGCATCGGGCAATTTAAAGAGAAGCTCAACAGTCTGGAAGACAAACTACGGGACATGGAAGGAAAAATCATCGTGGCTGGAGATTTTAATGCGCGAGCGATCGAATGGGGTATGCCGCATCCGAATGGCAGAGGCAGACGAGTAATGGAAATGGTTTCACGACTAAGCCTCACAGTGCTCAACACCGGTTCGACTGCGACTTTCCGACGACCAGGCTACAGGGGAACGATACCGGACATTTCGTTTGCATTGGAGCGCACAGTGCCATGTGTAAGAAAATGGACGGTGATTGAAGACTTCACAGGCAGCGACCACCAATACATCACGTTCGAATTATTTGAAGGAGGAAAAGCACCAAGGATCAGCAGGGACCTACCACCATGATGGAACGTAGCCAAAATGGACGAGAGGAAACTGCGTATAGCGATACTCAACGGACGGAGAATCTCGATGCACGTTGAAAACCCAAGTGCAGAAGAATTAGTGGACGAAACGATGCAGCTAGTACTGCAAGCGTGCAGGACCGACGAGATCGCCGATCAGCGAAAACGATGCCTCCGACTGCAAAGGAAAGCAACCCGAGCTCGAAGAAGGAATCCTGATGAGGCAGTGGTCATCGCGGCTCAATACAAAGGTGCCAAGAAAATCCTACAGCGTCAAATTGGCCGCAGCAAGACGGAGCGCTGGAATTCCATTATGCAGGACGAAAATAAAGACCCGTGGGGATTGGGCTACAGGATAGTGACGCGGAAACTAGAAGCTTTCTAGGAAGGAGAGAGCATGGACCTGAATAGGATGAAAAACATTGTAGATACCCTATTCCCGACTCACCCACCGAGGAGCGAAGAGGACCTCGGAATCAGGGTTGAGGACATTACGTCATTTAATGAGGAGGAGCTGATGGACGCGGTCAAATCACTGCAGAACAGGAAGGCCCCAGGATCCGACGGCGTACCGGCAGAAGTGTTGAAGGCGGTGGCAGGCGCCCGCCCGAAACTGCTTCTCGATATGTACAACTGCTGCCTGAAGAGCGGAGTTTTTCCCAAACGCTGGAAGACGCAGCGTCTGGTGTTAATCAGCAAAGGTAAAGGAGAGCTGAACACGATCGAAAACAGACGAAGAACCAGGAGAGGGATCGCACCATGGAGCTTTGGCAGGGCATGTGGGACAGTGACGCAAGAGGAAGGTGGACAGCCAGACTCATCAAACATCTGGCCCTATGGACAAATCGTAAACATGGGGAAGTGACTTTCTACCTGGCCCAACTATTGAGCGGGCATGGCTTCTTTAGCGCATACCTTCACAAGATCGGGAAAGTAGAAAATCCGCGATGAGCGGAAAAAAACAACAGAGTAATAGCCGGAGCAGACAACAACTAGTTGGACATCGTGAGCATAGTGAACAGTGCAGTGCGAGAGAATAGTGCCGAGTCCAGTGAACCACAGTGAAGTGACACAGTGAAAACAGTTAGGACATTAGCGTGTCAGCGAATGGAATTGGGCAGAGAATCACGGCTTGCGCCGGACCGTGGCCATAAGCAAGCAGGAAAGAATGAAGAGGCCTGGAAGGCAAAGGAACAGAACGACCCTGACGAAATGCGGAAGCGGTTCCGGGGTCGTTACACAACATCTGGAAAAAGGGTTGGTGGTTTTTAGTGGGTATAAATCCTACACTATTGAGGAGTGCGGTCCCTCCTCTCTGTCTTTCTAAAGATTTTCCACCACCCCTCGAAAAAAAAAAAAATTAATAAAATATTATTATTATTAGGTGCGCAACTAAGTTCCCGCTGTTTTTTTTTATAAAAATGAAACTTAATGCGAGCTTTGTAGAGCCACCGTGGCTAAAGGGGGTCGCAGGTACGGAGGCGAAGGAGAACGAGATCTATTTCATTTCGCGTAATTCCTAGCAAAAAAAACCAATGGCTCGGTTGATATTTGTCGAGGGGAATCGTTCACGCCAGCGCGCTTCCATTTGGCTCGGACGCACGGAGGACGATTTTCGACAGATAGTCACGTACTTGTGCAAGATGGTCTGAATCATATTTCTTTTCCACGCGCTGCGCCCACGGCTAACCAACATTCGCACCCAGTGATAGAACTTACCGACTGTCCCGTCCTGCTTTATACGTGCGTCCGACATTTCTCCCGAATAGTAGTTGAACGTTTCACTGCGAGCTAAACCTGATATCAATGTTCTGAATAACTCTTCAACTGTGTATGGTCCGACTGTAAATGCAGTTTCGCGCATCACTCCGTAGTCCCGAGATTATGGCGCTTACAAATTCTGGTTCGGAACCAGGGGGAACAGACTCTTGTTCCTAATGTCTTGAAGGAAATCTTTAAGGGGCACGTCGGCTCCGGTGCCGTTAAATACAGGAATATCAGCAATTCTACTTTGTAGAGATACATTTTCCACCATACCCGACATAGTGGTCATTAAAACAGTAGAGTCAAAAGTAACATTCAGAAGTATGGAATCATTCGGCTCCCCGGAACTATCTCTTGTATTATTAGGCATGGCGACCAAAGGATTGCGATGCAATATATATATTATATATTTTTTTACAACGCAATCGACAATAGCAATCAGGCCAAAATAGAAGAAAAATAGCGAATTGAAGCAAAACGGTTACTCTGAGGAATTTTTCTACTAAAATTCATTCATTCAATCATTCACACATACTGTCTGAGTATGCACGAGCATTCTGTTGCCCGTTGCTGGACTGCGTACTGCAGACTAGCGTAGGCAACCTCTTGCTGTTAGTGCTTAGCGGCAGCACCTCGCGGTAGTGAAAAATCACTGGGTCAGCGTGCCAAGCAACAGGTCGGCGCGCACGCGCACTTCGAGTGCGTCGTTGAGATAACGACTGCTTCAAATAAGGCAGACATCTTGCGAATATTTCTTGTGGTGCTCAGATAACACCTAATGAACCGCGCGTGGTTTTTCAGTTTGTGCATCATGAAGTTCTCATCATTCTACTTTGCCGTACGATGGTGTTACATCGCATTCCATCCAGCATATCATCACTGTGATTTATAAAATTGACTCATCTGTACTACATCTGTAGTACATCAACATCTAGACTCACCGTGTCGTGCTTTCGTCTTCTGCGTCGCTGCGTGGCCGGAGTGCGACAGCTCGTCTCATCGCATCTTACCGATTATTACAATTGTGTCGGTAACATAAAGCTCATTCATAAACTCGTTTTTTCTGTGCGCTCTCTTTCATATATTTTTTTATATACTTTAAGTGTTTTATTTGCGTATTTTCTGTCATGGCATTTGACAGGTGGAGCAATGAACACCACTATAAATTACATCGCTGTACTGCTTCTTATTATTTATTCAATATATTTTTATAACGGTATCGCGTAATTGGGATATTACGGGCATCGGGATAATAATGAAAGTTATCATTTTTGGGATCGTTCGCTGATTAGGCGATATATCTCTAGTGAATGAGACAACGCGTGAGTTTACAGTAGAAAAGTATACGTTGGTAGTTTATTATACATAACGTCAACTTTCCGTTATACAATAATTTAATGTGTTCTCGAGTAGTCGACGAGGAACTAACCGTTCAGACTGAATCTACTATTGAAACTGATTGCGGTAAAAGAGTTATTAACTACCTTTGGCAAAATCGCTGAGTTTGTAGAATTATCTGATGTTGCTGCAAGTCGTAGCTCGAGCGGTCATTGCTCGCAGCTCGTTGCATGCGTTCGCACATTCTTTCTACTTCTGGTAAGCGGATTCGCGCCCGAAGGAGGAATAATGGTAAAATAATTATACTTGAATAATTCGCGGCACAACAATATTACAGTTCGCTCTATCTCCATTCTACTGAACTCTCGAAGATTTGGTCCTTCGAGCCGGATAAGCGGTACCTGCATCATGCTCAATCGTCAAGTGCGTGGACGCACTCTCATCCAGCTCACCTCATCGGAGGACGTTCAGCCAGCTCACCACGTCGGAGGACGACCTGAAAGCTCAACGTGGTCTCATACTCGCAGCGAGGTTCGCCAGCTCAGCTCCGCACCATCCACTCTGCACATCGATCGACTCCGTGCAGCTCTACATCTGCCACGTGGAGTATCGTACAGCTCTGTGGAGGCTTATACTTGCTTTTGTCTTATTATTTTCGCATTAACAGTGCTCAAAAGTGTATCGCCTATTTGCAAGGGTGTAGAGCTTGAAAATATTAATTGGTGCATTCTCTCGTAGTATCATGGCAGATAAAGTCAAGCTAGCCCAGGCCGGTGACGGAGTCGAGCACGCTTCTGGAAAGAAGCTGCTAGTGCCAACGCCTACCATCAATGTGCCTCATCAATGTACCCCAATGTACATCATTAAGTCCTCGCTCAATCTCACCTGCGCAAATGCCGAGCGAGCTGATTTCTAAGGCGCAATGTCAACGAAGCCGCAGCGAAGCCATCCAGCTGGCGTACCAGGCACTGCCGAATAAATCCACACGTACCATATATCATGCGAGGAGTTGGATTCATTATGGGCACAGGTCAATGAACACCACAAAGCGTTAGTTAAAGTACATCAGTACTGAGGTGACATGGCCTGTCGCATTCATCGAGCACGAATATTTCAAAGACAACACTCATATTGGAGGGGCAAAACTCACTCTCGCTGTGAGGGTGGCGATTTCATGGCTGCAAAGTAAACTGCCACATACGCAGCCGCGATGCAAAAGAAAACTGCTGCAGAATCGCATTCGATGCGATTCTGCAGCAGTTTTCTTCAATTGGTAACAGAAATTCAATGCTGTCCGCTAATCGTAGTTTCCAGGCACAAAATTCGACATGTTCAACGCTATTACAAACTATGCTGTTGTATGAAACTTGTATTGTTGTGAGTTGAAAATCTTTGTCAGAGATGTCAACAAGGAAATGGCGATAATGACGTGGTTTGACGGTAACTACATGAGAACTAGGGCCATCTATGGGCACATTCCGGTTTCATTTTTATAACCTAGTAACTCGGTTCGGTCCACTGATTATTTATTAGTTGGGTGTTCACTTATAGCAATAACTATCTGGTTTGTTAGTGTAGTAAACGAGCGTTAGTTGCAACAATCATAAATACTTGGGTGACGTGAATATTTGTGGACCCACGAGGCCATCCACTTGCACTCCCATGGTTGCCTGGGAGGGCTAATTACCGCAGTCCCATACAACTGCCGTAGCCATTTCATCTACTCCCAAGGATTTGTGGTCGAGGTTTCTGTATCGCTCCGAGATAATTGCCAAAATCCATCCTTTTCGCCCGCACAGTCTGCGTGAGTAGATCATGCGCTGCTTCACTGTAATTGAGGTTCATCTGTAGTACACTCATCCTCGTTTTTAAATGAGTGCGTGGTAGGTCTTCTTGTAGGCAAGACATTTGTTGTTCGCTGCCACGTGTTTGCTGACTTCTTCACTCTCCTCTCCGCTGCCTAGTGCGCAGCCCGGTTCCATCTTGCTCTCCGAGGCTTTATGGCTCTCGGTGCCGCATTTAATGCAATATTTTGACCTGTTGATTGCACTGGCAGCACTTGGTAGTCTTCAGCTGCTCGTGAACGCGGCACATCACCCAACCAATGAGTATCCTTCCTGTCTACTATTACTCTTTTCGCTTTTCAACTACTTTTTTCGCAGAATCCGCGGTCAATCTCACGACTGCTGTCTCGGTGTCTCCATACTCTTTCCGACGGATTTTGATTGAGTCAGTCCCAATTCCCTTGTCTGCACTGAACTGTTTAGCGATGCATTCATATATCTCCTCTTTGGTTGTGACTTCGTCGAGGTCTTTCATCTCTACGAGCGTCTCCTGCACCCTGCTTACGACATCCGCATCCTGGCCAAGTACTTCCTCGATCGATGAGCGCATCTCAGTCGTATCTTGTGAGCTCCTTTTGTCAAGGATAAATATCATATCCGCAGCCGATGTTCTACAGATCTTACTGACCCTCTTTCCAACTAATTGGAGCTTGGGGTACTTTCTAACTCTGCTGAGGATCTCGGTGTATGTCATGTCCCCATTTTTCTGAATGACCAGGGCGTTTGGTAGCACAGGCTTCGTCCGCTGCTTGCTGCGGGGTTTCCTACCCACTTCTTGCCATTCCAATGTAGGCTTCTTGGATTTCGGTGATCTCTCGCTTCGGTTTGGTCTCTTGCTTTACTTAGTTTCTTCCCTGTACTTAGCTGAGGATTCTGGTACAAGTAGGTGCTCCTTCCTTTTCCTTTTTTTTATCTCCTTGGACTCCTGTGATGGAGACGTGCAGTGTTTCGTCTTCTTAGTGTGTTCACTTTCTTGAACAGGTGTCTATGTCTCCAAGGTCTATATTATGTTTCTGGGAATGATGGACACAGAGCACGGCCTGCGTCTCTTTCACTGCCGGCGCCAGTGGGGGACCCGTCCCGTCAGACATTCTTCTGATAGGCATATCATGTTCAGCCTGTTGAAAGCAGTTTTGACTGACGCTATCATAATCTTCGCTTCGTGGTGAATTTTGTTCTTGCCCTTAATGAACTCATGGAGTTTGGTGATTAAGTCACCTAGTTTATTCACTTTACTTATTTCGACAGCCATCATCATGCGGTCGTTTGATGATGACGCACTAGGGCCCGCGTTCTCGCGTGCTGGGATACTGGGGTTCCATGCCCCTGCGCCGTAGTCAGATTTCCTATAATTGTACTATCCAGTTTTGGTTTTTTGTCCTGGGGATCTCCCCTAGTTTGTTCGGTCCGCGGGAGATACTTCATTTTATTTCCATCCTACCCTCTCCATCTCAAGGGCCTTCCCCTATCCACCACCTGGGGACCCGCCACCTAGGGGCTTCAGACATATCCCTGCGGGTATGTTTGTATGTATGTATGTTTTTTTTTTCCGTGGGTAGGTGGAAATCTTCAAAAAGACCCTAGGTAACCCGCGTTACCTAAGAGTGTGGGATTTTACCCACTAAAACCACCTCCGGTTGTCCCTGCCTTGTGCTGCCCCCCCGCGGTACCGCCGTCAGGCATTACTTCGCGGGGCAAGGGATCGGCTACGGCCGCGTCAGGGTTTTAATCTGGCTCATGTCTTTGCCGTTCTTCTGCGCGCAACTTCTTCAAGACTGCCGTTGCAAAGTCCTCAACACTGCTCCATGAATTTGCTGCATCGAGCATGAGTTTCACGATGTTATCCGGAGTAATCCGTTCGCTGAGATGCTCCTGAAGCTGATCTCGCTCGTTGTTAAAACGTGGGCACATTAAAAATACATGCTCTGCGTTTTCGGCCACGTTGCAAGCTGGGCAGTCCTCACTGTCGTCCAGCTTAAATCGGTGAAGGTATTTCCGAAAGCAGCCATGGTCCGTTAGAAGCTGGGTAAGATAAAAACCTACCTCCCCATGGTTGCGGTTCACCCACGCCTCAAGCAACGGAATCAGCCGATGTGTCCATCTGCCCTTAGGCGACTCGTCCCAGCGCTGCTGCCATTGCAGTAGTGACGCTGCTTTTTCCTCCTTGGCAATAATCTCCTTGTCGAGTGGAGTCCGCCGACCTCGGGTGTAGATCCTGCTCCGCTCGTCTGCAAGAATTTCCATCGGTGGCATGCCAGCCACTACACATACTGCCTCGTACGATTTGGTGCGGTACCCGGCAGCAACTCTCAGAAGAGTTCCGCGGTATACCGACACCATTTCTCTTTAGTATGAAGCCACTTTAAGTGCCTCGTGCCAAATCGACGCAGCGTACAACAGTATCGATGTTATAACTGTTGCAAGCAGTGTTCTTCGCGCCTGCTTGGGCCCTCCGATATTCGGCATAAGTCGCGCTAGTGCCGCGCTGACTTTTGCACTTTTAGCAGCCACGTTCTCAATATGCTGCTTGAAGCTGAGCCTTGCATCCAGCATCACTCCGAGATACCTGATGCAAGGTTGCGACGTGATTTTAAGGGCCGATGTTGATTTTGAATAAAACACAAATTATTTAAGAAATTATTGTCAATTCTTTTTATTATGATAATATGGTATGGTTCAATTATGTATGGAACAAAATATCGGCCAAATGGCCGCCGCGACCTCGGCGGCACACCTCCATCCGATGGTCCAAATTTTCGATGACGCTTAGGCATAATTGAGGTTCTATGCCGTTAATGTGCCGAATTATCTCATCCTTTAGCTCTTGAATTGTTGCTGCCTTATCAACGTACACCTTTTCTTTCAAATAACCCTAAAGAAAGAAATCCAACGGTATCAAATCACATGATCTTGGCGGCCAATTGACATCGCCACCACGTGAGATAACACGGCCATTGAATTTGTCGCGCAAAAGAGCCATTCTTTCGTTAGCTGTGTGGCAAGTGGCACCGTCCTGTTGAAACCACATATCGCCCACATCCATACCTTCCAATTCGGGCCATAAGAAGTTCGTTATCATCTAACGATAGCGAACACCATTCACAGTAACTGCCTGACCGGCCTCATTTTGAGGTGGACGGCTCTTCAGCCACACTATCGTGAACAGCAGCAATATTTTCTGCAGTACGAGCTGTACGAGCATGCACTGGTGTTTTAATATCTCCTACAGACCCGGTTTGCTCAAATTTTTGCACGATTTTTCCGATTGTACGCACATTTGGACGATTAAATTGACCGAAAAAATCACGAAGTGCACTTCTTGATATGCATTTTGATTTGAATGCCCATTTTCATAGTAAGCCTGAATAACTTTAACGCGTTGCTCAATTGTGTATCTTTCCATGGTTCAAATTGAGTTAGTCTGAAATTGAGAAATGTCAAATGAAATGCAGAAAAAAACTTGACGTTTAGGTGTAGTTCACATTCAACATCGGCTCTTACAATTTAACCACCCTTTACTATCCCATCTGGCTGAGTTGAATGCGTTTTTAACATCCAACGCAGCCAGCAAGCAGTATTTCTTGGCTCCTCGAGTCCAGCGCGCTCCAGAGATCGCATCCTTCGCGGTGGCTACTACGCGGCTAACGGCTTCGATGGTTGACATGCCCTTTCGGAAACCGTATTGGTTTTCCGCGAGGCCATGTCCGACAGAGGCATTGATTCGATTGGTAATAATCCTCTCGAGGATTTATCCGGCTGTATGCAGCATGCACAAAGGTCGATACGCCGAGGCTCCCTCCGGCGGTTTGTTGCCTTTAGGGAGCAGCACAAGTCACTGTCGCTTCCACTGTACCGGAAATGTTTCCTCTGAGAGGCACGAGTTGTACATCTCCAGGAACAGTTCCGGCGCAGCTTCTATGGCTGATTTCAACGCCGTGTTGGGAATGTTATCCAAGCCCGGCGCCTTCGTATTTCCCACTCTCCTGGTGGCCCGGAGTAATTCCTCTTGAGTAATGGGAGGGACTACCTCACTCTCGTCCCGCGGCACTGGGAAGTCGTACTCTGGTTGCTTGGGAAACAACACCGCGACGATTTTTCCTAGTTGCGTTGGGCAAATGGGCTCCTGCCGGGACTGCGTCTTGATCGTTGATGTATGTATGTATGTATGTATGTATGTATGTATGTATGTATGTATGTATGTATGTATGTATGTATGTATGTATGTATGTATGTATGTATGTATGTATGTATGTATGTATGTATGTATGTATGTATGTATGTATGTATGTATGTATGTATGTATGTATGTGTTGGATAATCAGCTGGCGCACGGCGATCGATATTCGCCGTGCGTCGACCTGTTGCTGTGCTCAAGCACACGTCGTTCGGTTGAGCCGAAGATAGCCGAGGCAGGGCTTCGCGAAGCCGAGGATGTGCCTCGTTGGCACGCCGCGTCGAGCGAGAGGATGTCTCTCTCGCTTGACTTCGGTTTCGCTCACCGGCTATCTCGCTCAACTGACTTCAGCGCTCAACGTTAATTTCATATCCCGCAGCCATGTTGGATATTTTGTCACTTACGTGAAAACCCGCACGGAACAGCGCACGCATTTGGAAGGCTCGGACAATTTTCATTTTTCTCAACCGGATTATCTCAACCTTCGTTTGCTCACCAGGACTCAAATTAAGGTAAGCGTACACCGTTATAATTCAACGTAATTCAATGACGGTGAGGAGGTTCATATCGGTACATCAACACTAACGGTCTCACACTTTGGCGTGCTCTGCAGCGCGGGCTGCACCACGTTTTCACTCAATTATTAGCATGCTCGATTAATATAATTGCGTGTGTTTTACCAATTCACGGCACTTTCCCCCAATTAAACTTGCTGGGAAAGTGTTGTGAATTCAGTTTAATCATTTGTTCATCCTCAAGCTCACACTTCAGTGCTCTGCAGCGTAGACAGCATCACGGTCTGTCACATAAAACTTCCAGCACTCAAGCAATATATTTGCAAGTGCTCTCACTCATTCTCTGTAAATTCTCTTACATAAATCTACTGAGTATTTGCTGGGAATGAGTGAAATATTCTACGCTCTCACACATCTCAGTCCGTGGCAGGCTTCGCAGCTCTGGCGGCACTGCGTACACCGCTCTCAATAAGTACAGCACACAATTGATATAATTGTGTGCTACTCAAGTAATTCACAAAGACTGCACACAATTAATGCAATTGTGTGCTTCTCAGATTTTCTTAAAACTCCAAAATTCATTTTCAATTTACTGTGTATTCGTTCATATTCTTTATATTTTCAAAATTAAAACTTATCTTTTGTAATTGAGGATGGTACAATAAAACCACATTCTCTGTTTTCCATCTACAAGTCTGGTTTATTTCACCCTGTCTTGAGTGAAGACTCATTATTTCCAATATATTCACAGGTTCAAGATCTGTCAAACAACACCATTGGACGGATTTCTCAAACAGTATGTATGTATGTATGTATGTATGTATGTATGTATGTATGTATGTATGTATGTATGTATGTATGTATGTATGTATGTATGTATGTATGTATGTATGTATGTATGTATGTATGTATGTATGTATGTATGTATGTATGTATGTATGTATGTATGTATGTATGTATGTATGTATGTATGTATGTATGTATGTATGTATGTATGTATGTATGTATGTATGTATGTATGTATGTATGTATGTATGTATGTATGTATGTATGTATGTATGTATGTATGTATGTATGTATGTATGTATGTATGTATGTATGTATGTATGTATGTATGTATGTATGTATGTATGTATGTATGTATGTATGTATGTATGTATGTATGTATGTATGTATGTATGTATGTATGTATGTATGTATGTATGTATTGTAACGTAAATTTAGTTTAAACTTACTACAGGTCACCTATAGCCCGATTCAGTTATTTTACCTCTTTTTCATTCGCTCGCTCGAGCTGGGCGACAGGCGCTAACCCACTAGGAGGAAAATAACGATAGCCAAGGGATTTAGCCCAGGTTAACTGCTGCTATTCGAGGTAGAGTGAGTGGTCCGGTTTGCTCAAGCTTTCGATAAATAATTACAATTAACATAGTTACTACGAGATGCACAAGTACATTGGAGTAGCGAATTACTTATTCGATTAACGCAGCTTTTGCTTGACAAAATCAGACAATAACAAGAATAAAAAGACACGTTCCGTGAAATGTCTCTCGGTTTTCCACAAGTAATTCACATAATTAAGTTAAATATTTTGACCGTGATAGTCGCGACCCTCCCTCCTTCTCTCACTCTCACATCAGACACACCAATATGGCCTGATCACCGATGATTTAACGTTTTTTAAATTTAGTCGAAATTCCAATTAATTAGGTATAATCAACACAAAAGCAAATAAAATAAAATAAGTTTTCTCGAGATAGTATAGCTCGCAATATGGCCTATACCGTGTAAATCCCACACACACAAACACACAAACACGAATCAACGACGACGGGATGACGGAAAAAATAATATAACAAATAAATGTAAAATAACACAAAAATAATAATAAATTACAGAATAATAATAAATGAGGAGACCTTAACAAACGACAAGATCCCGTTCAAACGTACAAACACCTACGTCACAAAACCGCTAACCATCTGGGGTGATGATGGGTCACGCACTTGACGAAGCGTCACAGAAATAATTTTTTTAAAACAAAGGAGAAAGACGAATACCGCGAGATACGCTCCGGCCCATGCTAATCCCTCACACAAACGCTTATTATACGGGACGACGGCCTATCACGCTCCCGACTATTTCTCAAACATAACAATGCAAGATAAAATAAATCAAATACTAAAATAAATAGTAATCAATTACTAAACCAATTCGCGACGCAGTCTATATCGTACCAATCCTCACACAAACACACAACGGGATTACGAACTGACACACGCGGGACTTTACGATCAACGAACAACAAAAACCTATAACACAGCTTCCCCGGCTGTAGACTCCAAGAGATCTCAATGGTACACCCTACGATACGCGATGTATCCCGTAATACCACACCGAGCGTACCATCAGCTTTTACGCCACCTTAACTTGGTTACTTAAATTGCCGAGTTGAAGGCATTCCGAGTGTCTTAACTATTCGCTTCACCCAATCTAGGTTGCCTAAACCTACAGTCTTTTGCCATGCTACCAGTTTCTTGGTAACGATCTTTAATGGCAGACCCCATGGGTCGACCTCAATCGCCTTTCGTAGTTCTTTCCAGCACGTGTCCTGGCTTTTCTAAATTGCAATCTTCACCTGTTTTTTCATTTCATTGTATTCTTCCTTACAGGTTACATTTCCACTTGATCGCGTATATCCTCTTCACTTGACTTGAGTGCGGTTAAGCACTCATGTTTGATCCACGCATCTTCTCCGTCTACCAGTACTTTCGATTGTTTCTTTTGCAGGGATTTCTTCGTCTTGGCATTGCTACGTTGCATCCTGCCATCATTTCATTTCGTGCTGCTTTAATTTTCTTACTGAAAGATTTATCATCCTTTGTCCAAGACATTTCGCTTACGAGTTTAAGCTCAATAAGATGTCCTTCATAAGATGTTGATAACATTAAGATGTTGTTCATGAGGCGTGTTCGCCTTAGTCGGGCTTCTTCTCTGTTTCTCAGCATTTCGTGTTCTATCCCCGTTCTCTTATAAGGTTAAGGGTCCAGATCTTAGCTGGCTCGTCCCGCGTGATTCTGCTTGCTTTCTTCATAACTCCCATTATGCATGCATATGCAGCTTACTCAGGCTATTTCTGTTTCTGAACTTTCATCCTAATCTTGCTTCTTCCCCGATTCTCAGCATTTCGCGTTCTTTCCCCGTTCTCTTACGAGGTCAGGGATCCAGATTTATAGCTGGCTCATCTCGCACTATTCTGTTTACTTTCCACTATTTCTCGATATCTCTCTTTTCTTTTATAAACCTCTTTTTTCGTTCGGTCTGGTGTTTTTTGGCCCTACTCGGGACTCCGTTATTGTAGACTGTTGCTCCTTTATTTTTTTTCTTCTTAAGGAATTTGAGGCTCCGGTTTTTGTACTATTTCCATAGTACACGCCTCCACCGCTCTAATACCGCTTGTATTTTCTGAACTGTAAGCTGTATTCTAATTTCTTTCCGCCCCCACTGGCGCGACTAAGGCACTCATTTGCCGCTGTTGAACTACGGCTACATCGTTAGCAAAACCGATTATTGTTAAACCCATTGGAAGTTAGAGGTTTAACAGTCCATCGTACATCGAGTTCCACAGGAAAGGCCCAAGGACCGATTCTTTCGGAGCTCCTGCTGTCACATTGTGCTCAATAGAGCGATTTTCTGTCGCAAATGAGGATCCTATCGTTTAGGTATCTGCTGACTATCCACCTCAGGTATTCCGGGGTTTGTCTCACTGTTAGAGCCCCTATAATGCGATCCCACCTTGCAGTATTGAACGCATTTTTCACGTCCAACGTCACCAGAGCACAAAAACGTTTGGTCTTCCAGGTCCCCCGTTTAAACGTTTTCGCTGCCTCGATATCTTTATCTATGCGTCCACCGTTGATCGCCCCCTCCGGATCCCATATTGATTCTGGGTCAGATCTCCGTTTTTTAACGTGTTTCTCCAGTCTTTAGAGCAGCAGTCTCTCGAAAAGTTTCCCTATATTGTAAAGTAGACAGCTCGGTCGGTATGCCGATGGCTCATTTAGTGGTTTATCTCGTTTCCGTGGCAGAACCAGTTTCTGCTTCTTCCAGCGTTCGTGGAAAACTCCTCTATAAATATATACGTCATATGCTCCCAGCAGCAGCAGTTCTGGCCACGCCTCCATCACCTCCCGTTCCATTTGATTTGGTATATTGTCTGGCCCGGGTGCCATTCCGTATTTAAGCTGCTTTTTCGTCTCCTGTACCTCCTTGATGGTCAGGGGATCTATTCTCGTTTCTTCATGTTCGTCTTGCCTTCATACTACGGCTTTTCGCTCTTGGACCTGGAATAAGGTGCTCACGATTTCCCGCATCCCCTTCGGGCACGATAATCCGGATATTGGATGCCGACCTACTAATTTCTTCGTGACCAACCTGTAGGGCAACTCCCAAGGGTCCTCGTCTATCGTATGGCACAGAACTACCCAACTCTTCCTCATCCTGTTCCGAATGGCCACACTTAGCTTCTTCCGTGCTGCTTTAAAATGCGATTTTATGGCCACGTATGCCTGAGTACCTTTGTCTCGCCATCTCCGTCGCTGGACAGTCCGGCGGGCCGCCATACATTCCCTCTTCAGTTTGCTTATCTCCGGATTCCACGTGTACACTGACTTCCGACTATGTGCACGCTTTCTCCGTCACGATTACCGCGGTGTCTCCGGCTTCCACTAGTACTTGCAGGTAACTCTGCAGCCTTACTGTTCTCAAGAGTTTGCGAAGCACCCATCCATCGGATTCAACTGGCACGCCGTTTGTGTTATCCTGCTGTCCACGTGGTCGATCCTAAATGCAGGGGGCCAAGTACTGCTGGTCGCTAAGTGTGGCCTCCAATACTTTCTATCCCTCAGTTCTGGCTGCTACTCCTTCCGATGCCAGAGTAACGTTCACTACTGAGCCCGTCTGCCTTCAACAGAAGGTGAACGCATTCCCGTCGTTTAGGATGACTAAGTCAAGCCGAGCTATTCGTTCCGACATCGCATCCCTCCAATTGTCTAGTCTTCTTGAGCTACTCCAGCGACTTTCTGTTAAAGTCTCCTGAACTTCTTAAAGTCACTAGAACTTCGCCGGTCACTATTTTGAGACACTCAAAACAATTGAGCTGTCTCACGTAGACTTCTTAGTCCCGGTTCGGTAAGAAGTAGCAGCTGTATACTCTGAGGCCTCGTATCTACCCACACGAAGTTCGCGGAAGGTCCGTTGACCTCTCGAATCTTTGCGCCGCGATTCAGCATTGCGATTGCTACCTTCCCGGTTCTGCTCTAGAACCACAGCTGGACACAGGGTCCCGCTTCTTACACTACTCACTGATAATATTGTTTATACTGCGTTCACCTTCTTTTCTGCTTCCACGTCTATCATAAGGTCCCGTGCTTCTTGGCCTTTTCCTAGGTTCATTTGTAGATACCTAGCAGTTTAGCTCCTATCTCCGAGTCTTTCAGAAGGGGTGGCACCTTGTGCTCCCAAATATATGGCTTGTACTTCCCTGTTATTCACTTTCCATGCATATTACGCAGAATAAGTCTTTTTTACAATCCGTTGCAAAATAATTCTCCTGCCCACAAAAAATATACACTTTTGACCTATCCAGCCCTCCACACTCAATCGTGATATGACCGAAACCTTGACATCGGACGCAAGGCAAGAGGTCGGTATTCTGCTTGATACGGCATAACACCCACCTTCCCTGTTTCAAGTAGCTTTCCCGCCACTTTTGCTGGGACGATTACTATGACCATTTGGGGCCCTCTGAAACTTTCCCTCAGGGCTCTCACCTTGATCGCTTCTTTGTCGGCGCCCGCCACTGCTGCTGCTATCGCCTTCGCTATCTCCTCTTTTTGTGTAACCTCGTCCAAGTCCCGGATTTGCTGAGTGCAACTCTGCCCCATCATTATCACGATTGCCTCTTCTCCCAGCACCGTAGCTAAAGCACTCTTTTAGTGTTCAGCGCCTTCGCTTCTTTTTTTATTTTAACCAAGATTTTGCCGTCATGGGTGTGCCTTTTCCTGAGATTTTCGCTATGCAGTTTCTCGGATCGACCTTCGCTTTTATTTACCAGATCATGTCTCCATAGTAGGCCCCTCCCATGGATTCAACCGCAACCGCTTCAGACCACATGCTTAGGCAATCCTTCCCAGGTGGCCTTTTGCCACTCGTCTTTCCTCGCTTCCTCTTCCTCCTCTGGTCCACGGGTTTCCATTTAGACTCCCCCACGTCAGAATCGGCTAGTCGATTCCTATGCTGGCGACTGCTACTTGGTCCTCTTCCATGATGTATTTCATCCTATCTTCGTTTTCACGGCGTTGAAACATGTGGCGGTGAATATGCTACTCGCTTCTTACGTTTGATATCTAAGTATGTTTTCCTAACAGCTACTCTCGGCTTTTCTACGGTCTTCGGTTTCTGTTTTGCATCTTCAAGATAGACTTGCATGGCTGCCTCCTTTGTTTCAACAACCTTTCCTGCTGTTTGACTTCCTAGTTTCGCACTTGGGGTACCACTTCAGTTTTCCCAGCTGCTGTTGATGTTTCTTGATCCTGTGGTCCATCAGGCTCCCGTTTAGTGTACCCGTAGCCAGGTTATCCCTCATTGTAGGAGTTCTGATGCGGTCCTTTGATGACGACGTCCTGGGGCCAACGCTCCTGTTCCTGACAGATGCTCGTACTGCGTATCCGACCTCCTGCACAGTAATTTTTATTCCTTTGGTAGTGCTATTCATCGATGGATTTATTTCGATGTTCCTTCCCATAGCAGGGTTTTGGTCCAACCTGTTTCAAATTTTTTTCGACGGTACCCGACATATTTGCTGGGCATCCCGCTTCCGCCACCTGCGGAGACGCGCGATGCAGGACCCAGCCAACCTGACACGAGTCTTCTGTCTATCCGTCTATCTGTCTGTCTTTGTATCTGTTTCTGTCTCTATTTTCAAAAAGCGTTTTTTTATCTATCTTTTTACCCTCGACGGTGAGAGATCGTAGTAATACTAAATTTCTTCTACAATGTGTGTTTTGAGGAGGGTAAAAGAAATTCAGGTTTTAAAGAGATTTAATGTTGAAAAGAAAATTGCATGAGAGAAAAGAATGGAAATGACTTGAAAATTACTGGCTTAACGTACATGTTAAACGATGCGAATATTTATTCGTGAAAAATAAAAATTATAAATGGTGTTGAGAAATTAGCTGGCACGTGGCCATTATGGTCGCTATGCGGTAGCTCGATGCGGCTTGTGCTTCGCTACACTCGGCTGCCGTATATACAGCCGGGGGCAGCACCGCATGGACATTCAACTCACGCGAGAGACGACGATCTATCTCTCACTTGGCAGTAGCGCCACTCAACAACGCTTTCGAATAACTCAGCCATCTTGCTAATTTTCGCTACTCTCGTGAAAACCGCCAAGTAAGCATCACCTGCCTCTACTCGACTGGACATATTCTCACTGCCGTTTTCGATTATTCTCAACCAAAAACATGCTCAATTGGACTTAAATTTAATGGTAAGGCAGCACCTTCACAATTTAAACAAATTCATTCAAGGTGAAATGGAAAATTATCATTTTGTCCATTCTGAAATGTCTCACCTCGCGGCGTGCTTTGCAACACGGACTGCTTCACGCTGTCTCACCTTTTATTAAACACGGCACATAATTAATACAACTGTACGTGCAGTTCACCTTGTAAATTCAGTGCTCAGTTTTTATTTATATTATTTTTGTAGTTTGTTATTTTGAGTAAATATAGACAATTTTTTGTTTCAACATTGTTCGTCTGGTTATTTTTTACTGTCACGAGTGAGAACTCATCCCTTTTAAATATATTGCAGCTCACACACATCAGAACATCAGGATTCTCAACCAAATGGTAATTGTAACAGAATTAATGCGAAGATAATTGTTTATGAAGCGAGAAATCAAGTCACTTTGTCCAGTAGTGTTAGCGAAGCGCATCACGAGGCTAGCGAACTGGGACAATGGCTTTCCAGAGAGAAGAGACCGTTAACGAAATTGACCGGATTGTTACTAGTTTCACTGAAAAAAACCGCAAAGTGAACGCGAGTACTTTGTGCGTAAATCGGACGATCCGCAATACACGCTGAGGAACTACCGGTAGAGATGAGAAATCCGAAGTGTTACAAGTTAGACGCGTCCTATGAGAGCAAGTCCGTGAACACGAATAGAAGCATTCTATACGAAGCCCGACAACGAAGTGTCGTTGGAAAATGACACAGGATAAAGCTTGAGTGAAAGGAGGCGGACGCCGGAATTCACTAAACGTCTAGAAAGATCGGCTACACAATTGTTTATAAGCTGAGGACTGCTCGAGGACTCTCAGAAAACCACGGACTTTTCTAAACAATGCATAATTGTGCTCATCATTATCTTCTATCTCTTACAATTAAGTAGATTAAGTATCGTTTACTGTTATTATTATTGGTGTCTTTATTCTAGTTTATACTGCATTTTATTTTTATTTTTAGATTCACTCCGTCTATCATGTCTTCGATTCCCCTAACTCGTTTAAAGGCACGGGAAAGTGGCTTCGACCCAACCGGGTGCACCTTCGGGTGGCGAATAGAGGGACGGCTAGGTGACTAAGCAACTTCATCAGTCCGGAGGTGCAAGTCATCATGTAGTGACCGCAGTTGCGGGCGATGAGGAGTAGTGGAAACCTCAAACTAAAGGATGCTATGAGGAACACGGCTGGCGTAAAAACCCGGCTTAGAGCCATAAAAGCCCTATCGCGATACAACTTTTCAAGCCAAGGTGGGAGCTATCGTGCCAACGGCTGGATGACACTTGGGTTATAGTGTCGTTTACGTTTGATGCTCTTGAGGCACCAGGCGACGCCCCATTGTCTCTAGCCTTACCACCACATGCAGGCTCTGTGGTGATGGACCATTTTTCCAGAATTACTCGTAGGAACATGAATGAAGAAAAAATAAGCGAAATCACATTTCATGCCGATGGCAGGGCTTCGACAAAAACTCCAGCAGGAACTACGGAACCGGCGAGAAATCGCAGGTCCATGAGGCGAAGGAAGGTGAGGGCACTGGTCGATAAGAAGTCCACCTCACTTCCCCCGTACCCACAATCTCCATTACCTAGTCCCCTCCCCCAACATCGGGAGCGAGGCAGTTGGGGCGAAAAATATGGGAGCGAGAACTGTCAAATGCTCCCAGAACCACACTGGGAAGTGGCTTCAGCTGTGCTAAGCCGGGATCTTATAATGGGGCAGGCAGACATATCCTTAATACAGGAACCTTGAATTTATAAGGGGCTAGTGGAAAGGATAGGCCCAAACAACGGGACGTTAATATATCATAAAACCTTACAGTGCCCAGTTCTTTGTGAACAAACGGCACAGTGCTCTGAAACTGAGCAGGTTCAGATGCAGAGATCTAGCGGTAGCCTCGGCCAAACTGCGACTAGGGGGGGAGGGGCTGACTGACCTCATCGTCAGCTCAGCGTACCTCCGATATGACTTTGGAGAATCTCTACCTACGGGTAAACTAAAAGCCGTGATAAATCACTGCCGAATAGAGGGACAGAAATTGATGATTGGGTGCGACGCAAGCTCGCATCACCTCATCTGGAGAATTTCAGAAATAAATGAGAGGGGCTCAGCTTTGCTGAAATACCGCTCGACGACAAATCTTGAAATCATTAACAAGGGATCGAAGCCCACCTTCGTCATCGCAAGGGGACAATACGTCATTGACCCTTGCCCTTGCCCCTTACCCTGGGAACTCCTAGAGCTGCATAGTTGATAGAACACTGGAGGGTAGACGACAAGGATACACTTTTGGATCACTATTGCATTCTCTTCAGTATGGAGGGCGAGGGAGGCTGAAAATAAGTCGCCTCTGAGAAATAAACCATTTCCGTATTTAAACAGCGACCGACTTCTTCCTTCAACAGTCTCTCACCTACACCTCTCTTCCCGCTCTGACCCGTTTGATTGCTCTAGCTCTTCGTGGTAGCAGTCGGACCGCTCCCAGCCCTGGACAGCGACCTTTCTGCTCCACCCTACTCTTCATCTTCTTCTTTGTGATAGTTGTCGGACCGATCCCAATCCCGGGCATCGACCTTCTGGCTCTACGCTACTCTTCATCTTCTTCTTCGTGGTAGCTGTCGAACTACTCCCAACACTGGGTAGCGACCTTCCGACTCTACCCACCCTTCATCGTCTTTTTCTTGGTAGCTGTCGGACCGCTCCCAACCCTGGGTAGCCATCTTCCAGCTCCACCCCTCCTTCGTCGAGTCATCATAATCTTCCTTCTTTCCTATCTTCCTTAACCTCCGATGTACCGTCAACGCCGCTGCCAAACTCGCTGGTGATCGATGTCACTTACAATTAGTACATCTTACGTCTCCGAGAATTTGCTTTTTCACCACGTGGAAGAATAGCACTATGTTGATTCCTAAATTGCGGATTGGTATTGGCTATCCTTATTTATTAATGAGGATTCTAAAAAAGAGACAGAGGCACCAAAGGTTACGTTTCTTTCCATTTTTCTTTTTTTACTCTTGAAAATCGCTTTCGACGATAACGTAACCTGAGATCGTGTTCCGACGTCATCGCTTTTCGACTGCTGGCAGACGTCGGAGAATTAGCCGATTCCACGGCTGCCAACATTCAGACATTGCAATATTTCCAAATGGATTCACATAAAAAATTCCTCACATAAATATTGCTCAATTAAATGCCCATTCCTTGCTCGATAATTTCACACAGATTTATCTTTTTGAAAAGAAGACTTTTTCCACATAATATCTCACTCAGAAACATGGCATCACTGGAATACCTACGATCTGATGGTGCCCATTGACAACTTTTATTTGATAAGGACTGATGTCGAATAAAAAGGAGATGGAGAACTCGCTTGCTACATTCACAATTCGTTAAAAGGGAATATTTTCCATACATCCTCAAGTCTTTTCTGCAACTCGCCGGAATACATTTTATTCGTTTTACGACTTATTCATACAGAGCCGTTTTCATTTGCTGTAGTATATCGACGGCCTACGTGTACCGCTAGCGAGCAAGCGATTGATTGATTGATTGTTAGTTTATTTATGCCTTGCTCAACCTTTTGCAACATGAGTATAATATCAATGAAATTATAATAAAATATAATTATTATATGTTATTAATTATAATAAAATTAGAAAATAACCGAATAATAAATCAAACATAATTAAGAAATAACAAAGTATCAAAATTTAAATTATAATCGAAGTAACAGAATATTAGAATCAAAATAAAATATATAAAATATATAAAAAATAAAATAACGAAATAATAAAATATAATAAATCTTAACTTAATCGAGAAATAACAAAATAACAAAATATCACTAGTCAAAATCAAAATATGTACTATTTAAGTATAATAAACCAAAACTCTAGAATTAACAATGTAACAAAAAATATTATACGAAATCTACATGGTCAAACAGCATATAGACGTGTCTTAAAGATATCTAAGCTAGATGACGAAGTAACAGTTATCAGTAAAGAATTCCACAGAGACATTCCTGAGATGGAATACGCTTGTTGATAGGTCGTTGTGCGATACAAAGGTGTAATAAATATGGACCTTGGTCTCCTCTGAGAGCGCTGAGACGTTCCACCCTGGAACCACTTTGGAACAATTCGAGAATATAGGTTGGTGCTTTTTTACCGATAACATTGTACACAGAAATACCGAGAAAATAGATGCGTCGTGATTTAACAGTAAGCCAGTCAAGTCTACGCCTATAAGGTGTGATGTGCGTGTCAAGTCGGAGATAAAAAATAAAGCAAATGCAAGTATTTATGAGCCGTTCGAGTGTCGTGTTCAGTTTTTCAGTTAGGCCATGATAGACTAGACAACAATAATCTAAAAGAGGGAAAACAAGAGAAGTAATCAGCAATGTTCTTAATTCATGCGAAAGCGCAGTTCGATGGAATTTTAATCTGTAGATGGTAAAGTGAACTTTTTGTGAGATATTCTTGACTTGAGTTCGCCACGATAGGTTGCTATGTAGCATCACTCCTAAGTTTCGCACCTCAATAACAAAAGGGATAGTCGTATCATTTAAAGGGATGGGCGATACTGCGCTGAAGTCGAATTGCCGAGAATAGGAATTGCTACCTAGTACAATAACTTTCGATTTGGCTATATTAAGTTTCAAACCGTTACTAGCTGCGAAGTCAGCAATGACATATACATCTTCGGATATTAATTTCAGGCCTTCGGCTAGTTGAGATGGTAGGCAGCTGAGGTAAATCTGTGTATCATCAGCGAAAGTTATGTGTTGAGAATGATGAAGAACACAACCTATGTCGTTGATGACAAACGACAAAAGTAGCGGACCAAGGACAGAACCTTGAGGCACTCCCGAGGTAGTAGATAGCCAGGGAGAGCAACTACCATGCTCATCTACCACCGCTTGTGTCCTCCCTGTCAAATAAGAAAAAATCCAATTAAGTACTGGTCCCACAAAGCCTATTTTCTTGAATTTCAATAGAAGTGCCAGATCGGGGACAGTGTCAAACGCCTTCCTAAAATCAAATAGGATTAGGATGGTAATATGCCTTTTATCTATACTTCGCCTGACATCTTCACATATGCGCAGTAGTGCAGATTGTGTACTATGACCGCTTCGATACCCTGTTTGACTTGGGTCGAATATTTTATTCTCCTCAATCCAATCCGTAATCTGCCTGTGCACTAGTCGCCCAAGTACTTTCGACAGCTCACTAAGATTCGCTATCGGTCGCGTATCAGACGGAGAGAGGGGTGTTTTAATCTTGGATAATGGGCGAAGATAAGCTTTCTTCTAGCACTTCAATTTTCGGACAATTGTAGTGACATATTAAATATATTTGTCAGTAATATGCATGAAGCCTGGATTGATTTGATTACTGAGAATAGCGAAATTTTATCAGGACCTAACGTAAAAGACTTAGAACTAGAGCAAGATATTATAACGGAGCAAACTTGGTCTGTAGTAATTTCAGCAAAATGGAATAAATTCTGTGGTGACTGAACAACTGAACACAGAGTACTAAATTTACTATAAGAATATGGCGGTAGTTGACTGGACACAATTGAATAAAAAACATTAAGTTCATCCGGTTCAAAGAAATTGAGCGGAGATGGACGTGAAGACTTAGCTAGATCCAGTGTTGCTAGCGTCATCCATAACTTATTCGGTTTAGTAATATCAGTTAATTTCAGAATATAATACTGATTTTGAGCTTGTTTTAGATAATTCTTAAATTGGTCGCTATGCTCTCTGAAAATAGATAGATCTAGAAGGTTGTTTGATCTTCGTGCTCTAGTATATAATCTATTTTTTAAAGATATGCGGTCTTTCAAGTTTTGTGAGAGCCAAGGCGCAGGCGGTTCACATACACGAAGAGTTTGTAACGGTGCATAATTATCTAAAGATCTTTAAATATATCTGAGAACGTATCAACAATCATATCAATACTATTTGGTGATGTATGTCCTCTTAAATTATCAATAAAATTTAAGTTTGGATTGCAGTTACGAAGAATGGGATTATTTGAACTATTTGACAATGAGTCGCAAAAACCTGTGACATCTAGATTTTTATAAGCACGGCGAGTGATAGTGCGATTGATTATGGATTTAATATCAAACTTGTAATGCAGTTATAACAGGTCGTGACCCGCTATGTACGGTGATTTTGACTTAACAAACGATTGTATCTTATCTTCGCTATCGATAATGAACACATCAATCCACAAGTCTGAGGTCGCAGTATGATGAGTCGGTAGTGAATCAACATTGTGAAGCGACTGTGAGTAAGTTAAATGACGTAGATATTTCGACTCATAGTTATTACCAATTAGATCACAGTTGAGATCGCCCGCAATAATAATATTGTTATAAGCATAAGAAAAACAAGATAAAGATTGCATGAAATCTTCAAGCATTCGATCCTTCAGTCGTCCATACACAGATGCGAACAACAGTTTCTCTGAATTAGACCCTATAATTTCAATAATTGAATATTCTAGCCCATTCGAAAACTCTATCGGCGAAGATGTTAAAACTTTAGCTTTTAGGGACGAGTGAACATAGCATGCGACACCACCTCCTTCTCTACCTTCACGATCGTTGCGTATAAGAAAGTAATCATTGATTCGTACTAAGTCATCTGAAACATACGAATGAAGCCACGTTTCACACACAGAAATAATGTGTAAAGCGCGCTCAGCAATAGTCGATTGAATGAGTTCCATACGTCCTCGCTGTGAATTAGCTTTGAATTGAGCGATCTTTAAACATGGGGACGACAATAAAGGAGATGCAACTGATCGACATGTAGGTAGTCAAATTAGTTTTTCTAAATCTGCAGGCGTAACAATGCTGATCGATGATTGACCCTCGCTTTTTCTAACATAAATTACTCCCGAGCGTGTCCACACAAATTTGTATTTTCTTTCAGCCGCTCGTATTTTTGTAAGGCGTAATAGATTATAGAGCGCTGGAAGAAGATGCTCATTTACATATATTGAACCACGTTGGTCTGTATCAAAAACTTCATTAAGCAGTAGATTTTTTTTGGCTCGCTTTTTGCCGATGATATATTCTCTAACTTGTTGCGATTTTAAGATAACTAAATAAATGTTAGGAATATTGTGATTCGCATTAGATGTCATCGGTGCTGAATTGTTCTATCCTACAATCGTACGATTTTTATTTTTGTCGAAGCTGCGAATTTCTAAGACGTCACTTAAGAGATTCGCGACACCAAGAGCATGAAAAACCTTCTCGACAATAACTTGAGGTGTGTCTTCAATAGATGATGGCACTCCTGATATGGTGACTTCTGCACGCAATAGCGAAGAAGATGAAACAGATGTCGAAAGGTTTTAAGGTTGATCATCTATCTTCGATACATGATTCGACAATAATTCCAGACGTGATTTCATCGAGTGGTTGTCCTTCTTAATGGCAGCTATCTCCTCACGGGTACTCTCCGACTGAGTCTCTAGGGTGGTAATACGACTAATTAAGGCCTCATGGCTAATAGCAAGATCAGCAATTTTGCATTCGACACCAGTGAGTGACTCCTGGATTTTTTCTAATTTGTTGTCAGTAGAAGCGCTTGATGCTTGTATTTGACGCATAACGTCGAGTGATGATTGCAATTGGCGCATAACGTCGTCAAGAGTGATACCTTTTGATTTCGGGGACGTGTGTTGTAAGATATTGAATCGATGCATTAAGCACGCGTCGCAGCGAAACTGGTTTATTGTGCTTGGTTCATCAAGATCAAAAGCGAATTTCTCTTTGGCACACGTGGAGTGAAATGACAAACTGCATTCTCCTGCACACTTAATCCTCTCTCCTATCCGAGTCACTTCGTTGCAGACACCGCAGCGAGTCTGCGACATTATGTGCGTGAGTGTTGATCGTAGTTGTGTGGATAAGAGAGAATCTGCTCAGCCGCGAGCACCACGCACCGCAACACGAGAGGGAGAAAGATTGAATTTTTAATATAAGTCATTGATACATAAACTATGCTTGCATTCCTACGGTATTAAGTGAGATAAAGTTAAAGATATGTGCCGGTCAGCATCATATTCACAATAATATCCATTACACAGCAATTGATTTAAAATCCGAAATCATAAACTGACAGTATATACACAATGACGGACAGGGTTCACACATATGAAAAGATCAGTGAACTCAAGCCGAAACAAAGCTGTTGTCATGCACTCGTGTAGGTGTACTGCTAATATCAGGAGTACAAATTGAAAATGCGGGATTTTTTTCTATTTTTGAACGTTTATTCTGAAAAAATGGTAACAAATGAATTATTCAAAGTATTGTCCATCGCTAGCCACAACTTTTTCCCATCTTTCTGGCAATTTACGGATACCGTCGCGAAAAAATTCGGCCGGCTTGGCTGCTATCCAGTCATCGACCCATTTTTGGGCTTCTTCGTAAGAATGGAAGCGCTGGTCAGCTAGGCCATGTGTCATCGATCGGAAAAGGTGGTAATCGGAAGGAGCAATATCTGGGCTATACGGCGGGTGGGGTAAGACTTCCCATTTCAGCGTTTGTAGGTATGTTTTGACCGGCGCTGCAACATGTGGCCGAGCGTTGTCATGTTGCAAAATTACTTTGTCGTGTCTTTGCTCGTATTGTGGCCGTTTTTCTTTGAGTGCGCGGCTCAAACGCATCAATTGAGTTCGGTATAGTGCTCCTGTGATGGTTTCGTTCGATTTCAATAGCTCATAATACACCACACCCAGCTGGTCCCACCAAATACAGAGCATGAGCTTGGCGCCGTGAATATTTGGTTTGGCCGTCGATGATGATGCATGGCCGGGGTAACCATATGATTTTTTGCGCTTCGGGTTATCGTAATGGATCCACTTTTCATCACCAGTGACAATGCGATGCAAAAAACCCTTCCGTTTTTGCCGTTCGAGCAGCAGTTCGCATGCAAAAAAACGGCGCTCGACGTCTCTCGGCTTCAGCTCATACGGCACCCAATGTCCTTGCTTTTGGATCATTCCGAGGGCTTTTATACGATGGGAAATGGCTTGTTGTGTCACTCCCAATGAATCTGCGAGCTCTTGTTGAGTTTGACACGAGTCTTCATTGAGTATTGCCTCCAATTCAGCATTCTCAAACTTTTTCACTTGGCCCGGCCGCTCTTTGTCCTCAACGTCAAAATCACCACTTCTAAACCGCACAAACCATCTCTCGCACGTTGAAACCGATGGAACATGACTCGGATAAGCCTCGGAGACCAATCGATGTGCTTCAGCAGCACTTTTCTTCAAATTAAAGAAGTAAATTAAAACTTCCCGCAAATGCTGTTTTGTTGGCACGAAACTCGACATATTGAGAGCTCAAAAAAACTATGAATTTGACACTGCGACAAATTGACACATACTGAAAATTAAAGCTATAAGACGTAGCTTTGACATGAACATAGTCACAGTACTGCCTGATGCGTATAGCGTTAGTAACGCCATCTGTTATCAAACCCGCATTTTCAATTTGTACCCCTGATACTTATACACGTGTCCCTTTATTTATGGGCATTTGTATTTCTCTCTTTTCCTTTTCTAATATTTTCTTCGCATGTTTACTTTGTTTATTCGCTTCTTGATTTTACTGTTGTATTTTCTTTTCTTTGAAATGTCTAACCCCGTTTTTTCTTGCAACCGTACAATAAGCTAAGTGAATTCTTTTCTTACATGTTACTTATGATTAAATAACGGTGAATATTGAACGTGACTCCCTGGTTACAGTGTATGTGTTCTTAATTCTACTTCTTCTTATAATTCGTAATCTTTATCCAAATATTTGCTGCGTTAGAGTATTTGCTCTTTCTCGATTTTTTGTAACTCAAAAGTAGTATGTGTACACCTTTGCTCCATCCCACTCCTATCCCCACTCCTTCCCCCACCACGCGGCTACCCCCACCACCTCACTTTTCCGCCGCCGCGCTACCCACTCTGCTTGACCAGTGTCGGTAACGTGGAGATGGTAAAGTGAGGCGGTGTGGGTACCTTGGTGAACAAGGAAGAGTAAAGATAAGAGTAGGATGGAGCAAAGGTGTACACATACTTGGGAAAATGAATAAAATTATGTACTCACCACCACCGCAGCTGTTTTAGGCATCTACCCTCCTGCCAAAGCGATTTTAAACTCCTGTCTCTCGAATGTACTGTCTCACACAAGCACACACACACACATACACATGCACAGCGTCTTCAATTCATTACTATGTCCCCGTCAAAGCCCTCGTCCACGGCATCGATATCGTAGCCGATATTTATCTCATCACCGAGGGCTTCTATAATAAACGCCGCCACATCCACGCGTTCACCGTTCGATAAGCGAACCCGCGGAACGCTATCGTCGGCAAGAGGTCGCATCATGACAGCGATCAAGTCATCTCCACCGCACGCTTCTTCGACGAGCTGCACGATACCTGCAACGTCCACGCGGTCGAGTCCGTATATGGAAAACTCCATGACAAGAACCGGTAGCATACTTGCTAGAGGATCCGGATGAAATAGGTGAGACCAGTCGATGTAAATAGTTTCGCCGAAATCGACTAGCAACACCTCGCAGTTCCCATCAAAGTCCGGGTAAACCACTTCCCCGCGGACAACGTTATTGAAACGAGGCACAATACAGGACATGCCGATATGCAACTCCCCAAGTTCAATGGATCTTCCACGACGTTCCACTAAATACACACTACGTAGGAGTTCTTCCAGCTCGTCGTATGCATCGCACATTTCCTGCGTACGCAGAAACACACTCATTACACTCTCGACAAACATTAATCGGCACCAAAACGCGTCGCTTAAAATCTCCTTGCCGTATCGTGGATACATATTGCTTTTTATTGTTTCCAAACAGGATGCCAAAGACAGACTAAATGCTCGATACGCTACTAGAGAGTATCACGGGCATAAAGATAACAGCCTCCTATGAATCATAACTAGGTATCCATCACTTTGAATGCAACGAAAGAGGTTTTCGAGCATGCATAGCCCTGCGCTATGCTCCTCGCAAAGTGCTTGCTCTGCAGTAAAAGATATAGAATATGATCCCTCACAGAGAGAGAGAGAGAGAAAGACTTCAATTATTATGCTATAAAAATAAGGGACACAGTAAGATCAGATATTTTAAAATTAACCAATATTTTATGGAAAGCACTTTATACATTTACCGTCGTATGCAACAGCCCTGCAAACACGGTCATCCACGCTCGGAGATTCCTTCACCGTTAATTTTATTTTTATCGCTATATGGAATTAATTTGTATTGTCACTCGTAATATTGCTTTTAAATTATTTTTCGCTGTGGACGTTGTCATCATAGTGTACTTCTGAAAAAAGAACGAAACAACTATTTAATTGAGCACACTGATCAATAAAAAACATCGTGTACAGAATAATCGATATTGTCTTACGTGATATGCCACGACTCATTATACAAAGCTGGCAGCGTTGATGATCTTCTGCCACCGACGACAACTGCGGATGAGGATGTCGGGTGGCACTTTTCTTTCCCGAAGTTAGCTCTATCTTCCTCTCGCTCTCCATGACACGAATAACGAACCCTCGGTGTCGGCTCATATGCAGGGGCTGCTCGCTCTGCAAAACATTATTCTTTAAATTAAAAATAAATATCACATGATTTTAAATTATTTTATATTTTTTACTTACCAAGCTCCGCTGCTTTGCTGCTAATCGACATTGGCACGTATTCCATGATCTGCTGTGTTAATAAAACAGAAACGAGCGATCCGTCTTCTTTCTAGCGCAGACCTTTGCTGATGCTTCGGTTTTACGACTGTCTCTCTCTCTCTCTTTCTCTCTCTCTCTCTCTTTCTCTCTCACTGTGACTGACATCGGTGTATACTTTATAATATTTCGAGCGAAATGTACACTATATACAATTATTTACAACAGTTTCTTTATCACAAATAGCTGCGCATACGTAGAATTATTGCGTTCGCAACGCAACACCCGTTGCATGATCAGCGATATGACCACGAAACAGCACAATTATTTCGGACAAAATAATTTTCATAAACTCCGTATCCTCTGGCGTTAGCAAGATCGCGATGTGTTCGAGCGCTTCTTCAAAGAAGTCCTTGGAACCGATGTTCTCATACGCTACTGCACGAGGCATTTCACTGGCAACTATCTGTTCACGGACATATGATACCACCTCGTTCATACACTTCTGAATCGTTTCACTTTTGCTCTCTAGAGCCTGCATATGAATATCAATTCTTCTAGTTATTTCGACGAGCATATCAAATGTAGATCGCTGAAGAACAATGTTTGGAGAGTATTTTCGGAAGCGTTTCCGTTTCGATTCTCCAGATTCCTCTTGATTCTCGTATTCCTCATTAGCGCTACGGCTTATTTTACCAAATGACACAGCTCTGTGCTGGTAACACGGGGTAAAAAGTGTGTAATGCGTTGTGTGCTCTATGCGGGTATTACACATTTTCTCAGCATCAGTCCCATGAGCTTCGAAATATTGTTGTACGCGAGAAAAATCACTTTTAAACACTCGCCACTCGTCCGCACCGAGTGTAATTCCGGTAAAAGTATTCGACAATATTTTCACCACCGGTGTAAGCGTACACGTAGAGTTCAACTCGAACCCGGCAACGATTATTTTACCAAATGATTTATTTAAACCGTACATAACGGGGCTCACTATATACTGCGATATCGCATGAGGTTTAGCACCGTTATATGCCATTTTTATTGCTTTCCTGTAGACTGTAACTTTTCGAATGAATCGTCGGTGATGTTCATACTCCGTTTTATACAGATTTCCCCCACCACCTAACTGCATTGCCTCTTCTTTTGATACTGCAAATCATACGCCTGAAAATTGCTAGCCAATATCCTTTGATATTTGTCGCATTCTCCTCAACAGCCTAGTAACAGCAGCAGATATATCCCAAAACTCTTGCATACTCGCGCACACTTATGCGCACACGCACACATTGACATACAGATAATATGTACCATGAAAACTAAATAATGGTCGTCGGTGAAATTTGATGATTTTCCTCATGGCCGAGTGCCTTGAAATTAGATGAAAACAATATGACTTTCATCAGCGAAACTCGATAACTAAGTACATCACCATCGCTAAATATTTTCCTAGGTCTTGCTTTTGTAAAGCGATCGTGTGCGGCCATCTTCTTGGTTAGTCGTATTCATTACATCGTTGCAGTATATGCAGAGAGAGAGAGAGAGCTTGTTAACGGAATATATATAAAAGTGAGCCGCTTTGAAAATTCTCTAGTTAATTGTCTGATTTACTGTGGTTACTACTACTACTACTCTAACAGCACAATCATGGTCAGAGTGGTAAAGCGCTCATTGATAAGAAAATTGATAGAGTTTATATTGAAGCGTAGACCGTCGTTGCGTTCGCGCTGGGGTAGAAGAAATTTACAGATCACCCTATGGGAACTTCCGACACAGGCGGTTGTTCGTAAAATTCGCGGTATGCTGTGCGAGTGTCATCAGCGCGATTTAGTTGACGCGTATAATATTGGATTGTTTGATAATCAAATAATTATTGATTCGGTGGTGCGTGTTATTCGTCGACGAGGCTGGCTGAATGAGACTGCTCTGCAACCCATACTCAATGAAAGACGTAAGTAATATACAGCGCTAATTACTTTTATTTTATTTCCTTTATTTCATAAGATTTTTATATAGTTCGACGGTATGAGGACGCAGAAATGGGATCCGACACCTATGATTTCGATGAGGAGGGTAGAACCGATTCAGATGATCATAGCAGGGACAACGATGGCGACAGCACGGTAGGGAATCGCTGGATAAATTTCACCCAGCCATTCTGCGGTTATAAACCTACAAACGGTCTTTTCATGGCAGGCCCCTCGAGAGAACCAGATGAATCCGTCGCAGGCCCATCGCGACAATACAGTTCAAACGATGATGCCAACAGCAATACAGACAGCGAGGAAGAAGGAGAAAAAGAAGAAGAAGAAGAAAAAGAAGAAGAAGAAGAAGAAGAAGAAGAGGAGGAGGAGGAGCAAGACGTAGACGATGACGACGAGGAGGAGGAGGAAGAGGAGGAGGACCCTGTAGATTCAGGTAAGCTTTTAATAAAACAACTACGCTGACAAAAATAAAAAAATTACGCGGATAATAATAGTAAAATGAAAAAGCAGGGTACGAGACGGACCCAAACGTTTTTCGCTTTGCACGATTCACTGTGCCGAGACCGCCGACAATCGAGTTGGTTTACGAAATGCGTCGGCGGTTCCCGGGTGCAGTCGACGGATTCGAGGATTAGAAGCAAATATAAGTTTGTAATTCTTACGTTACACGAATTATATGCATAGTATATAGCCAGCGACAAACAAAAATTTAAAGTAAATTAAATAAAAATTCTAATAAATGGTTTAATTATGCCTGCAGGTGGACAGACCGGCGATGGAAGGACTGCTGCACGGGGTGGTGATATTTTGCCTCCTGGTGAACGTTTCGGTATCGACAACGAGCAGAGACGTTATTTTTCACGCTTTAGGATGCAGGGTCGAGAGACAGATTTTTATTTTCGTCAGCCACTGGTCGGTATCGATCATCTGACATGGTTCGAGGGAGGTGTACGAGATGTTCTCACACGTCTTACAAAATCGTGCGAAGGACATGATTATGTGGGTATGACGCTGAGCGTATCGTCTTTTACGCAAGGACCTGTATGGTTATCATTTCGACCAGCTCGTGACATCGTTCCCGACGATATATGGCGACTAATTAATAGTGTAGCTCAGAGCGCGCGCGAATTTCGAATAGACGCTGGTGCATGTAGAATGACGACATGTATAGTTCGAGGCGTCGAAGGAGCTGGTGTGGGCACTAGGCTTACACACGAGTCTATAGCAAAAAAGTCAATTTTACGCATAAGTAATCGCGATAATTTGTGTCTACAACGATCCCTTGTCACTGCCCGAGCGCATGCCGAACGCGGTCAAATACGTGCGGGTGTGCTACACAGACGATGGTGTCAAATTCGGAACGGGCTTCGAGGTGCGCAATATACAGTGGCGATAGAGCTCACACGTAATGCAGGGGTAACGACATCGTCTAGGGGGTGTGGTGCGCGCGAAATTCAGCTCTTTCAGGAGTACTTGGTTCACGAGGGTATAGCGATTGTTGTTTATGAATTTCTCACCTTCGGAAAACGCGTTCCGGCTCTGTACGATGGGCGAAAATACGTATTCACTGCAACAGGTAAAATTAATCATACACTCTTTATTCTCTATTACGAGCGTTCTCATCACTATCAACCGATATTAAATCTCGCCGGTGCGCTAGGTAGTCGGGGGTTCTGCACGCATTTAACTCCAAGTATATTCGAGTACTCGAGCATCGATGTAGCTATCAATGTGCTCGATGTAAATCCACTTATTGCAACGGTAATAGAGACTCTCAGCCTGAGTATTGCGCAGACTGTAATCGTTCGTTCTTTGGTGCTTTTTGCCTCGCTCATCACAAGAGTGAGGGCTCCGCGGGTATCACGTCTCGTAAATATAGACGGTACCGCGTCTGTAACGCATTGAAAATTTGTAGAGGCTGCTCGCGTATGATTAAAACCACAGATAAAAAGATGCATGTATGTGGTATATCGTTTTGTGCTACATGCAAACAAACGCGGCCGACTACGAATGCATGTTTTATAGCACCTCTTAAGAAATCAGATGCGCAAAAGGAGAAGAAAAAAGACAAGTCTTCCACGAGATTTTTATTTTATGATTTTGAGACGCAGCAACACGCGCAATTGCATGATGATAAATCGACACGAATTCACGAGCCGAATTTATGTGTCACACAATGCGTATGTATGGCATGTCTGGATATCACAGATATAGAGACAGATTGTGCTAACTGTGGTAAACGTGAATTCGTGTTTATCGATGATCCTGTTGGGGATCTCGTAAAATTGGCATTATCGCAAAAATTTAAAAAGACCATCTGCATCGCCCATAATGCTAGAGGTTTCGACGCACAATTTATTCTACGGTATTTAATCGAGGTGCAAAAAACACAGCTGCCCTCTCTGATTATGAACGGTACGAAGATTGTCTCGATGAAAATTGGCGATGTCGTTTTTCTCGATAGTCTAAACTATTTACCCATGGCTCTTAGCGCTTTACCTAAGGCCTTTGGTTTCGCTGATGAGGTGGCAAAAGGTACATTTTCTCATTTATTCAACACACCGGAATATCAGAATTACTCAGGTCCTCTGCCGGCTTTGCATTTTTACTCACCCGATACCATGTTCTCAGCGGATCGCGAGCGCTTTTTAAAATGGTATGAGGGAGAATCGAGTCGCGTAGATTATAAATTTGATTTTGCGACGCAATTTGTGCAATATTGTCGTACAGATGTTACGGTTTTGAGACGAGCGTGTTTAGCTTTTCGAGAGTTACTTATACGTTGTGGGAGCGTGTGCCCCTTTACAGAAGCATGCACGATAGCATCAGCATGTATGAGAGTATTTCGAAAGAATTTTCTACAGAAAGATCGCATTGCGGTGTTACCACCAGGAGGATATCGCTGGGGCGATAAGCAATCGCGCAAGGCCGTCGTATGGCTCGTATGGCTCGAGCGTGAGCTCAACTGCGTTATCGCTCATGCTGGACGCACGAGAGAGTATCGCCCTCCGGCCGGCCTACCGGCCGTGGACGGTTACTACGTGGATGCGGGGGTCCATCACGTTCTTCAATTTCATGGCTGCTTTTGGCACGGTTGTCCGCGATGTTATCGCGTGAATAGAGATGCTCGAACTAAATTCGGCGATACAATGGATAAGCGATACGAGCGTACCATTCTTATTTCCGGGCGAATCAGATCGAAAGGGTACACTCTAACCGAAATATGGGAATGCGATTTTGACAGATTACTCGAGAATAACGAGGAAATGTCGATATACGTGAAAAATCACGCCATAGTCAAGCAGGCGCCTCTCGAGCCACGCGATGCATTCTTTGGCGGTCGAACGGAAAATTTTGTAAGCTTGTACGACGTCGCGAACGGGGAGCAGATACGCTATGTGGATGTTTGCTCGCTGTTGTTACGTCAAAATCGCGGCCTATCTTACGAACCCACGAATTTAACATAGATTTCACGTTTCGGTGTATCTTTTCCGTGCTCTGGTCAAGGAGAATAAATTCTCCCTTTACCACACCCGACGAGAAAATACCGAAGACGCAAGCCCGTTTTTGAGTCTAACCTCGCGGAAAATTACTCGGGATAGGGCTGGAGTGCGTTTTGTTCTTGGTTGGGGATAATCACTTCACGAATAATGGGGAGGGACTTGAATGACAATTTCACGCGGGGCAAGATTTCACTTTAATTGGTAATTAAAAATTATACCTACGGTTGCTTGTTACTGTGGTTCTTACTGTTGAACGTTGGTTGGGCGTAGATTAGTGTAGTCAGACAGACTAAAAATCGAACGTTGGCGTTGGTGCGTATTAATAATTATTTATTGAAATAAAACTACATGAGTAGTTGAATGTTGCACGTTCAATATTCCCGATTTTACAAACGTTAATAATTATAAGTACTGTACTCTTACTCTGTACTACTTGAAACTATACTTTGTGAAAATTAAGCCGTGGTGAAAAATTATCGTGCTGGACTACTTTATTTCCCGGCAAACAGTACTACTTGTTGCCTTGGAAAAATTCTAATTCACTGCCGGCGACTTATTGACTGCCAGGCTAGTGATTAGTCCTCTAGTTGACCCCCTGTGAAACTGTCTCGACGGCCGATTTTCGCGGCCTTTTATAGGGCTCCTGAGCGTCGAAAATTCTTGTCGTCAAGCGCGTAAAAGAAGAGAAGGGATAAAACCCTATCCTGATTATAAGAATTTCCCCGTGGTCTATCTCGACCATACACATATTCATTCCCCTTACTCCGCAGAGTAGCTTCTCGACATGCAGAGCCATAGATCTATGCAAGTGCATCGGTATGGCGCGCTCTGATTTGTCCGCGCGATGTGCTACACAGAGGACCACGCGATTAGGTGAGGGAACGCGTTCGAAGCGTTTTTCCCCTGAAAATGAGGCGATTTTTACCACCCCGCTTCTCTGTAAATGTGTCTATGGTAATGGCTTAGTTTTTCAGCATTTTTACGGAACTTAAATAAATCCTTCATACGAAACCACTAATAATAATTTTGTTACAACTTCTGTAGTTAACTTTGACGTATGCAACCTGATTTCTACGTTAATCTCTTATTAGTATAAATGGTTTCGTTGAGTTATGACTTATTCCAAACATCATTGGTTATTCGTTAAATTAGTGGTTACTCTAGTTATAGCTAATGAGTTTTCTTAAATAATTTGTTAGTTAGACGTTAGATTTCTTATAGTTAATAAGTTTTCTTAAATGATTTGCTAGTTAGACGATTATTCTCGTACTGTAGGAACGAGAGCGAGAGAGAGAGAGATAGTGATTTTACTTGAGAACGACTCGTCTAACTTGGTTACTCGTACATTTTGTTCGTACGCAAGTCGGCTAGATCGCCGTTCAGCCCTAGCGATAAGGCGTTCGTCGTGGCGCAGAGAGTCGCCCCAGCCTCGCTTTCCTGCAGAGGAAGCTCTATTGAAACGCGTTACCGTTTTCTCTCTTTCTCGATTCGTTTTACTTTTAGTATTTAGCTGTAAAATAATCTTAACATTTCATTTTATCATATATATATATATGTATAACATATTCCATATATATATAATTTACTAGTAAAACAAGTAATTTTATACATGAAAACGAGAGAGAGAGAGAGAGAGTTCTTCTCTTGAGAATGACTCGCCTAGCTTGGTTACTCGTACATTTCGTTCGTACGCAAGTCAGCTAGATCGCTGTTCAGACCTCGCCCAAGGCGTTTTCGTTGCGCGGAGTGTCGGCCAGCCTCGCTTTCCCGCAGCAGAAGCTTCATTGCAACTCAATTTCAGTCTCATCTCTTTCTCGTTTTTCTGTCTATTTTTCCCTATTTTACCATAAATTAATCCTAATATTTCCTTTATCCCTTCTATATAGGCATAACGTGTTCTATATATTTATGATGGTGTTTTTACTATAAATTCCAATATTTTACGAGAGACATATTAATGTAATCCCAAGAGAAAAGGGGAATTAATCCTGATGTACTGATCTTTCTTCTATTACCCGACTATACTTGGTAAGCTCATTAATTCGATGTGGGTTGTACTCGTTTTCGAGTGACAGCTATGGGTAGTTTCCATATGGAAGCATAATTGTTCTTTTTGCTGCTGATATTTTGTCTACAGTATTCGCGTGAACATTTTAATAGTCATAACTCTTTCGTTTAAATCAACAGTTCCTCTGCTTTTGTTAATTGTTTCACTTAGTTAATAATTGTTCGTTATTTCATCATCTTTGTAAAGAGAGAGAGAGAGAGAAGATTTCAGGCAAGAGCGAGAAGAAAGGGTGCGGTCGCTTGGTCACGTGATAGCGTTCCCTCCAACCGCTCCCTTATGACCAACAACGCCCCGACGGCGACTAGCCGAACCCCTGGTCTAGGATTGAGGGTAAGGCCGCGCTGAATCATAGATCCATAAATGGCAGTCGATAACCGGGTCTAAGCAGTAGATCCCATGGTTTGAAAGTTTGCCTTTTGACCGGGAGCGCCGAAAAATTCCATCTTTACAAGATTAATTCCTCCTGGGAGACGGTCGGTAGGGCCGCATCTTCACCCTGTTCCGATCTCCGTCGCTAAAATCGCTCTCCTCTCCTCTTAAAAAGTTCGAGAATAAAAGAAAAATGTGAGAGGTTACTTTTACTGTAGCGAAACTAAAACAGAAGAACTTTAACGTAATCGAAATAAAAAAAGATAAATGCGACGTTACGTCAGGACGTAACACCTCCCCCCTTAAAACGATTATTAGGAGAAGCCTAATAATCGAATCCGAGGGTGAAGCTAACAATTTTCCAATTATGCTTATCGTACTATTCTTTTTCTTTAACGACTTGTCTCTTGCAGGATCTTGGAATCTGTATGTGGTACTAGCTTTTGGTTCGTACCATGATGAACTCGTTAAACACAAACAAAACATTACTTTTAATAGAGTAAGGATATTTGATTGGCAACGGTTTGGCCATATTGCTATTCTTGCTTTGGTTAAATATTGTTCTACGTTAAGTGTATGTATATGTATGATTATATTTCTTCGGATTTATCCGTACTATGCTTAGTAGGAATATTATAGTGTTATATGTAAGTGTTATGTTATTGTACTTATACATCTGTCCCTTTATTTATGGGCATTTGTATTTCTCTCTTTTTTTTTTCTAATATTTTTTTCACTTGTTTACTTTGCTTATTCGCTTCTTGATTTTACTGTTATATTTTCTTTTCTTTGAAATGTTTAACCCCTTTTCTTTTTTCTTGCAACCGTACAATAAGCTAGGTGAATTCTTTTCTTAAATGTTACTTATGATTAAATAACGGTGAATATTGAACGTGACGTTCTGGTTACAGTGTATGTGTTTTTAATTTTACTTCTTCTTGTAATTCGTGATCTTTATCCAAATATTTGCTACGTTGGAGTATTTGCTCTTTCTCTCTTTTTGTAACTCAAATATTATTTATGTCTAATGACACGGTTAAAATATCCTTTTTCTTCTTTTCTTATACCACGCATCGGGGTGGTTAACTTGATTTGAATAATAGCAACTGACGTATGTAGGAATATGTAGGTATGAATTTTCTCATACAGACTTGGTGTTAATTCAATAGTTCGTGGACGTTGGTTTCTGAAGTTCGTGAAATTCTTGGAGTTCTTGAAGTTCTTAGCCCTTTTGAAGTTCTTGACGATCTAAACGTTTTGAAGTTCTTGGCGTTCTAAGCGTTTTGAAGTTCTTGATGTTCTAAGCGTTTTGAAGTTCTTGGCGTTCGTGAAGTTTCTTTAGAGTTGTTGGTGTTCGTGAAGTTCTTAAAATTTTTGTCCATATAGTGCTGGACGTTCGTGTGGATTCTCCTATTGTCTCGCCTTCATGATGGTTGGCTCCCTGAGATTTGGTATAAGGATTCAACGATCGTCTAGTATGAAACGAATGCTTCCTTTTGCTCTGAGGAGATGTAACTGTTTGGTTGAGGTATCCAGGGCAGTACGGTGGTCCTCGGAATGAGTGACTTGTAAACTCTTGTGTCTGTGAAACATAATGTGCATTACTAATATGCGATATCATAGGGTGGTTAACGATTATTATTATTATTGTATTTTTTTTTTCTTTGGCCTTTTTTTTTTTATATTATTTTATTTTAAGTATATAGGTATATTTATATATATATATGTTTTTTTTTCTTTTTCTTTTTATTCTTATTCTGAGAAAAATTCAACAACCCCTTTTTTTTTTAGTGCGGAAAGGTATAAATAAAATAATTCTGTGTATTATGAATCAACATATATATGTAAGGGTATAGTTATATAGTTTTAGCTCAAAATGGATTTACTTACGTGAATATTTGGTGTTGGGAGAAGTTTTCCTTGCATTATTCCTTCGCTTATACTTTTTTTTTTTTTTTTTTTTTCATATTTTATATTTTTTATATTTACCATTTGTGTAACGAAAGTGTTACCAGTGTCCCATTATGGCGTTTTTGAATAGTCACACGTCTTGTTGATAAGAGAGTGAATATCGTCGGTGGGGGCTTGTGGCTGGTGGCGTAATGTAGAGTCGCTTTCCAACAAGTAATCCACCAAGTTTTGGATCGTAATCTGTTCGGTACTACGGGGGGGCTTTGGGAATAGGAAGGGGAGGTATTGGAGAAACAGCGGTGGGACTAGTGACTGATCTTTCCAAATTAGAAAATGTGGGTATCTTGGTCCTGCTTCTAGTGACAGGGCTAGGAATCATACTTTGAACTTTGACAATTTATGCTTGACTGAAAGATAATTCATTAACCGAACCTGAGTTGATTTTAATTAACCTACACAATTACGGTTCTAGCTATTTATTGTCGTTATCGATATACTTCTTAGGTTTTTTCTTTGTTTACGTTATCCTATTCGGAGTCGAGCACGATGCACTGTATCTCCGAGTTGCATTCGTCGCATGTTTCTCTATTTTTGCTGCATTTGTAACAATTATTTGCGTGGAGACAGGGGAGAAACGTCACGCTTATAGGTTGGTGATGGCAGGTTTGACATGACGGAGTGGCAGCATCTTCCTCGTGGGAGGGTGTCAGCGATGGTGTGGATAGGTCCAATGACTCCGCCCAAGGGGTAGGAGGTCGGAAATTGCGACGATGTGAGGTAACTAGTTTTTCGTCTGACTCGTCTTTGTCCGTCGTATCGGGATGTTGGTTCGCATAATTATCTTGGTTAGTGGGCGATGGAGGGGGAGCGGGAGGTCTGTGAAGCGGTGATGTAATTGAGTCGGTAAGACTGGTGGACAAGGAGGAGCATGGGAATGTATTCGTAGTCATGCTCAGGAATCGACAACCTGGATTTAACAAGACGTGTAAGTGTAAAGGGTTTGGGCCCGTTCCCCAACGCTTTACTTTGATACCGCAATAAAAACAAGTTACTCTGTCCTTTTTCCCAGAATAAAAGAATCCGGCATTTACTAATGCTACTGGTTTTATCGGTAGCGTCTCAGGCCAGGAAATGAAACTTTCCATGCGGTCAGTATAGTTTTCGTAGGTGGGGTATGAGGGTTGTAGGCCGTCGTCCCTGGAACATACCCATTCTAAATAGTCGAGGGTGCCCCGGAGCCTTTCTAATAGTCTGGCGACAACTCTCGGATCGCAGGTAGGGGGGCTCTCGTACAGTTCTGTCTGAGAGGCGGGGGTTAAGGAAGAGAAAGGATGGCGGCGCGGTGTTCGACCGGGCGGTCGGCTTCCGATACTCATTATTACGTAACGACAGTGAGGGCCCCGTGTAGCATGCTTTTCCCAAGGGTCGTCATAAATTTCGCAATTGTTTAATGATACTCCGCAATGAAAACACCTGATTTTAGTCTGGTGGCTCGTGAAAAAGAATCCGGCTGCCGCTAATACTGCAATACTAATTTCACAATTTCCAGGCCAGTAGGTGAAGCTGTCTACCCGTTTAACATAGTCTTCGAATGCGGGATACATGGGAGTTAAATCGCTCTTTTTTGGAGGCATATCCTCGTGGCAATCAGGGGTCGCGTTTACTCTTACTTCTACTCTGCAATCGTGGCGTTCTTTTTCACGAGAAAGGGGTACATCTAGTGGATCGGCCCCGATGGGAACGTTCCCACAAGGTATGCCGCGGACGAAACGACATTGTTCTTGCCACCTACGGTGGTCATGCATTGGTATATCACCAGCTTCCCATTCTTTAATAGTGATTCTGCAATCAAAACAACTGACCTCGTCGTCCTGTCCGGTGTAATAAAATCCTGCAGCGGCAAGTTGCCGCGGGTCTAGAAAATTTACTGGCCAACCACGGTAACTGTCGAGACGCACTTGTTCGTATGAGTACATGCCGCGTGGGTCTTTTGATGACATGCTTATTGAGAATCCGCACTCTTTTATAATTAATTTTTTTTTCAAGATGCAGGTATAAATAGTAGTGTATTTATCTAGTTATGTTAATAAAAATATTTATGCGTATATTTACTGGTATATGTTAATATTCTTAAATATGGTTATTGTAGCATTCTCTTTATATTTGGTTGTACTCGCTCTCTCCTTTGAAGTCTAAAACTGATCAGGGTGCACTAAGTTATATATATTTCTTTTTCCAAGAGGTTTTATTCAATACCTTTGTCTCTGAGTGCGTTTCCTGGTATCTCGTTCGCGTCGGCGAATCGGTAATTATGTTTGCCTTGTTTTGAAACCTTTAAGAAAAATTCCTATTCACTTAATACTTGAACATATTGATCATTGCTATTATTATTATTGTTATTACTATTATTACCATTATTATTGTTACTATTATTATTACTACTATGATTATATTTATGTATTATTTCTTTTCATAATTAATATGTTTATTTATCGGATAGAGTATTTGGTGGACGACTTTGCACTGTTTTCTGCCAAACTTGTCTCCTAGTATTGAAATATCGTTGATAAAAATAAATAAGGATTGCTAATAGGGCTTATCGTAGTTTTATATTTACTCCCGTATGATATATATATATGGTTTTATTTTTATTATTTTTTTTTTATTTTCTGTTTTTTCATTCGTATATATCAATTTTATTATGTAAATTCTATGTTTATTATTACATGATATCCAAAAAGAAAGTGCAGCATGAATGCGTACCATTTAAGCAACGTATATTTTTATGCAAAATGTTTCTGGAAAAATTATTTCGAAAATGTTAGTAGGCAATTCTCGATTTTTTTAATCGATTTGAATGTACAATAATGTCTCTGTTTGGGAGTTTAATACGTACGTTACCGTTCGTTAATATAGTCTTTATTTCGTGCGGACCGGTATAGTGGTCACCGAGTTTTCCGGGTTTTGGTCCTTTAAGCAAAAATACTGGTTCACCCACTTTAAATGCTACAGGATTAATTTTCTTGTCTTGATATATTTTGGAATTTTCTTTAGCCTTTATCAAATTTTGTCGTCCCAAACCCTGTATTTCATGGATTTGCGTGACCAGTTGCGTTAGATATTCGTCGTACGTGGCGAGTTTTTCCATCTCGGCAGGGGGCATACTAGAAGGGGTGCGAGCTATCTTGCCAAAAACCATTTCGTATGGAGTATGCTTGGTACCTTCGTGTACATTCGTGTTGTAATTGTAAATAGCCATTTCAACCCATTCATCCCAATTATTTTGTTTAGTAGTGAATTGTTTAAGATATTCACCGAGAGCATGATGCGATCTTTCCAACGATCCATTGGATTGAGGGTGAAATGCTGTCGTTCTGACTTTACGTATTTTAAACAATTTCGCAATTTGTTTTAAGAAATTACTCAAAAAATTACTACCTTGGTCAGTAAGTACCGCTTTGGGTGAGCCGAAATAACAAATAAATCGTTTGACAAATGCTTCTGCTATCGTTGCTGCTTTTGCGTTAGGTAAAGGGATAGCTACTGAATATTTAGTTAATTGATCTTGAATTGTAAGTATGTATTCATTTTCTTGCTTAGTTTTTGGCAGAGGGCCTACTATGTCCATTGCAATTTTATCGAAAGCTATTGCTGGAGTATCTGTTATAATCATAGGTTGTTTAGTTTTTACGCGGACTAATTTCTTTAATTGACATTGTAAACACCGTTGGATATACAATTGGACGTCGGTTTTTAAATTTTTCCAATAATACAAATGACGAATTCGATTATATGTTTTACTGACACCTCTGTGTCCGCCTATGGTTGACGAATGCATTTCTTCAATAATCTCATTTTGTCTTTCCACTGGAGGTTGTCTAACTAACCCGTGACAAATAATGATTTTAACGTCGCTTTGTGCGAATATTAATCGAATTTGAGTCATAATATTTTCCCATGGCACGTTTAACATAAAACTTGATTTTGCAATGCTAACGGTTTGCAATGATAACTTGTCAATTAAATAACGAGCACTTTTTAAAGCTTCTACTATATTTTCCAAAATTAACGTGGGACCTTCTCCAGAATTATCTGTGATTGGCAAAGCTATATTGAATCTTTGAGCTCGTTTCATAATAGATTGAGCTTTCTTTAATTCTAGATTCTTTAAGTGTGGAAAATTGTCGTTATCTCGAAGTGCAATAGCTCCAGTGTCTATCGGTGCACAGTCGGTGGAAACAAAATAAACTAAATTATCTTTTCGAGTGTGAAATAAATCTCGTGACTGTTTGACGTTGGAAGCAATAATCCTACCCTTCGTATTTTTATGCAGGATCGTGGCGGGCAATGTAAATGAATTCTCGGGTTCGACGTCGGACATGTTGTCGCTTAGGGGTTCTGTCTCGCTACTTTGAAAGAGTTCACGTGCATATTTTCCCTGTACTGTTCTGCTTGAATTTTCCCGAGGGTTATGGTCCTCGAGTTCGCTTTCGTCGCTGAATTCGTTGTTCTTAAGAGGCCTATCGTTGTGGGGTAGGACCGGTAATGGCACATATGTTTGGCTACTCGGTCGATCTGAAGAAGTATCAGATGGCAAAGGAAAGTTCTCAACACTGCAGGTCACTTGTTTAGTCTTAGTTTCAATGTTTTCATTCTTGCGTGTCTCCCGAGGCATATTAGCTTTCATTTTTACGGTGGGTTTCTTTAGTGGTGCCTTGTTCGCTGCAGGCGTCTGAAAAATTTCGTTTTCGTGACCGGTGGTCGTTGATTTGTATGGAGAAGCTATGTCTTCCAGCTGTTCGAAAGGATCAACCGACTCACGTACCCAGTCACATTCTTCTACATCGTTAAGATAACCGAAATTTCCAGGGACATCGTTGCTTAGATTTTCTTCCTCTTCAGAATCTTCTTCTAATAGTCGAGCTATAGAGGTGTCTGATAAGATGCGTTTATTATTTTTACTGTGACTTTTTGGAGGTTTCGACCGAACCATGTAAATATCGTCTGTGGTGGTCAATGACTCTATGGGGTTTCTTGAGAGCGCGTCGGCGTTAACGTTAGTTTTTCCGGCCTTGTACACTACATCGTATTCGTACTCGGCGAGTTTCAGTCGCCAGCGCAAGATTTTAGGGTTTCCATCTGTAGCCCGTCGGAACCACAACAGCGGCTTATGGTCGGTTACTACAGTGAAGTGGTGCCCATACAGATATGGCCGAAAGTGAAGTATAGAGTATACTATAGCCAATGCTTCCTTTTCGTAGGTATCGTATCGTTCTTCGACTAGACTCAAAGCTCGCGAGGCGTAAGCGCATGGATGATCGTTGTTAATTTCTCCTTGTGAAAGTATACTACCGATAGCATAACCCGATGCATCTGTCGTTAAAATAAAAGGCTTGGAAAAATCAGGATATCGCAAAACTGGAGCCGTACAAAGTTTATTCTTTAAAATTTCGAATGACTGTTGTTGTTCGGGTCCCCAATCAAATATATTCTCTTTGCGTAATAAAGTCGTGAGGGGTTTTGATATCTTGGCGTATCCTTCTATAAACCGCCTATAATAACCTGTTAATCCCAGAAATTGTCGAATATTTTTAACATTTTTAAGTACGGGATATTCACGTACCGCCTCTAATTTCTTAGGATCGGGCCGGACTCCATTATTCCCGATTATATGTCCTAAATACGCGACTTCTCTTTTTAAAAATTCGCATTTATCTGGTTGTAATTTTAAATTTGCTGCTTCTAATCGTTTAATTAATTCGCGATATATATTCTCGTGTTCTTCGAGATTGTAGGCATAAATGACAATATCGTCCAAATAAACAAATAGTCCTTTCCCGAGAAGTCCACTTAGTGTGAGGTCCATTGCTCTTTGAAACGTCGGAGGGGCGTTCCGAAGGCCGAACGGCATTCTAACGAATTCGAAATGGCCACGTGGCGTAGTAAATGCGGTCTTATGACGATCTTCTGGAGAGACTTCTATCTGATGGAATCCTGATGCTAAATCGAATACAGAAAAGTATTGTGCACCGCCTAATTGATCTAATATATCGTTGATGTTGGGTATGGGGTACGCGTCGGCGATCGTTTTTTCGTTCAGCGATCGGTAATCGAACACGACTCTCCATTTTTTATTACCCTGAGAGTCGGCTTTCTTGGGAACGACCCAGACAGGACAATTGTATGGCGAGGTGGAAGGTATTATTACTCCTTTACCGAGCATATCCTCTATTTGCTTGCCTATTTCTTCTTTAGTACATTCTGGCCATCTGTATCCTCGAGTATTTATAGGAAGATCGTCGGTAGTAGGAATGCGATGTTGCAATATAGTGGTGCATGTCAACGTATCTCCTGGGATTTGGTATAAATGTGCGCTTTCCTTTAAAAGCGTCTCGATACTTGCTTTTTCTTCTTCGTTCAATTCGGCAAGTCTTAATAATTCCTTAATTTGATTATAGCGGTCGATCATTACCGATTCTGATATTACGTAACATGAATTTTCGCGAATGAAAGGTTGAATTTCGCGAGTGATATTACCTATACTGAGTTTTTGTGTTAAAGAAATGTTCATGATTTTATACGTTTTTGGACTATTTTTCTCGCTTCTCAAACGTGTATCTTTATCTTTAATATTTTCTATAATATTTTCCTCTTTTGACGGTTCAAATGTACAAACTGTTCGTAAATTCTTCGGGTCTTCATAATTTTCGAAATTGACAGTTTGATCGCAATGGTTTACAGGCACGAAAGGTTCAACAGGTTTCTGGCAAAATACTTCTTTATTTTCCATCGTTATTACTTCTTTTATTGACTCTGATGCTTTGCTAAAATCTGAATAATTGACTTTTACTGATTCAATTGTTTCAATGTTTCTATTCTCTCGGAGTATTTGTTCTTTGGTTGACTTTCTAAATTCCTCATTGTAATTATTAATATCATCAAAAGGTTCTGTCCTTTCCATCGGCACAGATATCCCTATAAAATCTGGATCGAGTTTTCGCATATCTCCAACAAGTTCTGTCCGTTCGGTCGGCGCAGTTACGTCTGTGAAGCTCGAACAACCCGCATGATTAACACAATTAGACTCGCTATCTCTTGCCGATATTTTAGTTTTTATTGGATTTGAATTAACGACGTTTTCTTCTTGAACATAATTTTCATATACTTGAGAGGATTCTGTCCTTTCCATAGGCACAGATTTTCCCAAAAAATTTGAGCTGAGCTCCCTTAAGTCTCCAACGACCGCTGCCCGTTTCGACGGCACAGACACCCCTGTGGAGCCAAGGCAAGACTCCTCATTGACACAGTAAATTTTCGTCTCTATCGAATTCGGATAGACAGCGTTCTTTTCGTTTTCACAACTTAATTCGGTACACCCCATTGGTGTCTCTGTTTTTATCGAATTCGAACAAATAACACTTTTTTCCTGAACACTGTCATCAAAATATTGAAAGGGTTCTGTCCTTTCCATAGGCACAGATTGTCCCAAAAAATTTGAGCTGAGCTCCCTTAATTCTCCAACGAGCGCTGCCCGTTTCGTCGGCACAGACACCCCTGTGGAGCCAAGGCAAGTCTCCTCATTAACACAGTTTACTTTCGTCTCTATCGAATTCGGATAGACAACGTTTTCTCTAGATACAATAATCTCTACAGGTTCAATATAAGTGCTCTCCTTGCTCGAATCCGACGTACAAAGTTCCATAAAATTTCGCAAACTAGACTGCAATTTTTCAACTTGATCTTCTATTTTTACTTTACCAATTTCTTTACTTGATTTTTCATTTTTCACACGATTTTCGTAAACTTCTTCAATAATTTCTGAACAATTTCTTATTTCTTCCTTTATAATTTTTTTCACAAAATCAACCATAGAATCTCCGCGAGATGGTGTCTCTGATAAGAACGCATTTTCTCCCGTCGGGATGAATTTTTTTCCAATATTTTCACTTGAATTGATTTTATCTTCATTAGTTTCGTGACTCAGTCCGTCCGAGGACTTATTTTCCTTAATTAATTCAACTTTACTTGTTACCTGTTGTTCCTTTTTCGTTTTTGAATCGTCAGTAGATTCTCTTATTCCTGTACTGTAAGTTAATTCCTCCGATGACATTAACTCCAGTACTGGTACCTGGACTTGAACCGAATACCTATTGCTATTTGTCACATAAATGTAAGCTTTACCATTATTATTAATGACAAACCCGCTCTCTATGTTTATACCTTCACCTGCATCCAGGGGAGGCAGATAACCTTCCCGTAAATCCAAATTCTTTACTCTCACGAAGCACAATTTGGTGGACTCTGCAGGGATAACAATAGTTTCCTGAGTTGCAAATGGTATTCTTACATTCTGCATTTTCAATTGTCTTTTCTCATAGTCAATTTTCACGCGATTGCCGTCAAGGTATTCCGAACCCAATATACCAGCTTCCTTTATAGGGAAGTTATTATCTACAATATGGAAAGTAGCGAAACGTCCGAAGGCTTGTATTGTAATATGACCCAAAGTAAAAATTGAATTTGTTGTTATTCCATTAAGTTGTAAAATTTCTCCGTGATTTATAGCGATATGTTCATTTACAAATTGTTTCTTTAAAATATTCGGCCCGGCTCCCGTATCAACCATAAGAGTGATAGGGGATATTACTTCCGATGCCGTTATCGTAACCGTCGGAACGCTACTTTCTCGATGCAATTGTATATTAAAGATACGGACTACTCGCGGTTGAGGGTCGAAGCTGTGATTGAAATAGTACGGATCGGATGCATGTTTAGCGGAGTCTCCCTGGGCGCACCCGTACTCGGAAGACCACTTCGGTTTCCCGTACTTCCATATGTTGCTTCGTTCTCTCTTCGAGCGGGGCACTCACGGATAAAATGACCGGGTTGTTTGCAATAAAAACATGGTCCTGTTGAATTCATGGAATTATTATTGAAATTATTAATATTTCCGCGATTTTCCGATCGATTGTTATTTAAAGGCTGGGAATGACCGTTACGATAAGGACAAATATGGGCCCCGTGGCCTTCTTTTTTACATATTTGGCACCGAATATCGCTAGGATTTTGGTATCGGAGATTGACTGGTACCTGTGTTTGCGGTAAAGACATTAGTTTGGGGGGGACTGAGGGTGATTGTGGACATCTATTCGCTGTGTGTCCATGATTTTTACAAAAGTGACAAAACATCGGTGTATTTCCCGACTCTTTCCTTTCAGGAGGAAAAATTTTATAACAACGGTCGGCAGTGTGCCCACGCTTGTTACATACCTGGCATATAGTGAGCGGAGGACCGTCAAAGACGGGTTTATTATTATTTGAAGGGGGGAAGATTTTAAGACATTTGTCGGCCGAATGTCCTGTTCTTTTACAGATCTGACATATGATAAATGAAGGAGCTTCGAGGCTAGATTTATTGTTATTTGAAGGTGGAAAAATTTTAAAACATTTGTCTGCCGAATGTCCAGTCTTCTGACAAATCTGACATATGTTCGGTCCTTTATCGACATTTCCCGTATTTTGTAACCCAACAGCCAACGTTTGGCTAGTCTTTTGAGTCGAACATTCTTTAGCATTGTGCCCTTTTTTATTGCACAACTGGCAATGCACTTCCTCGCTTGCTACCACGTGTACTCCTCGTTTCGCCTCGGGCTTAGGGACCCTTGGACTCGACGTTACTTGCTCACCGCTACGCAAGGCTGCTTGAGACACTAAACTCTTTTCGGTCTGCACTGCTAGCTTTATTAATTCTTCAAGATTATTATTAGGAGTTAACCGTTGTTCGATTTCCGGTTTTAAACCGTGTAGAAAACAAGCAGGAAGGCTTTGTTTAGTATTATCAATAAAAGCGCCAGCCAAGGGATTATCTTCGCTCGCATCGTAATTTTCGAGTATCAAATTTCCCAAATCTCGTACACGATTCGAATAGGCAATAACAGACTCGCTTTCTCTCTGGTATATTGATCCTAATTCACCTTGCAACTGATATACATTTCGCGTGGGTGCATAAATGTTTTTGAGAAATTTACCCAAATCTTCTATTTTTTCAAAAGTTTGTCCTTGTATAGTGCGACGGGGTTCGCCAATTATTTTTATGCGGACTGCTTTTACTAAATTTGATTCGGCGCCTGGCCCCATCATGGCCAAGGCTTCCTTGCATCCTTGGATAAACATCCCCAATGACAAAGTATGACCATCATAATTCGGTATGACAGCCAATGCATCTCGAAGAGACAACGTTTGGTTGTTATTAACCATTATGGGAGGAGGGTCGGGTACAGGGTCGCTAGTTTCAAGAGAAAAGTTCGCTGGTGGTATTTTACTGGGCTTTTTGTCTGGACTCGACCTTTTTCCCGTGGGGTGAGAGGAACAACCAGGAATAGCAGGTTCGTATTCCGACAGCAGGTGTAAATTTTTCAACAAATTCTGTGGTACAATGTGGGAGGGTTTAATTATTGATTTTAATTTAGATTTTTCACAAGTATTCCTTCTTCCTGTCGAAGTGGACAGTGTTTTATTATGACTCACGAAGAGCGGTGTTCCAATGGGTGAGTTGAATGGGGTAGACCCCCCTGCAGGAGTATAAAATATGTCGCTGGACTTCGAAAGGCCTAACGCGGGCGTGGTGACTACGGGGTTCGGGGTAGTTATGACTGGTGTATTCGTACCTGTCGTCTCGTGTGTAGCGGGCTGCAGCTCGACGTCTTTTACAATATGTTCGGGGGATGCGGGGATCTGAACTGGAATTTCGTTACAGGGATCTCTATATATTACAAGTGGTAAATATTGGTGACCAGGTTCTTCCAAAAATCCAACCACAGACAATAAATTGTTTCCCGATCTCGCTGCAAGTGTTTCTTGCACTCGATTCGTGAATTGTTCAAAACTTTCTGAATTCTTTGAAACTTCTTGAATCTGTAACGGACTATTTGCTGTGCTATAATTATCAAGATTGTCTGATAAAATTTCTTCAGTACTTGAAGAATCACTTGCTTCCTCGCAATTTATTTCCGTTTTTGTAATAATTAAATGACTTGACGTTAATTCCAAGGAGCGTATAAGACTATTTTCGTCTACTTTAATTAATTCCGGATTTTCCTGACTAATGTCGCTACTTTTCTCTGTATCCGCAATAATTTCTTCCGTTGGATTCGTTATGGAGGGAGTCTCGGGATGCGAACTGTTAATACTTTCGTCGGAAGATTCTTCGACTGTTTCAAATTGGGATTTAGGAGGGCTCTGTATTCGAGATTTCTTTTTTCGGTCTTCAGGATAATCATGTATTACATTATCATCAAGTCTTAGCTTTGATCGAGTCGAACTCATTTATGATGTATTTTATATAAGTATAATAATATATTTACTCTCTCTCTTTTTTTTTTATACCGCATTAAAGAGACATACAACAATACATAAGAATATTACGAGACTCAAATTGCGCAGGAGGAGGAAATAGGAATAACTTTCTTTTTGTTACTTGTAACGAGGAAAAATTATAGAACTTTATTCTCTTAATTTTGTTTTAAAATTTCCCTGAGGTGAAATCAAATGTGGTTTTTCCTTCAGGAGGATAACTTTATGTTTATTCAACGATTCGATTTTGGTGTTACTATCGGGTGATAGCGTATCCCTTCTATTGAGTGAGCTTTGTAATCAGCGACTAGTTCGTCTAGAAATTTTTTTCGCTCAATTTCTCGGATTAGCTTAAGGCGTTTTATTCTATATTCGCTCGGTATTTTCGTGTCGACGCCCTGTGTGACTTTACTGTTGCTTGCTTCGTACGTAATTTCCCTTAATAAATATGGTATCTCTTTGTTAGAGAGGCCCGTGCAATCTGCCTTTGCACTGTCTGAATGATTTTTACACTTCTCTGTTTGTTCACCTAAAGGTCCCTGAAAACCTGTTATTTTTTCTTGGTTAAGGAAAATACCTTCGTTATCTTTTGTAGATTTGATGCTAGTGACTCCAAAATTCTGCTCGTTGTACGATTCACTCGCTGTTACTGTTAAAGGACGATTCGTCTTACTAAAATTTAAATGTCTATTCCTTTCTTGCCTCGAGTAATCGTTATGTACTGCAATTGTATCGTCGCAATGTTTCTTATATTCTGTTGTTTCTCTTCTTTCGAGAGGAATGATTTTATTATCGCTTTCTATTTCAATATTAGAGGCTCTAAAATTTTGCTCGTTATACGATTTGCACGCAATTGTTGGAACTTGGTACTGTGTTTTTAAGATTTGTCGTTTTAATCTCTGCGCTTGAATTTTCCTTCCTGCTCTATGGGTTTTAGGCATGGATAAATGATTCGGGTCAATAGTGGTAGGGTAATTGTTAGAATAAGTAAGTAGTACGTGTAGTTATGTCTGTCTTGTTGGTATAATGTGTTTCGTGAGCGAACCTTGCTAGCCTTAACCCCACTTACGCGAGGAGCTAAAACAAAGGATTTCTTTCACTAGTGTAATGTGTTTTGTGAGCGAGCCTTGCCAGCCTTAACCCCACTTACGTGAGGAGCTAAAACATAGGATTTCTCTTCACTAGTGTAATGTGTGTTGTGAACGAGCCTTGCCAGCCCCGAACTCACTCGCGTGAGGAGCTAAAACATAGGATTTCTCTTCACTAGTGTAATGTGTGTTGTGAACGAGCCTTGCTAGCCCCGAACTCACTCGCGTGAGGAGCTAAAACATAGGATTTCTCTTCACTAGTGTAATGTGTGTTGTGAACGAGCCTTGCTAGCCCCGAACTCACTTGCGTGAGGAGCTAAAACATAGGATTTCTCTTCACTAGTGTAATGTGTATTGTGAACGAGCCTTGCCAGCCTTAACCCCACTTACGTGAGGAGCTAAAACATAGGATTTCTCTTCACTAGTGTAATGTGTGTTGTGAACGAGCCTTGCTAGCCCCGAACTCACTTGCGTGAGGAGCTAAAACATAGGATTTCTCTTCACTAGTGTAATGTGTATTGTGAACGAGCCTTGCCAGCCTTAACCCCACTTACGCGGAGAGCTGAAACATAGGATTTCTCTTCACTAGTGTAATGTGTTTTGTGATGATTGTGTTGTTAGTACTTTGCAAAATCTTGGGGTTCCAGTGGAAGGTCACTACCTCTCCGGTATTGATTCTTTCAAACGTACCGCTGTAGAGCACGTCGGAGGTAATACGCGGCAACGAACGCACGTTTGAAATTTTGATATTCTGAGAGAGGTTTTCTTGGATTTCCCTCTCGACACTGGCGATATCGTCCAATTTTAAGGGTATACCCAAAACGCGAGAATAATGATCTATTTCCGCAAATTTACTGGCAGAGTGATTTTGTGTATTAATTATTTGCTTGAACATAGAAAAGAAACGGCGTATGGCCCTTCGTCGACCACCTCTACGTTGTCTCATGTGTTAGGTTGAAAAGTAGATAGTTGAGGTAGGGTTTTAGAATGCTGTCTGCTGGTGTAAGCGAGACGGTGGATTTAATAAATGAGGTAGGGTTTTAGAATGCTGTCTGCTGGTGTAAGCGAGACGGTGGATTTAATGAATAAGGTAGGGTTTTCAGGACGATGTCTGCTGGTGTAAGCGAGACGGTGGGTTTGTTAAATGAGGTAGGGTTTTAGAACGCTGTCTGCTGGTGTAAGCGAGACGGTGGATTGAATGAATAAGGTAGGGTTTTCAGGACGATGTCTGCTGGTGTAAGCGAGACGGTGGGTTTGTTAAATGAGGTAGGGTTTTAGAACGCTGTCTGCTGGTGTAAGCGAGACGGTGGATTTAATGAATGAGGTGGGTTTTTTAGAATGTTGTCTGCTGGTGTAAGCGAGACGGTGGATTGAATGAATAAGGTAGGGTTTTCAGGACGATGTCTGCTGGTGTAAGCGAGACGGTGGGTTTGTTAAAGGTCTGTGGCAGAAAGAGCAGCACGTGCAGGCGGAGGTGCAATGTTATGAGCGGTGGATGGAGGTGAACGATTCTAGTGATCGTTCGAGGGGGTTGTTAAGATGAGCAACGTAGGAGTGAATAGCAGAACTGTTTTGTAATTCTATTAATATTTTCTGAATTGTGTGCCAACTGTTTTAACGCTTGGTAGATTGGCAGATTTTATGTAAATGATAGTACCAAAAAGTTAATGTTACGGAGCGAATCGTATAAAAACAACACAAGAAGTCTGATGTTTGTCTGGTTAAAACAAATATAATCTTACTCTCTATAATTAATATTTGGTGAAGCTATTTTCCTTGTAGTTCTCCTCACGTATGTTTTAGCAGTTATTCTTTCTTGCTGTTTTATTCGTTCTAAACCAAGTTGATTTAAGAAAATTTCTGGCGTGACTTCTTCAATGAACTCCTGTGCGAGAACTTCGAGTTCCTTTATACGCACTTGAAGTAAAAATAATTTTTCCAATGGTCCCATATAATGGAGTACAACTTATGAATATATATATATATATATATATATATATGTATATATTTATTCATCCACGTATATGTCCTTCAATACAAGTTTTATCTTCTCTACCTCTTTTTTTTTATTCACCAGTCATTATCGAATATTAGTTTCCACATTTGATTTCCACAAGGTCAATTTACTTACAAAGAAGGCTTACCGTATAACTTGAATTATAGCTGGGATTCTTCTAAAAAGATGGTAAATTTTTATGAAATAGCTTGGCTCGTTAAACTTCACTAAAAAGAAGAAAATAAATCAACTCAAAAAAAAAAATGCAATAAAAGGGGAAAGGGTGGGTTTTATAAATTAAATCGTTTTCTAAAAACTCAGTAATAAATGATGATAAATTTTCAAGAAATGCATTGAATCGTTAAAATTCAATAAAAAGTAAAAAAATCAATCTCTTTAAAATAAGTCAGTTCTCGAAAATGCGGTAAAAAGGGAAAGGTGGATTATAAATTAAATCGTTTTCTAAAAACTCAATAATAAAGAAGGATTATTTTTCGCGAAATGCATTGAATCACTAAAACTCAATAAAAATTAAAAATCGATTTTCGAAGATTAAATCGGCTTACAAAACCACGGTAAAAAGGGCAAAGTAAAAATATTTTCTTTTCAGTTGATTCTTTTGCACAATATTAGTTTGAACAAAACTAACACTCTAAGATCCCGGACGAGCCCCCAGAATTTGTTACGTCAAAATCGCGGCCTATCTTACGAACCCACGAATTTAACATAGATTTCACGTTTCGGTGTATCTTTTCCGTGCTCTGGTCAAGGAGAATAAATTCTCCCTTTACCACACCCGACGAGAAAATACCGAAGACGCAAGCCCGTTTTTGAGTCTAACCTCGCGGAAAATTACTCGGGATAGGGCTGGAGTGCGTTTTGTTCTTGGTTGGGGATAATCACTTCACGAATAATGGGGAGGGACTTGAATGACAATTTCACGCGGGGCAAGATTTCACTTTAATTGGTAATTAAAAATTATACCTACGGTTGCTTGTTACTGTGGTTCTTACTGTTGAACGTTGGTTGGGCGTAGATTAGTGTAGTCAGACAGACTAAAAATCGAACGTTGGCGTTGGTGCGTATTAATAATTATTTATTGAAATAAAACTACATGAGTAGTTGAATGTTGCACGTTCAATATTCCCGATTTTACAAACGTTAATAATTATAAGTACTGTACTCTTACTCTGTACTACTTGAAACTATACTTTGTGAAAATTAAGCCGTGGTGAAAAATTATCGTGCTGGACTACTTTATTTCCCGGCAAACAGTACTACTTGTTGCCTTGGAAAAATTCTAATTCACTGCCGGCGACTTATTGACTGCCAGGCTAGTGATTAGTCCTCTAGTTGACCCCCTGTGAAACTGTCTCGACGGCCGATTTTCGCGGCCTTTTATAGGGCTCCTGAGCGTCGAAAATTCTTGTCGTCAAGCGCGTAAAAGAAGAGAAGGGATAAAACCCTATCCTGATTATAAGAATTTCCCCGTGGTCTATCTCGACCATACACATATTCATTCCCCTTACTCCGCAGAGTAGCTTCTCGACATGCAGAGCCATAGATCTATGCAAGTGCATCGGTATGGCGCGCTCTGATTTGTCCGCGCGATGTGCTACACAGAGGACCACGCGATTAGGTGAGGGAACGCGTTCGAAGCGTTTTTCCCCTGAAAATGAGGCGATTTTTACCACCCCGCTTCTCTGTAAATGTGTCTATGGTAATGGCTTAGTTTTTCAGCATTTTTACGGAACTTAAATAAATCCTTCATACGAAACCACTAATAATAATTTTGTTACAACTTCTGTAGTTAACTTTGACGTATGCAACCTGATTTCTACGTTAATCTCTTATTAGTATAAATGGTTTCGTTGAGTTATGACTTATTCCAAACATCATTGGTTATTCGTTAAATTAGTGGTTACTCTAGTTATAGCTAATGAGTTTTCTTAAATAATTTGTTAGTTAGACGTTAGATTTCTTATAGTTAATAAGTTTTCTTAAATGATTTGCTAGTTAGACGATTATTCTCGTACTGTAGGAACGAGAGCGAGAGAGAGAGAGATAGTGATTTTACTTGAGAACGACTCGTCTAACTTGGTTACTCGTACATTTTGTTCGTACGCAAGTCGGCTAGATCGCCGTTCAGCCCTAGCGATAAGGCGTTCGTCGTGGCGCAGAGAGTCGCCCCAGCCTCGCTTTCCTGCAGAGGAAGCTCTATTGAAACGCGTTACCGTTTTCTCTCTTTCTCGATTCGTTTTACTTTTAGTATTTAGCTGTAAAATAATCTTAACATTTCATTTTATCATATATATATATATATGTATAACATATTCCATATATATATAATTTACTAGTAAAACAAGTAATTTTATACATGAAAACGAGAGAGAGAGAGAGAGTTCTTCTCTTGAGAATGACTCGCCTAGCTTGGTTACTCGTACATTTCGTTCGTACGCAAGTCAGCTAGATCGCTGTTCAGACCTCGCCCAAGGCGTTTTCGTTGCGCGGAGTGTCGGCCAGCCTCGCTTTCCCGCAGCAGAAGCTTCATTGCAACTCAATTTCAGTCTCATCTCTTTCTCGTTTTTCTGTCTATTTTTCCCTATTTTACCATAAATTAATCCTAATATTTCCTTTATCCCTTCTATATAGGCATAACGTGTTCTATATATTTATGATGGTGTTTTTACTATAAATTCCAATATTTTACGAGAGACATATTAATGTAATCCCAAGAGAAAAGGGGAATTAATCCTGATGTACTGATCTTTCTTCTATTACCCGACTATACTTGGTAAGCTCATTAATTCGATGTGGGTTGTACTCGTTTTCGAGTGACAGCTATGGGTAGTTTCCATATGGAAGCATAATTGTTCTTTTTGCTGCTGATATTTTGTCTACAGTATTCGCGTGAACATTTTAATAGTCATAACTCTTTCGTTTAAATCAACAGTTCCTCTGCTTTTGTTAATTGTTTCACTTAGTTAATAATTGTTCGTTATTTCATCATCTTTGTAAAGAGAGAGAGAGAGAGAAGATTTCAGGCAAGAGCGAGAAGAAAGGGTGCGGTCGCTTGGTCACGTGATAGCGTTCCCTCCAACCGCTCCCTTATGACCAACAACGCCCCGACGGCGACTAGCCGAACCCCTGGTCTAGGATTGAGGGTAAGGCCGCGCTGAATCATAGATCCATAAATGGCAGTCGATAACCGGGTCTAAGCAGTAGATCCCATGGTTTGAAAGTTTGCCTTTTGACCGGGAGCGCCGAAAAATTCCATCTTTACAAGATTAATTCCTCCTGGGAGACGGTCGGTAGGGCCGCATCTTCACCCTGTTCCGATCTCCGTCGCTAAAATCGCTCTCCTCTCCTCTTAAAAAGTTCGAGAATAAAAGAAAAATGTGAGAGGTTACTTTTACTGTAGCATAACTAAAACAGAAGAACTTTAACGTAATCGAAATAAAAAAAGATAAATGCGACGTTACGTCAGGACGTAACACTGTATCCGTGGGTATGTAAGAATGGAAAATATCCCGTTGGACACCTGAAATTATACGTAGGCGACGAGTGTCGAGAACTCGTAGGACTTTAAAACGATCTAAGTGTCGTCGAGGGTCTCGTGAAGTGTACCGTGCTAGCACCGCGCGATTTGTATATACCCGTACTGCCTGTTCGCATGCATGGGAAACTACTGTTCCCCCTGTGTAGAACGTGCTGTACAGATATGGACACATCCGAGGTTTGTACACACGATGACGCGACTGAGCAAGCGTTTGACGGCACATGGGTCGTGGACGAACTGAGAAAAGCTGTGTCGCTCGGATATAAAGTGACGCGTATCTATGAAATTTGGCAATACGTTGTTACGCAGTATGACGCGACAACGCGACGAGGCGGTGATTTTGCCGAGTACATCGATACATTCCTAAAAATAAAACAGGAGGCGAGTGGTCCGCCAACAGAGTGTGACGATGACGAGGAAGCAATTGAGCGTTTTATAGCATTGTACAAGGAGTCTGAGGGTGTATATCTCGAGCGAAGTGCTTTGCAGGCAAATCCGGGTTTACGTTCACTAGCGAAATTGGCTCTTAATTCATTCTGGGGAAAGTTTGGTCAACGAGAGAATCTCACGAAAACCGTTATCGTCTTCACGCGCGCGGAGTTAATGAATTTACTAACGAGTCCGGAGATTGAGGTGACGGGGATGCTACCGGTTAATCACAAGATTATGTATGTAAACTATGTGAGCAACCGCGATGCTATCCAACCATCACTGACATCAAACGCCGTGATTGCAGCATACACGACGGCATAGGCACGCCTAAAATTATACAGTTATCTTGAGGGGCTCGGGCGACGAATATTGTACTGCGATACGGACTCCTGTATTTACGTGAGACATCCTGGTGGTAACGAGTATGAGCCGCCAATCGGTCAATTTCTATGAGATCTTACGGATGAATTAAGTGAATACGGGCCTGGTAGTTATATAACTTCGTTCGTTTCGGGTGGACCAAAATTTTACGCATACCTTGTTCGTAAACCCGACGGTACGATTATTGAAAAATGTAAAGTAAAGGGTATCACGCTAAACTTTGCGAATAGCCGTCACGTAAATTATAACGCATTACGATCTTTCGTGACAGGAGCAAGGAGAGTACCTATTATTTTAAAATTCGACGCTATTCGACGTACGGAATTCCATCATGTAGTAACGCGTAAAGAAACGAAATCATGCGAGCCTGTTAACACGAAGCGAAAACGGCACGGGCTGTACTCTACTGTACCGTATGGCTATTGTGAAATACGCTAATTAGTATAACGCTAAAAAGTATATAGTTTTACGGGTGAATTCGCAATATTTAAAAATAATCTTTTTGTCTAATTTCATGTAACATATTTACAGTGTACAATACATTGAAAAAATTGATTTATCATGTATAAAATCTTTATCGGATCGTTCTTTTTGTGCTGATATTCGTAACAGTAGCTGCTATCTCTCTACCGTTCCCTTTTGTGCTGACTTTCTCATCGTTGATTCCTTTTGTCCCGTCTTTCTTATCGAGTGTTTCCTTTTGTTCTGCCTTTCTAGTGCTACATCCGTGGATATAATATTGTGGTTTAGAATTTGATGATTCGTAAAATTTGTATATAGAGATGTATGCATAGTGAAATAAAAATATTGCTTTATTTGTGAGAAATATAAAAATTATCGTTATTTAATATACATACAGCGTAAACGCCAGCTTATACCGCGGGCCCGCGCCTCATCAGCTAGTGCAGGCGCGCCGCGTCTTATCAGCTCTTTAACGCCGCGAAAATAGCTGATGCCGCGGGGTCGCCGCCGCCGCCGCCGCAGCCGCAGCCGCGGTATAAGCTTATTTAAGAGTCTGCTGATTGATTTTGATAGACACTCGTCGATATGGATACACGTTGGAAACATCCGTGGACAGCTGTGATAAGCGGTCCTACGGGATGTGGTAAAACATATTTTGTAAAAAAATTCTTTAAATACATGCGCGAAATGACGGATGTCCCGTTCGAGCGTATACTTTTTTATTATTCAGAGTGGCAGTCCGGGTATTCAGAGTACGGTGATAAAATCGAATTTCGCGAGGGTTTACCGCAAGCAGTAGACTACTCGAATGACGCAAGACCTAAACTTGTGGTCATTGACGATCTAATGCGCGAGGCATCCAACAATACTGTGGTCGATCTTTTCACCAAGGGTAGCCATCATAAAAATCTTAGTGTCATTTTCATCACGCAAAATCTCTTCCATCAGGGTCACGGGCAGCGCGATATCTCCTTAAACGCTAATTATATCGTTGTCTTCAAAAATCTGCGAGATCGCGCGCAAATTCAGCACCTAGCCCGCCAGGTATGTCCCGAGAATCCGCGATTTTTGCAGGAAGTATATTTCGATGCAACAGCCACACCGCACGGCTATCTATTATTTGACTTGAAACAATCGACGCCTGATAATTGTCGATTTCGCGCCTGTATATTTCCCGATGACCAATACCATTACGTTTACGGGCCTCAAAAAGCAATAAAAGTTCGCGATGCATCGCGCGATGTACCAGTAATGCGCTTGTAATGGCGTTGCGCGGACCTCTCGATAAAAAGCAGATAATTATATTGCAAGCATTGTGTTATCTGAAGCAAGAGCAACGACGAGCAATTTTGCGCAAAGCAGATGTAGCGCTTGTACGCTGTATATGCGAGTGTGCTCTAAACGTTTTACAGGGAAACGTGAGTCTGAACAACGTGCAAAAAAATCATCTTCGGAGGCACGCGACAATTCTTCGGCGACTAGCCGCCAAAAGGGGAAATTGGAGCGGTAAGAGGAAGATCATCGTCAAGCACTGTGTCGGATTTCTCAAGTTGCTTCTTGCGCCTGTCTTGGCCTACGCGAAACATGGAATATGCCAGAAAGATGGTACTTATTCCTCATGATAACATACATCGTCTCGCTGGACTCGCCACTACTGCCGCTGCTGCTACTACTACTACTACTACTAGTGCAGACCCGTTGCCTTCCGTACAGACTACTGGTACGCCATTATCGCGCCTCGTCTCTGAGCTGAGTGAAATTCTAAACTCTCACTCGTACAAGAGCGAGAGAGAGAAGTGGATAGCGTACCAACAGGTTTTACAGCATTATCTTCACATGGTCGAGTACGATAATGCCGTACCGAATATTTCATCAAAACGAAAAGTAGCAATACTCGATAGCCACGAGAATAAATCCGACGACGATTTAATGAACAAAGTTAAATCGCGGCTCAATGACACACTTATTATCGATAGCGTACCAAAAAAATTTAAATCTAAAGCAATATCGTTGCTTCGCAATTTGCATCACAGCGCCGTTGGTAAAAAAATGACATGGGATCGTAACGGCGTTGTTTCCATAGACGGCAGAAGAATTTCAAATTCCAATATCGTTGATCTTGTTAACGATGCTATGCGAGCTAGAAAACGCGAGAAACCCATCGGACGATCTCACTTTGCCAAACTCCTGCGAGCGATACAGATGCCGCGTGAATTTATCGGTAACCCCGCGTTACTACACGAGCCTACACCTACATCATCCTCGACACCAGAGCGGCGTCTTATTTTACCGCGCGAAAACGATAGTAGCAGCAGCAGCAGCAGCAACGGTAGCAACAACAACAACAACGACGACGAGGCCGAGACCGCACACTCAAACAGAGATTTAATGCTCACGGCTGTAAACGACATCATCGAGGGGTAGGAGGGGAATAAAGAAGAGGACGAACAATTGCAAAACTTTGCACAAGTAGAATATCGACCACCCACACAGTCAGAAAAGAAAAAGAAAAAGAAAAAGAATCCATTTAACTGGTCATCGCTAAATTTATGAAAATTCTTCAAAAAATCTATTATGACACCGCTCATCCTGCTTCCTATTCGCGAGCAAAAAATTTGGCCCAGGTGGATCGTAGAGTAGCGCGAAAAAATGTTTTACCATGGCTCGAGACACAGGATTTATATAACATGCATCGCCTCGTACGACGACGATTTCCCCGTCGTACGTACAGTGTGAGTAATATAGACGATGTATGGGAGGCTGATTTAGCTGATCTTCGCTCGATAGCCACGTACAACGATGGGTACGCGTATCTGCTTGTTGTTATTGATGTGTTGATCAAATACCCGTGGGTCGAGGCTTTGCGTGACAAAACGAGCGCAAACGTGGCCCGCGGTCTCACACGCATACTCGCACGCAGTAACAATCGTCGCCCGCAACAATTGCAAACTGATCGAGGCAAAGAATTTATCGGCGCACCGTTTCAGCAAATTCTCAAGAAAAAGAATATCGATTTTCGCGCTGCTCGTAACCCTGAGATAAAAGCCTCGATTGCCGAACGCTTTAATCGAACAATAAAAGAGCGAATGTGGCGCTACTTTACATACACGCGAAATAAGCGTTACATCGATGTTTTACAACATTTTTTATATGCTTATAATCACACTAGACACAGCGGAACGCGTATTCCTCCGAGCGAAGTAACTTTCGAAAATGCCTCTATAGCCCGAGGCAATTTAGCACGGCGTTACGAGCGTAACGCGAAAAAAATTAAAAAGCCTAAATACAGCGTCGGTCACTTGGTACGTATCAGTACAGCTAAAGCAGCTTTCGTGAAAGGATATGAGCGTGGTTGGAGTAACGAATTATTCAAGATTCAACGAATATCGTTGAATCGAGAGCCATTCGTGTATATTTTACACGATCTGAATAACGAGACTATCGACGGTATTTTCTACGAAGCAGAATTATCACGAGTACGAGTGCCTCCGTCATCTGAGAAGACGAAAGAGAAGAAGAGGACAAAGAAGAAGAAGAAGAAGAAGAACGCTCGGGATCATCGTCCGTGATAAATATGAGCTCCAAGGATAGCTCTTTCTTTGTCGTACTACCGAGCAACAGTAGTATGCAGTATTTTCCGGATAATACGACGACGAAATTTATTACAAAACTACCGCGTCAGATACGCCTGCACGGAGAATGGGCTGTTTCTCTTGTGGAAATTGCTTATCCGATGACTCTTTTACATGTTCCTACTGTAGAAAATCTCGTAACTTTTGAGGATGGTGATTATGATTTATCGGGTTTAAATCTTTTAACACGGAGGAGCGTTGATAGAGACCAAGTAGCACCTGGTGTATATCGCTCTATAGACGCTCTTTTGGAGAGTATAAATCAGCTACCTCACGTGGCCGATCATTTGCGCTTTAAATCGCTTCCGAGCGGGCAGGTCGAAGTGGCACGCGTATGCGACGATCTACGCTACCACGACTTTCGCGTATCGCCCGCTATCGCAAGGCTACTAGGATTCTCGGAAGAGGCTTGTAGCCCCGTAATGATAGAACCGCATTGCGAATACACAGGGTCGAGGCCTGCATCTCTCACCGGTGCTATACCGGGCAGCATGTTTTTATACACAGATATCTGCGAGAGCTATATTACAGGCGATGTACAAACACCCCTCTTACGAGTTGTTCCCATTGATACTGATGACTGTCCGTATGGTTCGATAAAAATTAAATCGTTTTCAACGCCACGATATATACCTCTCTTGCGCAATAATTTACACACTATCGAGATCGATATAAGAGACGAATTTGGGGATCCTATACCATTCGAGCAGGGAACGTTGACTGTGACACTACATTTCAAAAGGTCCCACGATTGATTACACCACTATGGATGATATTGACAGTGTGCAGCACGGATGGGGTCGTCGCGGGTACGGCGGTATTAGCCATGTTTATATCGGAACACCTAATCAGCGAGGACACGGTATCGGTAGCTTTCTCGGGGGCCTGTTTCGTCGAGTGTTACCACTTTTAAAGAAGGGCGCTAAAGCAGTTGGAAAAGAGGCATTGCGCGCTGGTGTAAACGTAGCCGGTGATATCCTTGATAGAAATATAGCTGTGAAAGATGCTATTCGCGAGAGAGCGCGAGAATCAGGCAGTAATCTCAAACGCAAAGCCTCTGAAAAAATTGACACTCTCATGCGGGGGTCTGGTTATAAAAAGCGCAAAATTTCACGTACTCCTCATTCATTGAACGAACGTTAACCACGACGTATCTCTCGTAAAAATAAAAGTGTAATAAAGAGAAAAACAATAAAAAAGAAGAAGAATAATAAGAACAATAAGAAGAAGAAGACTCGTCAACGAACAGTTGCAGATATTTTTGGATAGCTGAAACAAGATGGCTTTTCTACATGCGCACTCGTGCGAGTGTCTTAAATCGGAACTTGAATTATTTTCACTCCCACCGACGCAAACTACTATCGAAGGCTTCAATTGGGTGTATTACAAACCAATATCTTCGCTAACAGATGATTCACCGATTGAATTTGTTATTCCCGGACAGGGTGATGAGTATATCGATCTCGCGCATACTATGCTTAGTCTGAGAGTGAAAATAACATCCCCTACCATTACGGAAATTGCCGTGGGCACATCGTCGAAAGTAAGTGCCGGCCCTGTAAACAATCTCTTGCATTCTATGTTTAACCAGGTGGATGTATACCTGAATCAAAAATTAGTTTCACCTCCAAATAACGCCTACGCTTATCGAGCGTACATAGAAACACTTTTGAATTACGGTCCAGCAGCAAAAAATTCGCATCTCACGAGCGTTCTCTGGTACGACGATACACCTGGAAAAATGGATGATATAACATCGGAAAATACGGGACTTGTGAAGAGAAAACAATTTTTAAATGTCGAAAAAACTGTAGACTTGCTCGGTCATCTGCATTGCGATATATTCAATCAGGAGCGGTTCCTATTAAACGGTGTCGAGATGCGCCTACGGCTGGTTCGGTCTAGAGATTCATTTTGTCTTGTGGGGGATACAAAGAATGGTCAATGCGGCTTAAAGATTCTCGAGGCATCGCTTCTCGTTCGTAGAACAAAAATAGCTCCTGGTGTGCTGCTCTCACATGCTAGAACTCTGGCAAAATCTACGGCTAAATATCCTCTTACGAGAGTCGAGGTAAAAGCCGTTTCAATACACTCGGGTGTTCATGGAGAGACTATCGATAATATCGTGTTAGGTCAGTTGCCGAAGCGTATAATTATCGGTTTTGTCGATAACAAAGCGTTTAACGGTGACTTCAGTATGAATCCGTTCAATTTCCAAAATTACAAGATAAATTATCTCTCGTTGTATGTAGATGGTGCTCAAATACCTTCGAAACCGTTACAACCTGATTTCACGAAAAATCATCTATATGTGGATGCTTTTCAAACGTTGTTTTCGGGAACTGGAATACATTTCTTGAACGATGGTAATTCGATCGATCGCGATAATTATCGCGATGGATACTGTCTGTTTGCTTTTGATTTGACACCCGATCTTTCGGCGAACAGCAATACACATTGGAATTTAATAAAGCACGGTAGTGTGAGAATAGAGGTACGATTTGAGGATGCGCTTGCTTCAACGATAAATTGTGTAGTCTACGCGGAATATGATAATGTCCTTGAAATTGATGCCTCTCGGCAGGTAATGGTGGATTTTACCGGATGAGCGAAAAATGTGCTGATGTCGGCATAAAATTATTTCGTGTTAAGACACGTAGAAGCGTGTCCGCGAGTAACTAATCAGTCGAACTCGGTCATCTGTACGGATTAGACGTGAAAATGGATATCGTCGTGGATATACAAGGAATGCGTGGTAAAGACTCGGAATTTATTCCGAAAGAAATTGCCGTGGTAGCAGTGGATAGACCGTACTCTGCTCATTGGATCGTTGCACCGCCGTATCACTTTGCCGAATTACCACAGCAATCGAGAAGCCAGAATAATTTTCTCTCGAAATATTTTCACGGTATGGAGTGGTACGAGTGCGATGTGAGCTGTAAACAGGTATACGCTAATTTGCGTGAAATTTCGCGAAAATCAAGACGCATCTATACGCGCGGTCACGAAAAGGCTATACTTCTTTGCGATATCACGAGTCGTGAAATTTCCAACCTGGAGGATGAGGAGGGCGCCCCATCGTACACATTTATGCCGAAATCTTTGCGAAAATGCTTCAGATACGCTATGATAAACGATACAGCGTCTTCGCATTGTGCAATGCGCCAGGCTTTCCAAATAAAAAATTGGCTTCGCGAGCATCCATTTAAAGGAGAATCATACATGGATGTTTGGTCAGCAGACGAAGAGGAAGAGAATAAAAAAGAGGAGAAATCTTCATCATGTGGTCGTGACACGATCGACGACGCTGTGAAATAAATTTTGCATATATATACGTCTTTCAAAGCGTATCGGTCATCATTTAATCATTGACTATGTGTTCAGCATGAACACTAGACAAATCTACGAGAGTCTGCAGTATCTACCACTTTCAACCGTTGGCGTATACCCGGCTGACAGAATTCCTCGTGTATGGTCGTTACCAGCTGGACTCGTAGTTAACACGGATAACCACGACGGACCTGGAGAGCATTGGATCGCCATGTACGTTAACCATCATGGAAAAGGAATGTACTTTGATAGCTACGGGCTACCACCGGTTATACCGCAACATCTCGCCCGACTACGAAGAAACTGCAAGTTCTATCGGTACGGCCTCAAGCAGCTACAGAGTAATACGTCGGATGTGTGTGGACAATTTTGCATCGTATTCCTACACCTTATGTCGTGCGGCTTCACCATGTCGCGATTTAATAATCTCTTTAGCGATAATGTAAAGAAAAACGACAGATTAGTGCGTGAATATTCCAATGCTTTTGCCTCTCGACGATCAGACAGTAATAAAAATAAATTTAACGGCAGAGGAGTCTCCGAGCGAAGATTACCGTGTTTGCAGGGATGTTGCATACGACGGTAAATATCTGTAAAGTGATTTAAATAAAATATTGATTAATTAAAAACAAATACATCGGTTTACTGTGTCTCTTCTTTTATAATTATATATAAAATATAATCGAGGTCTCTCGCGGCACGGTATCATATTCTGTGTCTTTTACTGCAGAGCATTCGCTTCACGAGAAGCACAGCGCAAAGCGGTACACACGTGCAAAACTGCTGACATTGCATTCAAAACGCTGCACACCTAGTTATGACTCACAAGGAAAGGTACTTTGGTGTCCCCCTCCGATTTTAATGCAACTCACGTATGTTGTAGAGCATCGAAAACTAAAAGACACGTATTTTTTTTTATCGGCGGAAAAACATTTTTAAGGGGTGAAATCGCCTTTTAAAAATAGGGGTGATTATGCAGTTTCACCCCTAAAAATGAATTTTTTTCTTCAACTCCACGTGGAATTTTTATTGTCTTCAATGAGGAGTATTTTGGTTTTTGTTTTATTAAAATCGGTTGACGCCTTCTGGGTGAAACTGCAAAATCACCCCTCGACATGCTATTTGTGAAGGGCGATTTCACCCCTTAAAAATGTTTTTCCGCGGATAAAAAAGAATACGTGTCTTTTAGTTTTCGATGCTCTACAACATACGTGAGTTGCATCAAAATCGGAGGGGGACACCAAAGTACCTTTCCTTGTCAGAGGGGGGTTTGTTATCTTCAAACACTGTGATCACCGCCAGCCTCATCCGGAGCATTCAGTCTGTCTTTAACTTCGTGATCGTGCAGTCTAAAACGTTTTTCCGCTATGTATCCTCATTATGATGCAAGTATTCTGGGTGTCGCGTTTTGGTGCAGTGTTTTATATATAGACTTGGACATGGTGGTTCATCTGCGAACCGATGAAATGTGGGACGCGTACGAGGAGATGGCGAAAATTCTCCATCGTGTTTTTTACGAGTGGGATCGCGCATCGTTTAGTATCGCCCTGGAGGACCTTTACGAGGGGATGCGGTGCGTGGTTGTGGAAAACGGTCGTGCGGATCGCGGTGAGCTGATCTATGCAGATGGTGACGGATATTCGGAGGTACTCCTAATCGATGAGGGGTACCCAATATTCGTCAATTGGGATAACTTATATTATCCTGATACCCTCACCGGCATGATACCTGCCTTATGCATGGGGTGCCATCTGCATGGATTGGAACGGGTTGACGACTCTGGCTTAATGCCTCTGCTGGAGTCAATGTGTGGTTCCGCCGCATCATTGCACGGTGTTGTGGTGAGAGGCGAGAGTCGTACCCCAGTGTTAGGCTAACGACGTTGGACAATGTGGACGTGGTGGAACACGTATTCGGGGTTCTCGGAGAGGACATAGCAATCGGCTACGATGGCGGAGACGTGGACGAAGGCTTCGAGGACCCCGAGTCTCCTGACATGGACGGTGCTAGGTAGAAAAAGTGTGTGCGTGAGCGTATGCGTGCGTGCGTGTGTGTGTGGGTGTGAGTGGGTGCGTGCTCGCGTATATGTGTGTGTGAAAGTGAGAGAAAGAGAGAGAGAGTTAAAACCGCCGTAGAAGGAGAAGGATAGTACAGCAGCAGCGGTCAACAACAGCAGAAGTGGTGAGTGCATGAATTTATTTATTTAGTATGTGTACACCTTTGCTCCATCCTGCTCTTATCTCTACTCTTCCTTGTTCACCAAAGTACCCACACCACCTCACTTTAGCATCTCCATCTTACCGACACTGGGCAAGCAGAGTGGGTAGCGCGGCTGTGGAAAACTGAGGTGGTGGGGGTAGCCGCGTGGTGGGGGAAGGAGTGGGGACAGGAGTGGGATGGAGCAAAGGTGTACACATACTACTCTCAAATATTATTTATGTCTAATGACACGGTGAAAATATCCTTTCTCTCCTTTTCTTATACCACACATCGGAGTGGTTAACTTGATTTGAATAATAGCAACTGACGTGTGTAAAAATATGTAGGTATGAATTTTCTCATACAGACTTGGTGTTAATTCAATAGCTCGTGGACGTTGGTTTCTGAAGTTCGTGAAATTCTTGGAGTTCTTGAAGTTCTCAGCCCTTTTGAAGTTCTTGACGTTCTAAGCGTTTTAAAGTTCTTGATGTTCGTGAAGTTTCTTTAGAGTTGTTGGTGTTCGTGAAGTTCTTAAAATTTTTGTCCATATAATGCTGGACGTTCGTGTGGATTCTCGTATTGTCTCGCCTTCATGATGGTTGGCTCCATAAGATTTGGTATAATAATTCAACGATCTTCTAGTATAAAATAAATGCTTCCCTTTACTCTGAGGCGATGTAAATGTTTGGTTGAGATATCCAGGGCAGTACGGTGGCCCTCGGAATGAGTGACTTGTAAACCCTTGTGTCTGAGAAACATAATGTGCATTACTAATATGCGATATTATAGTGTGATTAACGATTTATATTATTATTGTATATATCCTTTTTTTCTTTGCCTTTTTTTTTTATATATTATTTTGTTTTATTTTAAGTAAATACATTTATATATATATATTTTTTCTTTTTCTTTTTATTCTTATTCTGAAAAAAATGCAACACCTTTTTTTTTAGAGTGCGGAAAGACATAAATAAAATAATTCTGTGTATTATGAATCAAAATATATATGTAAGGGTATAGTTATATAGTTTTAGCACAAAATTGATTTACTTACGTGAGTATTTGGTGTTGGGAGAAGTTTTCCTTGCATTATTCCTTTGCTTATGCATTTTTTTTTTTTTTTTTTCATATTTACCATTTGTGTAACGAAAGTGTTACCAGTGTCCCATTATGGCGTTTTTGAATAGTCATACGACTTGTTGATGAGAGAGTGAATATCGTCGGTGGGGGCTTGTGGCTGGTGGCGTAATGAAGAGTCGCTTTCCAACAAGTAATCCACCATGTTTTGGATCGTAATTTGTTCGGTACTACGGGGGGCTTTGGGAATAGGACGGGGAGGTATTGGCGACACAGCGATAGAACTAGTGACTGGTCTTCCTAAATTAGAAAATGTGGGTATCTTGGTCCTGCTTCTAGTGACAGGGCCGGGAATGATACTTTGAAATTTGACAATTTATGCTTGACTGAAAAATAATTAATTAACCGAACCTGAGTTGATTTTAATTAACCTACACAATTACGGTTCTAGCTATTTATTGTCGTTATCGATATACTTCTTAGGTTTTCTCTTTGTTTACGTTATCCTATTTGGAGTCGAGCACGATGCACTGTACCTTCGAGTTGCATTCGTCGCATATTTCTCTATTTTTGCTGCATTTGTAACAATTATTTGCGTGGAGACAGGGGAGAAATGTCACGTTTATAAGTTGGTGATGGCAGGTTTGACATGACGGAGAGGCGGCATCTTCCTCGTGGGAGGGTGTCAGTGATGGTCTGGATAGGTCCAATGACTCCGCCCAAGGGGTAGGAGGTCGGAAATTGCGACGCTGTGAAGTAATTAGTGTTTCGTCTGACTCGTCTTTGTCCGTTGTGTTGGAATGTCGGTTCGCATGATTATCTTGGTTATCGGGCGATGGAGGGGGAGCGGGAGGTCTGTAAAGTAATGATGTAATTGAGTCGGTAAGACTGGTGGACAAAGAGAAACATGGGAACGTATTCGTAGTCATACTCAGGAATCGACAACCTGGACTTAGCAAGACGTGTAAGTGTAAGGGGTTTGGACCCGTTCCCCAACGCTTTATTTTTATTCCGCAATAAAAACAAGTTACTCTATCCTTTTCCCCAGAATAAAAGAATCCAGCATCTACTAATGTTACTGGTTTTATCGGTAGCGTCTCAGGCCAGGAAATGAAGCTTTCCATGTGGTCTGTATAGTTTTCATAGGTCGGGTACGAGGGCTGTAGGCCGTCGTCCCTGGAACATGCCCATTCTAGACAGTCGAGGGTGGCTCGGAGCCTTTCCAATAGTCTGGCGACAAATCTCTGATCGCACGTAGGGGGACTCTCGTACAGTTCTGTCTGAGAGGCGGGGGTTAGCGAGGAGAAAGGATGGCGCCGAGGTGTTTGACCGGGTGGTCGGCTTCCTATACTCATTATTATGTAACGACAGTGAGGGCCCCGTATAGCATGCTTTTCCCAAGGGTCGTCATAAATTTCGCAGTTGTCTAATGATACTCCGCAATGAAAACACCTTATTTTAGTCTGGTGACCCGTAAAAAAGAATCCGGCTGCTGATAATACTGCAATATTAATTTCACAATTTCCAGGCCAGTAAGTGAAGCTGTCTACCCGTTTAACGTAATCTTCGAATGCGGGATACATGGGAGTCAAATCGCTCTTTTTTGGAGGCATATCCGCGTGGCAATCAGGGGTCGCGTTTACTCTTTCTTCTACTCTGCAATCGTGGCGTTCTTTTTCACGAGAAAGGGGTACATCTAGTGGATCGGCCCCGATGGGAACGTTCCCACAGGGTATGCCGCGGACAAAACGGCATTGTTCTGGCCACCTACGGCGGTCATGCATTGGCATATCACCAACTTCCCATTCTTTAATAATAACTCTGCAATCAAAACAACTGACCTCGTCGTTCTGTCCGGTGTAATAAAATCCTGCAGCGGCAAGTTGCCGCGGGTCTAGAAAATTTACTGGCCAACTACGGTAACTGTCGAGACGCACTTGTTCGTATGAGTACATGCCGCGTGGGTCCTTTGATGACATGCTTATTGATAATCCGCACACTTTTATAATTAATTTTTTCAAGATGCAGGTATAAATAGTAGTGAATTTATCTAGTTATGTTAATAAAAATATTTATGCGTATATTTACTGGTATATGTTAATGTTCTTAAATATGGTTATTATAGCATTCTCTTTATATTTGGTTGTACTCTCTCTCTCCTTTGAAGTCTAAAACTGGTAGGGGTGCACTAAGATATATGTATATATTTCTTTTTTCAAGAGGTTTTATTTAATACCTTTGTCTTTGAGTGCGTTTCCTGGTATCTCGTTTGCGTTGGCGTATTGGTAACTATGTTTGCCTTGTTTTGAAACCTTTAAGAAAAATTCCTATTCACTTAAACTTGAACATATTGATCATTGTTATTATTATTATTGCTATTACTATTGTTACCATTATTATTGTTACTATTATTATTACTACTATGATTATATGTATGTATTATTTCTTCTCATAATTAATATGTTTATTTATCGGATAGGGGGTTATTTGATTAACATGTTATACCACGGTATTTGGTGGACGACTTGGCACTGTTTTCTGCCAAAATTGTCTCCTAGTATTGAAATATCGTTTATACAAATAAATAAGGATTGCTATTAGGGCTTGTTGTAGTTTTATATTTGCTCCCGTATGATATATATATATATATATGTTTTTATTTTTATTTTTATTTTCTGATTTTGCATTCGTATATATCAATTTTATTATGTAAATTCTATGATTACTATTACATGATATCCAAAAAAAAAGTGCCGCATGAATGCGTACCATTTAAACATCGTATATTTTTACGCAAAATGTTTCTGGAAAAATTATTTCTATAATGTAAGTATGCAATTCTCGACTTTCTTAATCGATTTGAATGTACAATAATGTCTCTGTTTGGGAGTTTAATACGTACGTTACCGTTCGTTAATATAGTCTTTATTTCGTGCGGACCGGTGTAGTGGTCACCGAGTTTTCCGGGTTTTGGTCCTTTAAGCAAAAATACTGGTTCACCCACTTTAAATGCTACAGAATTAATTTTCTGGTCTTGATATATTTTGGAATTTTCTTTAGCCTTTATCAAATTTTGTCGTCCCAAACCCTGTATTTCATGGATTTGCGTGACCAGTTGCGTTAGATAGTCGTCGTACGTGGCGAGTTTTTCCATCTCGGCAGGTGGCATACTAGAAGGGGTACGAGCTATCTTGCCAAAAACCATTTCGTATGGAGTATGCTCAGTACCTTCGTGTACATTCGTGTTGTAATTGTAAATAGCCATTTCAACTCATTCGTCCCAATTATTTTGTTTAGTGGTGAATTGTTTAAGATATTCACCAAGAGCATGATGCGATCTTTCCAACGATCCATTGGATTGAGGGTGAAATGCTGTGGTTCTAACTTTACGTACTTTGAACAATTTCGCAATTTGTTTTAAGAAATTACTCAAAAAATTACTACCTTGGTCAGTGAGTACCGCTTTGGGTGAGCCGAAATAACAAATGAATCGTTTGACAAATGCTTCTGCTATCGTTACTGCTTTTGCGTTAGGTAAAGGAATTGCTACTGAATATTTTGTTAATTGATCTTGAATTGTAAGTATGTATTTATTTTCTTGCTTATTTTTTGGCAGAGGGCCTACTATGTCCATTGCAATTCTATCGAAAGCTATTGCTGGAGTATCTGTTATGATCATAGGTTGTTTAGTTTTTACGCGGACTAATTTCTGTAATTGACATTGTAAACACCGTTGAATATACAATTGGACGTCGGTTTTTAAATTTTTCCAATAATACAAATGGCGAATTCGATTATATGTTTTACTGACACCTCTGTGCCCGCCTATGGTTGACGAATGCATTTCTTCAATAATCTCATTTTGTCTTTCCACTGGGGGTTGTCTAACTAACCCGTGACAAATAATGATTTTAACGTCGCTTTGCGCGAATATTAATCGAATTTGAGTCATAATATTTTCCCATGGCACGTTTAACATAAAACTTGATTTTGCCATGCTGACGGTTTGCAATGATAACTTGTCAATTAAATAACGAGCACTTTTTAAAGCTTCTACTATATTTTCTAAAATTAATGTGGGACCTTCTCCAGAATTATCTGTGATAGGCAGAGCTATATTGAATCTGTGAGCTCGTTTCATAATAGATTGAGCTTTCTTTAATTATAGATTCTTTAATCGTGGAAAATTGTCGTTATCTCGTAATGCAATAGCTCCAGTGTCTATCGGTGCACAGTCGGTGGAAACAAAATAAACTAAATTATCTTTTCGAGTGTGAAATAAATCTCGTGATTGTTTGACGTTGGAAGCAATAATCCTACCCTTCGTGATTTTATGTAGGATGGTGGTGGGCAATATAAGTGAATTCTCGGGTTCTACGTCGGACATGTTGTCGCTTAGGGGTTCTGTTTCGCTACCTTGAAAGAGTTCACGTGCAAGTTTTCCCTGTACTGTTCTGCTTGAATTTTCCCGAGGGTTATGGTCCTCGAGTTCGCTTTCGTCGCTAGATTCGTTGTTCTTAAGAGGCACTTCGTTGTGGGATAGGACCGGTAACGGCACATGTGTTTGGCTACTTGGTCGATCTGAAGAAGTGTCGGATAGCAGAGGAAAGTTCTCAACACTGTAGGTCACTTGTTTAGTCTTAGTTTCGATGTTTTTATTCTTGCGTGTCTCCCGAGGCATATTACCTTTCATTTTTACGGTGGGTTTCTTTAGTGGTGCCTTGTTCGCTGCAGGCGTCTGAAAAATTTCGTTTTCGAGACCAGTGGTCGTTGATTTGTATGGAGAGGCTATGTCTTCCAGCTGTTCGAAAGGATCAACCGACTCACGTACCCAGTCACATTCTTCTACATCGTTAAGATAACCGAAATTTCCAGGGACACCGTTGCTTAGATTTTCTTCCTCTTCAGAATCTTCTTCTAATAGTCGAGCCAAATCGGTGTCTGATAAGATTCGTTGATTATTTTTACTGTGACTTTTTGGAGGATTCGACCGAACCATGTAAATATTGTCTGTGGTAGTCAATGACTCCATGGGGTTTCTTGAGAGCGCGTCGGCGTTAACGTTAGTTTTTCCGGCCTTGTACACTACATCGTATTCGTACTCGGCGAGTTTCAGTCGCCAGCGCAGGATTTTAGGATTTCCATCTGTAGCCCGTCGGAACCACAACAGCGGTTTATAGTCAGTTACTACAGTGAAGTGGTGCCCATACAGATATAGCCGAAAGTGAAGTATAGAGTATACTATAGCCAATGCTTCCTTTTCGTAGGTATCGTATCGTTCTTCGACTAGACTCAAAGCTCGCGAGGCGTAAGCGCATGGATGATCGTTGTTAATTTCTCCTTGTAAAAGTATACTACCGATAGCATAACTCGATGCATCTGTCGTTAAAATAAAAGGCTTGGAAAAATCAGGATATCGCAAAACTGGAGCCGTACAAAGTTTATTCTTTAAAATTTTGAATGACTGTTGTTGTTCGGGTCCCCAATAATATATATTTTCTTTGCGTAATAAAGTCGTGAGGGGTTTTGCTATCTTGGCGTATCCCTCTATGAACCGCCTATAATATCCTGTTAATCCCAGAAATTGGCGAATATTTTTAACATTTTTAAGTACGAGATATTCACGTACAGCTTCTAATTTACTAGGATCGGGCCGAACTCCGTTATTCCCAATTACAGTAGCGGACAAAAGTTTAAGACGATGAATTACACTTTGGTTCATAGATCTGTCATACAAGTACTAACGTTTCCTTCCTTCCTTCGGCTTGTTGTTTTTTTACAATACATGTGTACGTTTGACCTTCATAATGTAGAAGTCTCGGTCGTCAAATGTAAACAATATAGATTATACAATTTTTTTTTCTTCCAACCATCTGTAAACAGCGGACATTAGTTTAGACGATCTGTCGAACAAGATACCCGAAGTCGATCCACGCAATAATTTGATATATTAATACTGTAAATAGTTTGTGGTATATCATCCAGTGTATTAAGTTTAATTACGTACGAAAAGAGTATGGGAGTAGTATGTGTACACCTTTGCTCCATCCCACTCCTATCCCCACTCCTTCCCCCACCACGCGGCTACCCCCACCACCTTACTTTTCCACCACCGCGCTACCCACTCTGCTTGACCAGTGTCGGTAACATGGAGATGGTAAAGTGAGGTGGTGTGGGTACCTTGGTGAACAAGGAAGAGTAGAGATAAGAGTAGGATGGAACATAGGTGTACACATACTTGGAATAAAATATTTGACTCACCCTTGTGCTGGCGGCAGCTGTGACGACTCTCCAGAGTGACGGGACACACACACACACACACACACACACACACACACACACACACACACACACACACATATTCTCTCTCTCTCTCTCACTCACTTACTCACACACTCACTCACTCACTCACTCAAAAACCACAGCTATGCGTACGGGTAATACGGATTACTCGCACCCATGGACCTTGGGCACCGTCGGGCGTGGGCATCCGTATCCCGATCAGCGTATCATTACCACGCGCTGCTTCGATCGGATCTAGATTTCCGGCCTCGTCAATTAAATCATCGAGACCGAATACTACACAATTTACAAGCAGCACCGGTAACGCACTAATCGACGGCTCTGGGTAGAATAGGTGCTGCCAATCGATGTATATCGATTCCTCGAAATCGACCAGCAGTACCTCACAGTACCCGTCATCATCCGTGTCGATGATCGACCCGCGCATAGTCCTTTCATTCCATACAACCACACAGGACACTCCAGCGCACAAATCACTTATTAAAAATCGTCTCCGCTCAGATTGCTCCTCGATATATAACTTATATAAATAGGCCTCCAGTCCGCACAATTCCGCGCACATCACCTCCGACCGCAGACACATCGTATTATCGTCGGTGTCGCATGCCACCCGACACACAAAAGCCGCCGCTAGATCGTGGCCTAGATTTAGTGGATACATTTTTCTATTCAGACCTTCGTCGCGCACTGCTAAAGACAGACTGGATGCTCCGGATGAGGCTGGCGGTGATCACAGTGTTTGAAGATAACAAACCCCCTCTGAGTCATACCTAGGTGTGCAACGCTTTGAATGCAATGTCAGCAGTTTTGCACGCGTGTACCGCTTTGCGCTGTGCTTCTCGTGAAGCGAATGCTCTGCAGGAAAAGACGCAGAATATGATACCGTGCCGCGAGAGACCTCGATTATAATATTATATTATAATTTATATATAATTATAAAAGAAGAGACACAGTAAACCGATGTATTTGTTTTTAATTAATCAATATTTTATTTAAATCACTTTACAGATATTTACCGTCGTATGCAACATCCCTGCAAACACGGTAATCCTCGCTCGGAGACTCCTCTGCCGTTAAATTTATTTTTATCACTGTCTGATCGTCGAGAGGCAAAAGCATTATAATATTCACGCACTAATCTGTCGTTTTTCGTTACATTATCGCTAAAGAGATTATTAAATCGCGACATAATGAAGCCGCACGACATAAGGTGTAGGAATACGATGCAAAATTGTCCACACACATCCGACGTATTACTCTGTAGCTGCTTGAGGCCGTACCGATAGAACTTGCAGTTTCTTCGTAGTCGGGCGAGATGTTGCGGTATAACCGGTGGTAGCCCGTAGCTATCAAAGTACATTCCTTTTCCATGATGGTTAACGTACATGGCGATCCAATGCTCTCCAGGTCCGTCGTGGTTATCCGTGTTAACTACGAGGCCGGCTGGTAACGACCATACACGAGGAATTCTGTCAGCCGGGTATACGCCAACGGTTGAAAGTGGTAGATACTGCAGACTCTCGTAGATTTGTCTAGTGTTCATGCTGAACACATAGTCAATGATTAAATGATGACCGATACGCTTTGAAAGACGTATATATATGCAAAATTTATTTCACAGCGTCGTCGATCGTGTCACGACCACATGATGAAGATTTCTCCTCTTTTTTATTCTCTTCCTCTTCGTCTGCTGACCAAACATCCATGTATGATTCTCCTTTAAATGGATGCTCGCGAAGCCAATTTTTTATTTGGAAAGCCTGGCGCATTGCACAATGCGAAGACGCTGTATCATTTATCATAGCGTGTCTGAAGCATTTTCGCAAAAATTTCGGCATAAATGTGTACGATGGGGCGCCCTCCTCATCCTCCAGGTTGGAAATTTCACGACTCGTGATATCGCAAAGAAGTATAGCCTTCTCGTGACCACGCGTATAGATGCGTCTTGATTTTCGCGAAATTTCACGCAAGTTAGCGTATACCTGTTTACAGCTCACATCGCCCTCGTACCACTCCATACCGTGAAAATATTTCGAGAGAAAATTATTCTGGCTTCTCGATTGCTGTGGTAATTCGGCAAAGTGACACGACGGTGCAACGATCCAATGAGCAGAGTACGATCTATCCACTGCTACCACAGCAATTTCTTTCGGAATAAATTCCGAGTCTTTACCACGCATTCCCTGTATATCCACGACGATATCCATTTTCACGTCTAATCCGTACAGATGACCGAGTTCGACTGATTAGTTACTCGCGGACACGCTTCTACGTGTCTTAACACGAAATAATTTTATGCCGACATCAGCACATTTTTCGCTTATCCGGTAAAATCCACCATTACCTGCCGAGAGGCATCAATTTCAAGGACATTATCATATTCCGCGTAGACTACACAATTTATCGTTGAAGCAAGCGCATCCTCAAATCGTACCTCTATTCTCACACTACCGTGCTTTATTAAATTCCAATGTGTATTGCTGTTCGCCGAAAGATCGGGTGTCAAATCAAAAGCAAACAGACAGTATCCATCGCGATAATTATTGCGATCGATCGAATTACCATCGTTCAAGAAATGTATTCCAGTTCCCGAAAACAACGTTTGAAAAGCATCCACATATAGATGATTTTTCGTGAAATCAGGTTGTAACGGTTTCGAAGGTATTTGAGCACCATCTACATACAACGAGAGATAATTTATCTTGTAATTTTGGAAATTGAACGGATTCATACTGAAGTCACCGTTAAACGCTTTGTTATCGACAAAACCGATAATTATACGCTTCGGCAACTGACCTAACACGACATTGTCGATAGTCTCTCCATGAACACCCGAGTGTATTGAAACGGCTTTTACCTCGACTCTCGTAAGAGGATATTTAGCCGTAGATTTTGCCAGAGTTCTAGCATGTGAGAGCAGCACACCAGGAGCTATTTTTGTTCTACGAACGAGAAGCGATGTCTCGAGAATCTTTAAGCCGCATTGACCATTCTTTGTATCCCCCACAAGACAAAATGAATCTCTAGACCGAACCAGCCGTAGGCGCATCTCGACACCGTTTAATAGGAACCGCTCCTGATTAAATATATCGCAATGCAGATGACCGAGCAAGTCTACAGTTTTTTCGACATTTAAAAATTGTTTTCTCTTCACAAGCCCCGTATTTTCCGATGTTATATCATCCATTTTTCCAGGTGTATCGTCGTACCAGAGAACGCTCGTGAGAAGCGAATTTTTTGCTGCTGGACCGTTATTCAAAAGTATTTCGATGTACGCTCGATAAGCGTAGGCGTTATTTGGAGGTGAAACTAATTTTTGATTCAGGTATACATCCACCTGATTAAACATAGAATGCAAGAGATTGTTTACAGGGCCGGCACTTACTTTCGACGATGTGCCCACGGCAATTTCCGTAATGGTAGGAGATGTTATTTTCACTCTCAGACTAAGCATAGTATGCGCGAGATCGATATACTCATCACCCTGTCCGGGAATAACAAATTCAATCGGTGAATCATCTGTTAGCGAAGATATTGGTTTGTAATACACCCAATTGGAGCCTTCGATAGTAGTTTGCGTCGGTGGGAGTGAAAATAATTCAAGTTCCGATTTAAGACACTCGCACGAGTGCGCACGTAGAAAAGCCATCTTGTTTCAGCTATCCAAAAATATCTGCAACCGTTCGTTGACGAGTCTTCTTCTTCTTCTTATTGTTCTTATTATTCTTCTTCTTTTTTATTGTTTTTCTCTTTATTACACTTTTATTTTTACGAGAGATACGTCGTGGTTTACGTTCGTTCGATGAATGAGGAGTACGTGAAATTTTGCGCTTTTTATAACCAGACCCCCGCATGAGAGTGTCAATTTTTTCAGAGGCTTTGCGTTTGAGATTACTGCCTGATTCTCGCGCTCTCTCGCGAATAGCATCTTTCACAGCTATATTTCTATCGAGGATATCACCGGCTACGTTTACACCAGCGCGCAACGCCTCTTTTCCAACTGCTTTAGCGCCCTTCTTTAAAAGTGGTAACACTCGACGAAACAGGCCCCCGAGAAAGCTACCGATACCGTGTCCTCGCTGATTAGGTGTTCCGATATAAACATGGCTAATACCGCCGTACCCGCGACGACCCCATCCGTGCTGCACACTGTCAATATCATCCATAGTGGTGTAATCAATCGTGGGACCTTTTGAAATGTAGTGTCACAGTCAACGTTCCCTGCTCGAATGGTATAGGATCCCCAAATTCGTCTCTTATATCGATCTCGATAGTGTGTAAATTATTGCGCAAGAGAGGTATATATCGTGGCGTTGAAAACGATTTAATTTTTATCGAACCATACGGACAGTCATCAGTATCAATGGGAACAACTCGTAAGAGGGGTGTTTGTACATCGCCTGTAATATAGCTCTCGCAGATATCTGTGTATAAAAACATGCTGCCCGGTATAGCACCGGTGAGAGATGCAGGCCTCGACCCTGTGTATTCGCAATGCGGTTCTATCATTACGGGGCTACAAGCCTCTTCCGAGAATCCTAGTAGCCTTGCGATAGCGGGCGATACGCGAAAGTCGTGGTAGCGTAGATCGTCGCATACGCGTGCCACTTCGACCTGCCCGCTCGGAAGCGATTTAAAGCGCAAATGATCGGCCACGTGAGGTAGCTGATTTATACTCTCCAAAAGAGCGTCTATAGAGCGATATACACCAGGTGCTACTTGGTCTCTATCAACGCTCCTCGTGTTAAAAGATTTAAACCCGATAAATCATAATCACCATCCTCAAAAGTTACGAGATTTTCTACAGTAGGAACATGTAAAAGAGTCATCGGATAAGCAATTTCCACAAGAGAAACAGCCCATTCTCCGTGCAGGCGTATCTGACGCGGTAGTTTTGTAATAAATTTCGTCGTCGTATTATCCGGAAAATACTGCATACTACTGTTGCTCGGTAGTACGACAAAGAAAGAGCTATCCTTGGAGCTCATATTTATCACGGACGATGATCCCGAGCGTTCTTCTTCTTCTTCTTCTTCTTTGTCCTCTTCTTCTCTTTCGTCTTCTCAGATGACGGAGGCACTCGTACTCGTGATAATTCTGCTTCGTAGAAAATACCGTCGATAGTCTCGTTATTCAGATCGTGTAAAATATACATGAATGGCTCTCGATTCAACGATATTCGTTGAATCTTGAATAATTCGTTACTCCAACCACGCTCATATCCTTTCACGAAAGCTGCTTTAGCTGTACTGATACGTATCAAGTGACCGACGCTGTATTTAGGCTTTTTAATTTTTTTCGCGTTACGCTCGTAACGCCGTGCTAAATTGCCTCGGGCTATAGAGGCATTTTCGAAAGTTACTTCGCTCGGAGGAATACGCGTTCCGCTGTGTCTAGTGTGATTATAAGCATATAAAAAATGTTGTAAAACATCGATGTAACGCTTATTTCGCGTGTATGTAAAGTAGCGCCACATTCGCTCTTTTATTGTTCGATTAAAGCGTTCGGCAATCGAGGCTTTTATATCAGGGTTACGAGCAGCGCGAAAATCGATATTCTTTTTCTTGAGAATTTGCTGAAACGGTGCGCCGATAAATTCTTTGCCTCGATCAGTTTGCAATTGTTGCGTGCGACGATTGTTACTGCGCGCGAGTATGCGTGTGAGACCGCGGGCCACGTTTGCGCTCGTTTTGTCACGCAAAGCCTCGACCCACGCGTATTTGCTCAACACATCAATAACAACAAGCAGATACGCGTACCCATCGTTGTACGTGGCTATCGAGCGAAGATCAGCTAAATCAGCCTCCCATACATCGTCTATATTACTCACACTGTACGTACGACGGGGAAATCGTCGTCGTACGAGGCGATGCATGTTATATGAATCCTGTGTCTCGAGCCATGGTAAAACATTTTTTCGCGCTACTCTACGATCCACCTGGGCCAAATTTTTTGCTCGAGAATAGGAAGCAGGATGAGCGGTGTCATAATAGATTTTTTGAAGAATTTTCATAATTTTAGCGATGACCAGTTAAATGGATGCTTTTTCTTTTTCTTTTCTAACTGTGTGGGTGGTCGATATTCTACTTGTGCAAAGTTTTGCAATTGTTCGTCCTCTTCTTCATTCCCCTCCTCCCCCTCGATGATGTCATTTTCAGCCGTGAGCATTAAATCTGTTTGAGTGTGCGGTCTCGGCCTCGTCGTCGTTGTTGTTGTTGTTGCTACCGTTGCTGCTGCTGCTGCTACTATCGTTTTCGCGCGGTAAAATAAGACGCCGCTGTGGTGTCGACGATGATGTAGGTGTATGCTCGTGTAGTAACGCGGGGTTACCGATAAATTCACGCGGCATCTGTATCGCTCGCAGGAGTTTGGCAAAGTGAGATCGTCCGATGGGTTTCGCGCGTTTTCTAGCTCGCATAGCATCGTTAACAAGATCAACGATATTGGAATTTGAAATTCTTCTGCCGTCTATGGAAACAACGCCGTTACGATCCTATGTCATTTTTTTACCAACGGCGCTGCGATGCAAATTGCGAAGCAACGATATTGCTTTAGATTTAAATTTTTTTGGTACGCTATCGATAATAAGTGTGTCATTGAGCCGCGATTTAACTGTGTTCATTAAATCGTCGTCGGATTTATTCTAGTGGCTATCGAGTATTGCTACTTTTCGTTTTGATGAAATATTCGGTACGGCATTATCGTACTCGACCATGTGAAGATAACGCTGTAAAACCTGTTGGTACGCTATCCACTTCTCTCTCTCGCTCTTGTACGAGTGAGAGTTTAGAATTTCACTCAGCTCAGAGTCGAGGCGCGGTAATGGCGTACCGGTAGTCTGTACGGAAGGCAACGGGTCTGCACTAGTAGTAGTAGTAGTAGTAGTAGCAGCAGCGGCAGTAGTGGCGAGTCCAGCGAGACGATGTATGTTATCATGAGGAATAAGTACCATCTTTCTGGCATATTATATGTCTCGCGTAGGCCAAGACAGGCGCAAGAAGCAACTTGAGAAATCCGACACAGTGCTCGACGATGATCTTCCTCTTACCGCTCCAATTTCCCCTTTTAGCGGCTAGTCGCCGAAGAATTGTCGCGTGCCTCCGAAGATGATTCTTTTGCACGTTGTTCAGACTAACGTTTCCCTGTAAAACGTTTAGAGCACACTCGCATATATAGCGTACAAGCGCTACATCTGCTTTGCGCAAAATTGCACGTCGTTGCTCTTGCTTCAGATAACACAACGCTTGCAATATAATTATCTGCTTTTTATCGAGAGGTCCGCGCAACGCCATTACAAGCGCATTACTGGTACATCGCGCGAAGCATCGCGAACTTTTATTGCTTTTTGAGGCACGTAAACGTAATGGTAATGGTCATCGGGAAATATACAAGCGCGAAATCGACAATTATCAGGCGTCGATTGTTTCAAGTCAAATAATAGATAGCCGTGCAAAAATCGCGGATTCTCGAGACATACCTGGCGGGCTAGGTGCTGAATTTGCGCGCGATCGCTCGGATTTTTGAAGACAACGATATAATTAGCGTTTAAGGAGATATCGCGCTGCCCGTGACCCTGATGGAAGAGATTTTGCGTGATGAAAATGACACTGAGATTTTTATGATAGCTACCCTTGGTGAAAAGATCGACCACAGTATTGTTGGATGCCTCGCGCATTAGATCGTCAATGACCACAAGTTTAGGTCTTGCGTCATTCGAGTAGTCTACTGCTTGCGGTAAACCCTCGCGAAATTCGATTTTATCACCGTACTCTGAATACCCGGACTGCCACTCTGAGTAATAAAAAAGTATACGCTCGAACGGGACATCCGTCATTTCGCGCATGTATTTAAAGAATTTTTTTACAAAATATGTTTTACCACATCCCGTAGGACCGCTTATCACAGCTGTCCACGGATGTTTCCAACGTGTATCCATATCGACGAGTGTCTATCAAAATCAATCAGCAGACTCTTAAATAAGCTTATACCGCGGCTGCGGCTGCGGCGGCGGCGGCGGCGATCCCGCGGCATCAGTTATTTTCGCGGCCTTAAAGAGCTGATAAGACGCGGAGCGCCTGCACTAGCTGATGAGGCGCGGGCCCGCGGTATGAGCTGGCGTTTACGCTGTATGTATATTAAATAACGATAATTTTTATATTTCTCACAAATAAAGCAATATTTTTATTTCACTATGCATACATCTCTATATACAAATTTTACGAATCATCAAATTCTAAACAACAATATTATATCCACGGATGTAGCACTAGAAAGCCAGAACAAAAGGAAACACTCGATAAGAAAGACGGGACAAAAGGAATCAACGATGAGAAAGTCAGCCCAAAAGGGAACGGTAGAGAGATAGCAGCTACTGTTACGAATATCAGCACAAAAAAAACGATCCGATAACGGTTTTATACAAAATAAATCAATTTTTTTCAATGTATTGTACACGGTAAATATGTTACATGAAACTAGACAAAAAGATTATTTTTAAATATCGCGAATTCACCCGTAAAACTATATACTTTTTTGCGTTATACAAATTAGCGTATTTCACAATAGCCATACGGTACAGTAGCGTACAGCCCGTGCCGTTTTCGCTTCGTGTTAACAGGCTGGCATGATTTCGTTTCTTTACGCGTTACTACATGATGAAATTCCGTACGTCGAATAGCGTCGAATTTTAAAATAATAGGTACGCTCCTTGCTCCTGTCACGAAAGATCGTAATGCGTTATAATTTACGTGACGGCTATTCGCAAAGTTTAGCGTGATACCCTTCACTTTACATTTTTCAATAATCGTACCGTCGGGTTTACGAACAAGGTATGCGTAAAATTTTGGTCCACCCGAAACGAACGAAGTTATATAACTACCAGGCCCGTATTCACTTAGTTCATCCGTAAGATCTCCTAGAAATTGACCGATTGGCGGCTCATACTCGTTACCACCGGGATGGCTCACGTAAATACAGGAGTCCGTATCGCAGTACAATATTCGTCGCCCGAGCCCCTCAAGATAACTGTATAATTTTAGGCGTGCCTGTGCCGTCGTGTATGCTGCAATCACGGCGTTTGATGTCGGCGATGGTTGGATAGCATCGCGGTTGCTCACATTGTTTACATACATAATCTTGTGATTAACCGGTAGCATCCCCGTCACCTCAATCTCCGGACTCGTTAGTAAATTCATTAGCTCCGCGCGCGTGAAAACGATAACGGTTTTCGTGAGATTCTCTCGTTGACCAAACTTTCCCCAGAATGAATTAATAGCCAATTTCGCTAGTGAACGTAAGCCCGGATTTGGCTGCAAAGCACTTCGCTCGAGATATACACCCTCAGACTCCTTGTGCAATGCTATAAAACGCTCTATTGCTTCCTCGTCATCGTTACACTCTGTTGGCAGACCACTCGCCTCCTGTTTTATTTTTAGGAATGTATCGATGTACTCGGCAAAATGACCGCCTCGTCGCGTTGTCGAGTCATACTGCGTAACAACGTATTGCCAAATTTCATAGATACGCGTCACTTTATATCCGAGCGACACAGCTTTTCTCAGTTCGTCCACGACCCATGTGCCGTCAAACGCTCGCTCAGTCGTGTCATCGTGTGTACAAACCTCGGGTGTGTCCATATCTGTACAGCACGTTCTACACAGGGGGAACAGTAGTTTCCCATGCATGCGAACAGGCAGTACGGGTACATACAAATCGCGCGGTGCCAGCACGGTACACTTCACGAGACACTCGACGACACTTAGATCGTTTTCAAGTCCTACGAGTTCTCGACACTCGTCGCCTACGTACAATTTCGGGTGTCCCACGGGATATTTTCCATTCTTACATACCCACGGATACAGCGAGCAGACATCCACATAGCGTATCTGCTCTCCGTTCGCGACGTCGTACAAGCTTACAAAATTTTCCGTTCGACCGCCAAAGAATGCATCGCGTGGTTCGAGAGGCGCCTGCATGACCATGGCGTGATTTTTAACGTATATCGACATTTCCTCGTTATTCTCGAGAAATCTGTCAAAATCGCATTCCCATATTTCTGTTAGAGTGTACCCTTTTGATCTGATTCGCCCGGAAATAAGAATGGTACGCTCGTATCGCTCATCCATTGTATCGCCGAATTTAGTTCGAGCATCTCTATTCACGCGATAACATCGCGGACAACCGTGCCAAAAGCAGCCATGAAATTGTAGAACGTGATGGACCCCCGCATCCACGTAGTAACCGTCCACGGCCGGTAGGCCGGCCGGAGGGCGATACTCTCTCGTGCGTCCAGCATGAGCGATAACGCAGTTGAGCTCACGCTCGAGCTATACGAGCCATACGACGGCCTTGCGCGATTGCTTATCGCCCCAGCGATATCCTCCTGGTGGTAACACCGCAATGCGTCCTTTCTGTAGAAAATTCTTTCGAAATACTCTCATACATGCTGATGCTATCGTGCATGCTTCTGTAAAGGGGCACACGCTCCCACAACGTATAAGTAACTCTCGAAAAGCTAAACACGCTCGTCTCAAAACCGTAACATCTGTACGACAATATTGCACAAATTGCGTCGCAAAATCAAATTTATAATCTACGCGACTCGATTCTTCCTCATACCATTTTAAAAAGCGCTCGCGATCCGCTGAGAACATGGTATCGGGTGAGTAAAAATGCAAAGCCGGCAGAGGACCTGAGTAATTCTGATATTCCGGTGTGTTGAATAAATGGGGAATGTACCTTTTGCCACCCCATCAGCGAAACCAAAGGCCTTAGGTAAAGCGCTAAGAGCCATGGGTAAGTAGTTTAGACTATCGAGAAAAACGACATCGCCAATTTTCATCGAGACAATCTTCGTACCGTTCATAATCAGAGAGGGCAGCTGTGTTTTTTGCACCTCGATTAAATACCGTAGAATAAATTGTGCGTCGAAACCTCTAGCATTATGGGCGATGCAGATGGTCTTTTTATATTTTTGCGATAATGCCAATTTTACGAGATCCCCAACAGGATCATCGATAAACACGAATTCACGTTTACCGCAGTTAGCACAATCTGTCTCCATATCTGTGATATCCAGATATGCCATACATACGCATTGTGCGACACATAAATTCGGCTCGTGAATTCGTGTCGATTTATCATCATGCAATTGCGCGTGTTGCTGCGTCTCAAAATCATAAAATAAAAATCTCGTGGAAGACTTGTCTTTTTTCTTCTCCTTTTGCGCATCTGATTTCTTAAGAGGTGCTATAAAACATGCATGCGTAGTCGGCCGCGTTTGTTTGCATGTAGCACAAAACGATATACCACATACATGCATCTTTTTATCTGTGGTTTTAATCATACGCGAGCAGCCTCTACAGATTTTCAATGCGTTACAGACGCTGTACCGTCTATATTTACGAGACGTGATACCCGCGGAGCCCTCACTCTTGTGATGAGCGAGGCAAAAAGCACCAAAGAACGAACGATTACAGTCTGCGCAATACTCAGGCTGAGAGTCTCTATTACCGTTGCAATAAGTGGATTTACATCGAGCACATTGATAGCTACATCGATGCTCGAGTACTCGAATATACTCGGAATTACATTGCGTGCAGAACCCCCGACTACCTAGCGCACCGGCGAGATTTAATATCGGTTGATAGTGATGAGAACGCTCGTAATAGAGAATAAAGAGTGTATGATTAATTTTACCTGTTGCAGTGAGTACGTATTTTCGCCCATCGTACAGAGCCGGAACGCGTTTTCCGAAGGTGAGAAATTCATAAACAACAATTGCTATACCCTCGTGAACCAAGTACTCCTGAAAGAGCTGGATTTCGCGCGCACCACACCCCCTAGACGGTGTCGTTACCCCTGCATTACGTGTGAGCTCTATCGCCGCTGTATATTGCGCACCTCGAAGCGCGTTCCGAATTTGACACCATCGTCTGTGTAGCACACCCGCACGTATTTGACCGCGTTCGGCATGCGCTCGGGCAGTGACAAGGGATCGTTGTAGACACAAATTATCGCGATTACTTATGCGTAAAATTGACTTTTTTGCTATAGACTCGTGTGTAAGCCTAGTGCCCACACCGGCTACTTCGACGCCTCGTACTATACACGTCGTCATTCTACATGTACCAGCGTCTATTCGAAATTCGCGCGCGCTCTGAGCTACACTATTAATTAGTCGCCATATATCGTCGGGAACGATGTCACGAGCTGGTCGAAATGATAACCATACAGGTCCTTGCGCAAAAGACGGTACGCTCAGAGTCATACCCACATAATCATGTCCTTCGCACGATTCTGTAAGACGTGTGAGAACATCTCGTACACCTCCCTCGAACCATGTCAGATGATCGATACCGACCGGTGGCTGACGAAAATAAAAATCTGTCTCTCGACCCTGCATCCTAAAGCGTGAAAAATAACGTCTCTGCTCGTTGTCGATACCGAAACGTTCACCAGGAGGCAAAATATCACCACCCCGTGCAGCAGTCCTTCCATCGCCGGTCTGTCCACCTGCAGGCATAATTAAACCATTTATTAGAATTTTTATTTAATTTACTTTAAATTTTTGTTTGTCGCTGGCTATATACTATGCATATAATTCGTGTAACGTAAGAATTACAAACTTATATTTGCTTCTAGTCCTCGAATCCGTCGACTGCACCCGGGAACCGCCGACGCATTTCGTAAACCAACTCGATTGTCGGCGGTCTCGGCACAGTGAATTGTGCAAAGCGAAAAACGTTTGGGTCCGTCTCGTTCCCTGCTTTTTCATTTTACTATTATTATCCGCGTAATTTTTTTATTTTTGTCAGCGCAGTTGTAATATTAAAAGCTTACCTGAATCTACAGGGTCCTCCTCCTCTTCCTCCTCCTCCTCGTCGTCATCGTCTACGTCTTGCTCCTCCTCCTCCTCTTCTTCTTCTTCTTCTTCTTCTTCTTCTTCTTCTTCTTCTTCCTCGCTGTATGTATTGCTGTTGGCATCATCGTTTGAACTGTATTGTCGCGATGGGCCTGCGACGGATTTATCTGGTTCTCTCGAGGGGCCTGCCATGAAAAGACCGTTTGTAGGTTTATAACCGCAGAATGGCTCGGTAAAATTTATCCAGCGATTCCCTACGGTGCTGTGGCCATCGTTGTCCCTGCTATGATCATCTGAATCGGTTCTACCCTGCTCATCGAAATCATAGGTGTCGGATCCCATTTCTGCGTCCTCATACCGTCGAACTATATAAAAATCTTATGAAATAAAGGAAATAAAATAAAAGTAATTAGCGCTGTATATTACTTACGTCTTTCATTGAGTGTGGGTTGCAGAGCAGTCTCATTCAGCCAACCTCGTCGACGAATAACACGCACCACCGAATTAATAATTATTTGATTATCAAACAATCCAATATTATACGCGTCAACTAAATCGCGCTGATGACACTCGCACAGCATACCGCGAATTTTACGAACAACCGCCTGTGTCGGAAGTTCCCATAGGGTGATCTGTAAATTTCTTCTACCCCAGCGCGAACGCAACGACGGTCTACGCTTCAATATAAACTCTATCAATTTTCTTATCAATGAGCGCTTTACCACTCTGACCATGATTGTGCTGTTAGAGTAGTAGTAGTAGTAACCACAGTAAATCAGACAATTAACTAGAGAATTTTCAAAGCGGCTCACTTTTATATATATTCCTTTAACAAGCTCTCTCTCTCTCTCTCTCTCTCTGCATATACTGCAACGATGTAATGAATACGACTAACCAAGAAGATGGCCGCACGCGATCGCTTTACAAAAGCAAGACCTAGGGAAATATTTAGCGATGATGATGTACTTAGTTATCGAGTTTCGCTGATGAAAGTCATATTGTTTTCATCTAATTTCAAGGCACTTGGCCATGAGGAAAATCATCAAATTTCACCGACGAATATTATCTGTATGTCAATGTGTGCGTGTGCGCATAAGTGTGCGCGAGTATGCAAGAGTTTTGGGATATATCTGCTGCTGTTACTAGGCTGTTGAGGAGAATGCGACAAATATCAAAGCATATTGGCTAGCAATTTTCAGGCGTATGATTTGCAGTATCAAAAGAAGAGGCAATGCAGTTAGGTGGTGGGGGCAATCTGTATAAAACGGAGTATGAACACCACCGACGATTCATTCGAAAAGTTACAGTCTACAGGAAAGCAATAAAAATGGCAAATAACGGTGCTAAGCCTCATGCGATATCGCAGTATATAGCGAACCCCGTTATGTACGGTTTAAATAAATCATTTGGTAAAATAATCGTAGCCGGGTTCGAGTTGAACTCTACGTGTACGCTTACACCGGTGGTGAAAATATTGTCGAATACTTTTACCGGAATTACACTCGGTGCGGACGAGTGGCGAGTGTTTAAAAGTGATTTTTCTCGCGTACAACAATATTTCGAAGCTCTTGGGACTGATGCCGAGAAAATGTGTAATACCCGCATAGAGCACACAACGCATTACACACTTTTGACCTCGTGTTACCAGCACAGAGCTGTGTCATTTGGTAAAATAAGTGGTAGCGCTGATGAGGAATACGAGAATCAAGAGGAATCTGGAGAATCGAAACGGAAACGCTTCCGAAAATACTCTCCAAACATTGTTCTTCAGCGGTCTACATTTGATATGCTCGTCGAAATAAGTAGAAGAATTGATATTCATATGCAAGTTCTAGAGAGCAAAAGTGAAACGATTCAGAGGTGTATGAACGAGGTGGTATCATATGTCCGTGAAAAGATAGTTGTCAGTGAAATGCCTCGTGCAGTAGCGTATGAGATCATCGGTTCCAAGGACTTCTTTGAAGAAGCGCTCGAACACATCGCGATCTTGCTAACGCCAGAGGATACGGAGTTTATGAAAATTATTTTGTCCGAAATAATTGTGCTGTTTCGTGATCATATCGCTGATCATGCATCGGGTGTTGCGTTGCGAACGCAATAATTCTACGTATGTGCAGCTATTTGTGATAAAGAAACTGTTGTAAATAATTGTATATAGTGTACATTTAACTCGAAATATTATAAAGTATACATCGATGTCAGTCACAGTGAGAGAGAGAAAGAGAGAGAGAGAGAGACAGTCGTAAAACCGAAGCATCAGCAAAGGTCTGCGCTAGAAAGAAGACGGATCGCGCGTCTCTGTTTTATTAACACAGCAGATCATGGAATACGTGCCAATGTCGATTAGCAGCAAAGCAGCGGAGCTTGGTAAGTAAAAAATATAAAATAATTTTAAATCATGTGATATTTATTTTTAATTAAAAAAATAATGTTTTGCAGAGCGAGCAGCCCCTGCATATGAGCCAACACCGAGGGTTCGTTATTCGTGTCATGGAGGGCGAGAGGAAGATAGAGCTAACTTCGGGAAAGAAAAGTGCCACCCGACATCCTCATCCGCAGTTGTCGTCGGTGGCAGAAGATCATCAACGCTGCCAACTTTGTATAATGAGTCCTGGCATATCAGGTAAGACAATATCGATTATTCTGTACACGATGTTTTTTATTGATCAGTGCGCTCAATTAAATAGTTGTTTCGTTCTTTTTTTCAGAACTACACTATGATGAGAACGTCCACAGCGAAAAATAATTTAAAAGCAATATTACGAGTGATAATACAAATTAATTCCATATAGCGATAAAAATAAAATTAACGGTGAAGGAATCTCCGAGCGTGGATGACCGTGTTTGCAGGGCTGTTGCATACGACGGTAAATGTATAAAGTGCTTTCCATAAAATATTGGTTAATTTAAAAATATCTGATCTTACTGTGTCTCTTATTTTTATAGCATAATAATTAAAGTCTTTCTCTCTCTCTCTCTCTGTGAGGGAACATATTCTATATCTTTTACTGCAGAGCAAGCACTTTGCGAGGAGCATAGCGCAGGGCTATGCATGCTCGAAAACCTCTTTCGTTGCATTCAAAGTGATGGATACCTAGTTATGATTCATAGGAGGCTGTTATCTTTATGCCCGTGATACTCTCTAGTAGCGTCTCAAGCATTTAGTCTGTCTTTGGCATCCTGTTTGGAAACAATAAAAAGCAAAATGTATCCACGATACGGCAAGGAGATTTTAAGCGACGCGTTTTGGTGCCGATTAATGTTTGTCGAGAGTGTAATGAGTGTGTTTCTGCGTACGCAGGAAATGTGCGATGCATACGACGAGCTGGAAGAACTCCTACGTAGTGTGTATTTAGTGGAACGTCGTGGAAGATCCATTGAACTTGGGGAGTTGCATATCGGCATGTCCTGTATTGTGCCTCGTTTCAATAACGTTGTCCGCGCGGAAGTGGTTTACCCGGACTTTGATGGGTACTGCGAGGTGTTGTTTTCCATATACGGACTCGACCGCGTGGACGTTGCAGGTATCGAGCAGCTCGTCGAAGAAGCGTGCGGTGGAGATGACTTGATCGCTGTCATGATGCGACCTCTTGCGACGTTCGCTTATCGAACGGTGAACGCGTGGATGTGGCGGCGTTTATTATAGAAGCCCTCGGTGATGAGATAGATATCGGCTACGATATCGATGCCGTGGACGAGGGCTTTGACGAGGACATAGTAATGAATTAAAGACGCTGTGCATGTGTATGTGTGTGTGTGTGCGTGTGCGAGAGAGTACATTCGAGAGACAGGAGTTTAAAATCGCTTTGGCAGGAGGGTAGATGCCTACAACAGCTGCGGTGGTGGTGAGTACATAATTTTATTCATTTTTCCAAGTATGTGTACACCTTTGCTCCATCCTACTCTTATCTCTACTCTTCCTTGTTCACCAAGGTACCCACACCACCTCACTTTACCATCTCCACGTTACCGACACTGGTCAAGCAGAGTGGGTAGCGCGGCGGTGGAAAAGTGAGGTGGTGGGGGTAGCCGCGTGGTAGGGGAAGGAGTGGGGATAGGAGTGGGATGGAGCAAAGGTGTACACATACTACTTATGGGTAAAGCCCGTAATTTGTCATCAACTGAACGAAAACTAATCGTGTCTCTACGGAAGCAAAATGAGACATTTTCTTCAATTGCAACTCAAATGAATCGATCAGAAACTTCTTGTAAGCAAGCGTGGTACAAGTTTGTGAAGACTGGGGACTATTTTGATCGACCAAAAAACGGTAGACCGCGGAAAACCACGCCAACGCTGGATCGTCGGATTCATCGATTAAGCGAGAGAGATCGTTTTCGTTCAGCAGTCGATATCAGAGCTGAAATATCCAGTAATAATAATGCACAAATTAGTGTAAGAACTGTCCGAAGACGATTAGACGAATTCAATTTGAAAGCACGAAAGCCACGGAAGAAGCCGATGCTCAGTAAAAAGAATAAAAAATTACGACTGCAATTTGCTAAGGCTCATCGGCATTGGACAAGTGAGGATTGGCAAAATGTGCTATTTTCGGACGAATCCAAATTCAACCGAATTTGTTCTGACGGGATTCTGTATGTAAGACGTCGAATTGGCGAAGATTTAAATCCTCGATGTGTTTTACCGACAGTTAAGCATGGAGGTGGAAACGTAATGGTGTGGGCATGTTTTTCTCGCAATGGTCCTGGACCAATACGCCGAATTAATGGAATCATGGACCGTTTTCAATACTTGGATATATTGAAAAATACTATGTTACCGTATGCCTACGAAAATATGGGTGATAATTTTATTTATCAACAAGATAATGACCCAAAGCTTACGGCTCGGGTAGTGAAAAGTTTTTTCAAGATGAAAAAATCACTTTATTACCGTGGCCGTCGCAGTCGCCGGATTTAAATCCAATTGAAAACTTATGGTGTACCATAAAAAGAAGGGTTCAAAGAAATAAACCAAAAAATTTAGACGATTTGTACTCTTTGGTTGAAAAAACGTGGAATGAAACAACTGTGGACGACTGCAAAAAATTAATTGATTCAATGCCTCAAAGATGTGCTCATGTGATAAAAAATAATGGACTGTGGACAAAGTATTGAAGGGAGGAAAATATCTGTATATTTTCTACCAAAAAATATATTTTTACGTATAGTCTTAAACTTTTGTCCCCGAAGATATCAAACAAATTTATGTTTTCTTTGTTTATTGTATCTAATGTTGTTACGCGCAAAATTGAATTTATGTAATAAATATATGAATTAATGATTAATTAGCTGATACAAAAAAAATCCACTGAGTCAATTCGTTTCATAAAAAAATCAACGATTACTTTTTTTTTCCTGTCCGTCTTAAACTTTTGTCCGCTACTGTATATGTCCTAAATACGCGACTTCTCTTTTAAAAAATTCGCATTTATCTGGTTGTAATTTTATATTTGCTGCTTCTAATCGTTTAATTAATTCGCGATATATATTCTCGTATTCTTCGAGATTGTAGGCATAAATGACAATATCGTCCAAATAAACAAATAGTCCTTTCCCGAGAAGCCCACTTAGTGTGAGGTCCATTGCTCTTTGAAACGTCGGAGGGGCATTCCGAAGGCCGAACGGCATTCTGACGAATTCGAAATGGCCACGTGGCGTAGTAAATGCGGTCTTATGACGATCTTCTGGAGAGACTACTATCTGATGGAATCCTGATGCTAAATCGAATACAGAAAAGTATTGTGCACCGCCTAATTGATCTAATATATCGTTGATATTGGGTATGGGGTACGCGTCGGCGATCGTTTTTTCGTTCAGCGATCGGTAATCGAACACGACTCTCCATTTTTTATTACCCTGAGAGTCGGCTTTCTTGGGAACGGCCCAGACAGGACAATTGTATGGCGAGGTAGAGGGTATTATTACTCCTTTACCGAGCATATCCTCTATTTGCTTGCCTATTTCTTCTTTAGTACATTCTGGCCATCTGTATCCTCGAGTATTTATAGGAAGATCATCGGTAGTAGGAATGCGATGTTGCAATATAGTGGTGCATGTCAACGTATCTCCTGGGATTTGATATAAATGTGCGCTTTCCTTTAAAAGCGTCTCGATACTTGCTTTTTCTTCTTCGTTCAATTCAGCGAGTCTTAATAATTCTTTAATTGGAGTATAGCGGTCGATCATTACCGATTCTGATATTACGTAACATGAATTTTCGCGAATGAAAGGTTGAATTTTGCGGGTGATATTAGCTATACTAAGTTTTTGTGTTAACGAAACGTTCATGATTTTATACGTTTTCGGACTATATTTCTCGCTTCTCAAACGTGTATCTTTAACTTTAATATTTTGTATAATATTTTCCTTTTTTGACGGTTCAAGTGTACAAATTGTTCGTAAATTGGTCGGGTCTTCATAATTTTCAAAATTGACAGTTTGATCGCAATGGTTTACAGGCACGAAAGGTTCAACAGGTTTCTCGCAAAGTACTTCTTTATTTTCCATCGTTATTTCTTCTTTTATTGACTCTGATGCTTTGGTAAAATCTGAATAATTGATTTTTACTCATTCAATTGTTTCAATGTTTCTATTCTCTCGGAGTATTTGTTCTTTGGTTGACTTTCTAAATTCCTCATTGTAATTATTAATATCATCAAAGGGTTCTGTCCTTTCCATCGGCACAGATATCCCTATAAAATCTGGATCAAGTTTTCGCATATCTCCAACAAGTTCTGTCCGTTCAGTCGGCACAGTTACGTCTGTGAAGCTCGAACAACCCGCATAATTAACACAATTAGACTCGCTATCTCTTGCCGATATTTTAGTTTTTATTGGATTTGAATTAACGACGTTTTCTTCTTGAACAAAATTTTCATATACTTGAGAAGATTCTGTCCTTTCCATAGGCACAGATTTTGCCGAAAAATTTGAGCTGAGCTCCCTTAATTCTCCAACGACCGCTGCCCGTTTCGACGGCACAGACACCCCTGTGGAGCCAAGGCAAGTCTCCTCATTAACACAGTTTACTTTCGTCTCTATCGAATTCGGATAGACAACGTTTTCTCTAGATACAATAATCTCTACAGGTTCAATAGAAGTGCTCTCCTTGCTCGAATCCGACGTACAAAGTTCCGTAAGATTTCGCGAACTAGACTGCAAATTTTCAACTTGATATCCTATTTTTACTTTACCAATTTCTTAACTTGATTTTTCATTTTTCGCACGATTTTCGTAAGCTTCTTCAATAATTTCTGAACAATTTCTTATTTCTTCCTTTATATTTTTTTTCACAAAATCGACCATAGAATCTCCGCGGGGTAGTGTCTCTGACAAGAACGCATTCTTTCCCGTCGGAATGAATTTTTTTCCAATATTTTCACTTGAATTGATTTTACCTTTATTAGTTTCATGACTCAGTCCGTCCGAGGACTTATTTTCTTATATTAATTCAACTTTACTTGTTACCTGTTGTTCCTTTTTCGTCTTTGAATCGTCAGTAGATTCTCTTATTCCTGTACTGTGAGTTAATTCCTCCGATGACATTAACTCTAGTACTGGTACCTGGACTTGAACCGAATACCTATTGCTATTTGTCACATAAATGTAAGCTTTACCATTATTATTAATAACAAACCCGCTTTCTATGTTTATACCTTAACCTGCATCCAGGGGAGGTAGATAACCTTCCCATAAATCCAAATTCTTTACTCTCACGAAGCACAATTTGGTGGACTCTGCAGGGATTACAATAGTTTCCTGAGTTGCAAATGGTATTCTTATATTCTGCGTTTTCAATTGTCTTTTCTCATAGTCAATTTTCACGCGATTGCCGTCAAGGTATTCCGAACCCAATATACCAGCTTCCTTTATGGGGAAGTTATTATCTACAATATGGAAAGTAGCGAAACGTCCGAAGGCTTGTATTGTAATATGACCCAAAGTAAAAATTGAATTTGTTGTTATTCCATTAAGTTGTAAAATTTCTCCGTGATTTATAGCAATATGTTCATTTACAAATTGTTTCTTTAAAATATTCGGCCCGGCTCCCGTATCAACCATAAGAGTGATAGGGGATATTACTTCCGATGTCGTTATCGTAACTGTCGGAACACTACTTTCTCGATGCAATTGTATATTAAAGATACGGACTACTCGCGGTTGAGAGTCGAAGCTGCGATTGAAATAGTACGGATCGGATGCATGTTTAACGGAGTCTCCCGGGGCGCACCCGTACTCGGAAGACCACTTCGGTTTCCCGAACTTCCATATGTTGCTTCGTTCTCCCTTCGAGCGGGACACTCGCGGATAAAATGACCGGGTTGTTTGCAATAAAAACATGGTCCTATTGAATTCATAGAATTATTATTGAAATTATTAATATTTCCGCGATTTTCCGATCGATTGTTATTTAAAGGCTGGGAATGGTTGTTATGATAAGGACAAATATGGGCCCCGTGGCCTTCTTTTTTACATATTTGGCACCGAATATTGCTAGGATTTTGGTATCGGAGATTGACTGGTACCTGTGTTTGCGGTAAAGACATTAATTTGGGGGGGACTGAGGGTGATTGAGGACATCTATTCGCTGTGTGTCCATGATTTTTACAAAAGTGACAAAACATCGATGTATTTCCCGACTCCTTCCTTTCAGGAGGAAAAATTTTATAACAACGGTCGGCAGTGTGCCCACGCTTATTACATTCCTGGCATATAGTGAGCGGTGGACCGTCAAAGACGGGTTTATTATTATTTGAAGGGGGGAAGATTTTAAGACATTTGTCAGCCGAGTGTCCTGTTCTTTTACAGATCTGACATATGATAAATGAAGGAGTTTCGAGGCTAGATGTATTGTTATTTGAAGGTGGAAAAATTTAAAAACATTTGTCTGCCGAGTGTCCAGTCTTTTGACAGATCTGACATAAGTTCGAACCTTTATCGACATTTCCCGTATTTTGTAACCCAACAACCAACGCTTGGCTATTCTTCTGAGTCGAACATTCTTTAGCATTGTGCCCTTTTTTATTGCATAACTGGCAATGCACTTCTTCGCTTGCTACCACGTGTACTCCTCGTTTCGCCTCGGGCTTAGGGACCCTTGGACTCGATGTTACTTGCTCACCGCTACGCAAAAAATCAATATTTTTTTACGATTTCTTTAGAAAGTTAAAAGTCGTCAGGTCTGGTTGCCTCATCAATTCTTAATGAATGAGTGAGGCAAGCAGAGTTGACAAAAAATAATTAAGGATTCGATTGTTAGAGATCTTTCTGAGATCGATAACACAGGGATCTAGGTGGCGCTGACACTAACCGGGTTGCGAACTACCAAAAATTTCCATCATAAAAAACTTGGTCTACAACATTGTCGCTTAAGATTTATCACTCTGAAGAAACATATGACCGCATACAAAAATGATTAATTAATTAATTAATCTACAAAACAAAGGTATACTACTTGACATTAAATAGAGATCGTGAATTGATGTCGCTAGAGCCGCGGTGGCGTAATTGGTAACGTACCAGGCTAGAATTCTGGAGTTCCCGGTTCGAACCCGGGCTGTGGCAATATTTTTTCACGATTTCTTTAGAAAGTTAAAAATCGTCAGGTCTGGTTGCCTCATTAATTTTTAATGAATGAGTGAGGCAAGCAGAGTTGAAAAAAAATAATTGAGGATTCGATTGTTAGAGATCTTTCTGAGATCGATAACACAGAGATCTAGGTGGCGCTGACACTAACCGGGTTGCGAACTACCGAAAATTTCCATCATAAAAAACTTGGTCTACAACATTGTCGCTTAAGATTTATCACTCTGAAGAAACATATGACCGCATACAAAAATGATTATTTAATTAATTAATCTACAAAACAAGAGTAGTACGTGTAGTTATGTCTGTCTTGTTGGTATAATGTGCTTCGTGAGCGAACCTTGCTAGCCTTAACCCCACTTACGCGAGGAGCTAAAACATAGGATTTCTTTCACTAGTGTAATCTGTTTTGTGAATGAGCCTTGCGATCCTTAACCCCACTTACGCGAGGAGCTTAAACATAGGATTTCTCTTCACTAGTGTAATGTGTTTTGTGAACGAGCCTTGCTAGCCTTAATCCCACTTACGCGAGTAGCTAAAACATAGGATTTCTCTTCACTAGTGTAATGTGTTTTGTGAACGAGCCTTGCTAGCCCCGAACTCACTTGCGTAAGGAGCTAAAACATAGGATCTCTCTTCACTAGTGTGATGTGTTCCGTGAACGAGCCTTGCTAGCCCCGAACTCACTTGCGTGAGGAGCTAAAACATAGGATTTCTCTTCACTAGTGTAATGTGTTTCGTGAACGAGCCTTGCCAGCCCCGAACTCACTTGCGTGAGGAGCTAAAACATAGGATTTCTCTTCACTAGTGCGATGTGTTTTGTGAACGAACCTTGCTAGCCCCGAACTCACTTGCGTGAGGAGCTAAAACATAGGATTTCTCTTCACTAGTGTAATGTGTTTCGTGAACGAGCCTTGCTAGCCCCGAACTCACTTGCGTGAGGAGCTAAAACATAGGATTTCTCTTCACTAGTGTAATGTGTTTTGTGAGCGAGCCTTGCCAGCCTTAACCCCACTTACGCGAGGAGCTGGAACATAGGATTTCTCTTCACTAGTGTAGTGTGTACTGTGAGCGAGCCTTGCCAGCATTAACCCCACTCACGCGAGGAGCTGAAACATAGGATTTCTCTTCACTAGTGTAATGTGTATTGTGAGCGAGCCTTGCCAGCCTTAACCCCACTTACGCGAGGAGCTGAAGCATAGGATTTTTCTTCACCAGTGTAATGTGTTTTGTGAACGAGCCTTGCTAGCCCCGAACTCACTTGCGTGAGGAGCTAAAACATAGGATTTCTCTTCACTAGTGTAATGTGTTTCGTGAACGAGCCTTGCCAGCCTTAACCCCACTTACGCGAGGAGCTGAAACATAGGATTTCTCTTCCCTAGTGTAATGTGTATTGTGAGTGAGCCTTGCCAGCCTTAACCCCACTTACGCGAGGAGCTGAAACATAGGATTTCTCTTCACTAGTGTAATGTGTATTGTGAGCGAGCCTTGCCAGCCTTAACCCCACTTACGCGAGGAGCTGAAACATAGGATTTCTCTTCACTAGTGTAATATGTTTCGTGAACGAGCCTTGCTAGCCCCCAACTCACTTGCGTGAGGAGCTAAAACATAGGATTTCGTTCACTAGTGTAATGTGTTTTGTGATGATTATGTTGTTAGTGATACGTGCGCGGGCAAATCTGGTTGCCCATGTGTTAGGTCGAAAAGGGGGTAGTTAAGGTAGGGTTTACAGAATGCTGTCTGCTGGTGTAAGCGAGCCGGTGAATTTGTTAAAGGTCTGTGGCAGAAAGAGCAGCACGTGCAGGTGGAGGTGCAATGTTATAAGCGGTGGATGGAGGTGAAGGATTCTAGTGATCGCTCGAGGGGGTTGTTAAGATGAGCAACGTAGGAGTGAATAGCAGAACTGTTTTGTAATTCTATTAATATTTTCAGAATTGTATGCCAACTGTTTTAACGCTTGGTAGATTGACAGATTTTATGTAAATGATAGTACCAAGAAGTTAATGTTACGGAGCGAATCGTATAAAAACAACACAAGAAGTCTGATGGTTGTCTGGTTAAAACAAATATAATATTACTCTCTATAATTAATATTTGGGGAAGCTATTTTCCTTGTAGTTCTCCTCACGTATGTTTTAGCAGTTATTCTTCCTTGCTGTTTTATTCGTTCTAAACCGAGTCGATTTAAGAAAATTTCTGGCGTGACTTCTTCAATAAGTTCTTGTGCGAGAACCTCGAGTTCCTTTATACGCGCTTGAAGTACAAATAATTTTTCCAATGGTCCCATATAATGGAGTACAACTTATGAATATGTATATATATATATATATATATATATATATATCCACGTATATGTCTTTCAATACAAGTTTTATCTTCTCTACTTTTTTTTTATTCACCAGTCATTATCGAATATTAGTTTCCACATTTGATTTCCACAAGGTCAATTTACTTACGAAGAAGGCTTACCGCATAACTTGAATAATAGCTGGTATTCTTCTAAAAAGAGATGATAAATTTTTATGAACTGGCTTGGCTCGTAAAAATTCAATAAAAAGTAAAAAATCAATTTCTTTAAAATAAATCAATTCTCGAAAATGCGGTAAAAAGGGAAAAGATGGATTTTATAAATTAAATCGTATTCTAAAAACTCAGTAATAAATGATGATAATTTTCATGAAATGCATTGAATCGTTAAAATTCAATAAAAAGTGAAAAATCGATTTGTTTAAACTAAATCAATTCTCGAAAATGCGGTAAAAAGGGACAGGGTGGATTTTATAAATTAAATCGTTTTTCTAAAACTCAGTAATAAATGATGATAATTTTCATGAAGTGCATTGAATCGTTAAATTCAATAAAAAGTAAAAGAAATCAATTTCTCTAAAATAAATCAACTCTCGAAAATGCGGTAAAAAGAGGAAAAGTGGATTTTATAAATTAAATCGTTTTCCGAAAACTCAGTAATAAATGATGATAATTTTCATGAAATGCATTGAATCGTTAAAATTCAATAAAAACTAAAAAATCGATTTCTTTAAAATAAATCAATTCTCGAAAATGCGGTAAAAAGGGACAGGGTGGATTTTATAAATTAAATCGTTTTCTAAAAACTCAGTAATAAATAATGATAAATTTTCATAAAATGCGTTGAATCGTTAAAATTCAATAAAAAGTAAAAAATCAATTTCTTTAAAATAAATCAATTCTCGAAAATGCGGTAAAAAGGGAAAAGGTGGATTTTATAAATTAAATCGTTTTCTAAAAACTCAGTAATAAATGATGATAATTTTCAAGAAATGCATTGAATCGTTAAAATTCAATAAAAAGTGAAAAATCGATTTCTTTAAAATAAATCAATTCTCGAGAATGCGGTAAAGAGGAAAAAGGTGGATTTTATAAATTTAATCGTTTTACAAAATTCAGTAACAAAGAGGGATTATTTTTCGTGGAATGAATTGAATCACTAAAACTCAATAAAAATTAAAAAATCGATTTTCGAGGATTAAATCGGTTTACAAGACCACGGTAAAAAGGGCAAAGTAAATTTTTTTTTTTTTCAGTTGATTCTTTTACATAATTTTAGTTTGAACAAAACTAACACTCTAAGATCCCGGACGAGCCCCCAGAATTTGTTACGTCAAAATCGCGGCCTATCTTACGAACCCACGAATTTAACATAGATTTCACGTTTCGGTGTATCTTTTCCGTGCTCTGGTCAAGGAGAATAAATTCTCCCTTTACCATACCCGACGAGAAAATACCGAAGACCCAAGCCCGTTTTTGAGTCTAGCCTCGCGGGAAATTACTCGGGATAGGGCTGGAGTGCGTTTTGTTCTTGGTTGGGAATAATCACTGCACGAATAATGGGGAGGGACTTAAATGACAATTTCACGCGGAGCAAGATTTCACTTTAATTGGTAATTGAAAATTATACCTACGGTTGTTTGTTGCTGTGGTTCTTGCTGTTGAACGTTGGTTGGACGTAGATTAGTGTAGTCAGACAGACTCAAAATCGAACGTAGGCGTTGGTCCGTATTAATAATTATTTATTGAAATAAAACTACATGAGTAGTTGAATGTTGCACGTTCAATATTCTCGACTTCGCACGGGTTAATAATTATAAGTACTGTACTCGTACTCTGTACTACTCGAAACTATACCTTGTGAAAATTCAGCCGTGGTAAAAAATTATCGTTCTGTACTACTTTATTTTCCGGCAAACAGTACTACTTGCTGCCTTGGGAAAAGTCTAACTCACTGCCGGCGACTTATTGACTGCCAGGCTAGTGATCAGTCCTCTACTTGACCCCCCGTGAAACTCTTACTTGACTCCCCGTGAAAAAGTGTCATCGGCCGACTTTCGCGGCCTTTTATAGGGCTCCTGAGCGTCGAAAATTCATGTCGTCAAGCGCGTAAAAGAAGAGAAGGGATAAAACCCTATCCTGATTATAAGAATTTCCCCGTGGTCTATCTCGACCATACACGTATTCATTCCCCTTACTCCGCAGAGTAGCTTCTCGACATGCAGAGCCATAGATTTATGCAAGTGCATCGGTATGGTGCGCTCCGATTTGTCCGCGCGATGTGCTACACAGAGGACCACGCGATTAGGTGAGGGAACGCGTTTGAGGCGTTTTTCCCCTGAAAATGAGGCGATTTTTACCACCCCGCTTCTTGGCCTACTTTCGATAGAGTTTCCTAGTCTAGGTAATATTCTTATGCTCGCTTCTATGTAGATGAGTCTATGGTAATGGCTTAGTTTTTCAGCGTTTGTACGGAACTTAATTAAATCCTTCACATGAAACCACTAGTATTAATTTTGTTACAGATTCTGTAGTTAACTTTGACGTATGCAACCTGATTTCTGCATTAATCTCTTATTAGTATTATAACGGTAAATTTGTGCCTCAACGCACCACGTTACCTATGACTGGTCCAAGTTATTTTTCCTTCCTTTTTATTCTCTCCTTCGAGATGGGCGCCAGGCGCTTTCGCGCCGGAAGGAAAAATACCGAGTGGAATGACCAGTCTCGACCCAGGCCAGCTACAGCTGTTCAAGGCAGAGTGGGTGGTTCGGGCTGTCAAGTCACTTATTAGTCAAATAAGATAAGATACGGATAAAGTCAATTAAGTGAACTAATTCCTTCAAATCCATGAACCAATTCGAATAATAAAATATTGTCAATAACTACGACCAAACGAGAACAATCCATAGAGTCAGCTAAATAAATAATAGATAAATAAATAAAATAACGACAGTAAATAATTTAGACAACCACAGCAAGTACGGGACTTACAAACTCCTTTATTTCTGGCGATCTGATGGTAATTTCCAATAAACAACAACTTAGAATTCCAATAAAATGTCCCGTAAAATCAGTCTCTCGTGTTAACAATTTTCCAAATCCAGTTAGATATCATAATTTAAATCTTTAATTCGATGGCAGCAGTTATCCCACGCTCTCACTCACTCTCATGCACGGCATATGTCGTATAGCCGCTCTCGCCTATTTCTAACTTCAAATAATATTCCTCGATACAGTATCAATGCCTGGTAGTCCTTGTTCTCCGTCCGCAATACGGCCTATCCCGAGCTAATCCCACCTACTTTCAACAAAACCAAAACAACGGGACGTCGAGAGGTCACGTACGCGAAGCGACCCACGGCTGGCTACTACTATTCCGAATACAATCTGCCGTGTAAAAGTGAAACCGCCCAGATTGGCGGCAGTACGTAAAATATCAGATACCGGATAAATAATGTCTCGTAATTCGATAATAATAAAGAATAATTACAATAATAAAATAGTTAATATGAGACTATTATTCCCGATCTGTACCTCGTGGGTTGAATAAAATATATAACCAATAAATAATAAATAATAATTAATAAACAATAAATACAACAGAGAAATGCCGATTAATGCGAACGGTACGCGACGCGGTCTATAACGTGCAAGTCCCTCTAATACCAAGTTCCCAACGGGACGACGTGCTAGCACGCGCACGACATTCCAAATCGAGGCGCAAGAACGCTCAAATTAACTCATTCGAATCAACGTCTATAACCTGGTCAAAACCGGTGACACGGTCTATTCCGTTTAGATCCCACACATAACCAATTAACAAATTCAAAACACTCTGGGATAACGGCCTAACGCGCGCACGGTTTAACCGTTAACAAAATTCATGTATTGATGTAATGACTTTTCCCGGTTTCTATCCGCTACACGATCTCAAGGTTACATGCTACCGACGCCGCAGTTCCCGATACAAATTAATACTCTGCACGTAGGGTACGAGAGCCGCAGGGATGACCAATTTTCGATAAATAACGTCCCATAAATCGGGTAACAGAATAATAAAACAGTAGCGAAAGACCGTAGAAGGAAAAAGAGCTCACCGGGACGAAGCTGCCGTGCAGTCCAATGTCAGTCCAAGAGAATTCCCAAGTCGTCTCGTCGTATTCTTTTATCAACACGATGATCCTTGGTTGCCAATGCGATGTTTTGCGGTACTAACGGCCCGACCAAAGATTCCGACAGGTACAAAGATAGAACGGGACCAAGATATAATTTACGCTGCGTCCTGCTCGCTCGACAGTCCCCGGGAAAAAGCCTCGAGGTCCTGCCGGCACGCGTGCCCGTAACCTATGATCCCCACTTAACCCGCTAAACTCGGTTAATTGGGGGAACCGGTGTCGCCCGCTGACCGCGACTAGCGCCTCGGCTGGCCGACGTATAAATTAGCGACAGACAATACCAGCGTTGCGTAGTCCCGCAGATGATCCCCTGAGACATATACATTTCCGTGGGCCGACGACGGCTGAGAATAGAAAGCCGCGTATCCTTTAGTACGTCGAGCGGGATAATGATACATCCCGACCGGGAAAGGTGTGAAATGTCGGTCCAGAGAAGAAGGCCGAATCCCGAAGCTCTCCTCTTCTTGGTACTCTCCCATCGTCCCTCCGGTCGTATAAATCGCATTACGTATAAAAAAAATAAGACAAGAAAAAAAATAAAAAATAAAGATTACATAAAATACGAAAATCATCCCCTGCAGCCCTGAGCGATCGTGTGGGCTTCCGTTGAGCGAGGAGGACGTAGCTTGGATATTCTGCCACGTTACAGTATAAATGGTTTTTGTTGAGTTATGGCTTATTCCAAGCATCATTGGTTATTCGTTAAATTAGTGATTACTCTACTTATAGCTAATAAGTTTTCTTAGATAATTTGTTAGTTAGACGTTAGATTTCTTATAGTTAATAAGTTTTCTTAAATAATTTGCTAATTAGACGATTATTCTCGTGCTATAAAACCGAGAGAGAGAGAGAGAGAGAGAGAGAGAGAAGGATTTTACTTGAGAACGACTCGTCTAACTTGGTTACTCGTACATTTCATTCGTACGCAAGTCGGCTAGATTGCCGTTCAGCTCTAGCGACAAGGCGTTCGTCGTGGCGCAGAGAGTCGCCCAGCCTCGCTTTCCTGCAGAGGAAGCTTTATTGAAACAGGTTACTGTTTTCTCTCTTTCTCGATTCGTTTTACTTTTAGTATTTAGCTGTAAAACAATCTTAACATTTCATTTTATCCTGTCTATATATGTGTAATGTATTCCATATAAATAACTTGATGGTAAAACAAGTATTTCTATGCATGGAAACGAGAGAGAGCGAGAGAGTTCTTCTCTTGAGAACGACTCGCCTAGCTTGGTTACTCGTGCATTTCGTTCGTACGCAAGTCAGCTCGATCGCTGTTCAGACCTCGCGCAAGGCGTTTTCGTTGCGTGGAGAGTCGGCCAGCCTCGCTTTCCTGCAGCAGAAGCTTTATTGCAACTCAATTTTAGTCTTATCTCTTTCTCGTTTTTCTGTCTATTTTTCGCTATTTTACCATAAATTAATCCTAATATTTCCTTTATCCTTTCTATATAGGCATAACATGTTCTATATATTTATGATGGTATTTTTACTCCAAATTCCAATATTTTACGAGAGACATGTTAATATATAACCATAACATGTTTTATATACTTATGATGGTATTTTTACCATAAATTCCAATATTTTACGAGAGACATATTAATATAATCCCAAGAGAAAAGGGGATTAATCCTGACATTCTGATCTTTCTTCTATTACCCGACTATACTTGGTAAGTTCATTAATTCAATGTGGGTTGCACTCGTTTTCGAATGACAGCCCTGAGTAGTTTCCTTATGGAAGCATAATTGTTCTTCTTGCTGCTGATATTTTACCTACAGTACTGGTGTGAACATTTTAATAGTCATAACTCTTTCGTTTAAATCGACAGTTCCTTCACTTTTGTTAATTGTTTCGCTTAGTTAATAATTGTTCGTGATTTCATCATCTTTGTAAAGAGAGAGAGAGAGAGAAGATTTCAGTCAAGAGCGAGAAGAAAGGGTGCAGTCGCTTGGTCACGTGATAGCGTTCCCTCCAACCGCTCCCTTACGACCAACAACGCCCCGACGGCGACTAGCCGAACCCCTGGTCTAGGATTGAGGGTAAGGCCGCGCTGAATCATAGATCCATAAATGGCAGTCGATAACCGGGTCTACGCAGTAGATCCCATGGTTTGAAAGTTTGCCTTTTGACTGGGAGCGCCGAAAAATTCCATCTTTACAAGATTAATTCTTCCCGGGAGACGGTCGGTAGGGCCGCATCTTCACCCTGTTCCGTTCTCCGTCGCTAAAATCGCTCTCCTTTCCTCTTAAGAAGTTCGAGAATAAAAGAAAAATGTGAGAGGTTACTTCTACCGTAACGAAACTAAAACAGAAGAACTTTAACGTAATCGAAATGAAAAAGATAAACGCGACGTTACGTCAGGACGTAACAATTTCCACCATCGCGGTTTGTGCCATGTACGTCACGGTCGCCTTGCCCTCGAGTGCGCCCACGACCGCCTTTCTGATGGCATCGGCTTTGCCGCCTCCTTTTTCGATATCCAGTAGGAGTTCCCCGGCCCGCGTTCTCTTTATTCCTGCGATGGTGATGCCGTGTTTGTCCGGGTCCACCTTCTTTCTGAGGTCACGCAAAACGTCGGCGTATGAGTGGTCACCCTCAACTTTTACCTTTAAGGCTTCTGGTAACCGTCCACGTACTTTCTTCCTTGGGGCGTTGCCCCTGGTGGCTGCACGGGCTTCTCGCTTCTTCCTGCGGCTTTTCGCCGTCTTCCAGTGCCCGTCCTCTGCGTCGTCCGCACTCGGAGTTTTTTCGCGGGATTTAGGTCGTCTTGCTGTAGACTGCCGCGTTTCCACCGCGTCTGGCCCATATCCTTGTTTAGGATGTCTCCTTTTGGACTGTCGTATGTCTTCTTCTTCCGGGGATGACCGATCTTCCCGTTTCCTTCGTGCTGGTGTTGGCGTGTTCAGCAGTCTCCTCATCGCGCGACTGTCTGGGCACGGGAGCGGTCGGATTCGCGGTGTTAGTGCCGTCGCTTTACTCCCGGCTTTCCTTCCCTTCTCTGTGTTCCTAGGCTCGTTACCTGTGCCCCTGCACTCGTTTGGCACGAGTGATCACTCTGAGCCGTGGACGTGCCCTGAGCTCTCGAGTACTCCCCCTCTCTCGTTCTCGCAAGCGTCTCCCGGCATTCTTTGAGGTGCTCGTAGTGCACCACCGCTTCTCCTATAGCATCCCTAATCTCCTTGTGGATGTTTCTGGCGGCTTTAGCGACCTCGTAAATCGCAACGATGTATTTGCCGAGGCTCTCCAGTGTGTTTTTCTCCTCTCCTTCCAGCAGTGCCAGCCGCTTCCTGCCTTCATCTCCTCCTTGCTAGCCTCTGAATCTCCGCCTCTTCATTCCTTTTTTGGGTTTTCTCTTTTTCCTTTGCTTCATCCTTTTTTTGGGTTTTTTTTAAATTTTCGTTTTGATTTTTCATGTTTGTTTCATTTATTTCCACATTGTTTCCACGAGCACCTAGGTGAAGAGGTCCGCCCCAGCGGAGCCTGGTTACAGGGGTAAGGCCACTTCAATACAACTGGGGTTGGACCAGTTGCCCCAGGGGAACCGTTTGAGGCATCTCTCCTAGATGCCATGCAGCCCTCGGCACGGTTTCTCACACCTTAGCTTGGGTTTGTGTTTTAGTCCGCGGGGGTTATTTTATTTCACCCCTACCCTCCGTCCTTTTCTGGACGACGAGCATTCCCCTATCCGCCACCTGGGGACGCGCCATATGGCAGTATCACCTCTGCGCAATGGTCTGTCTGTCTGTCTGTCTGTCTGTCTGTCTGTCTGTCTGTCTGTCTGTCTGTCTGTCTGTCTGTCTGTCTGTCTGTCTGTCTGTCTGTCTGTCTGTCTGTCTGTCTGTCTGTCTGTCTGTCTGTCTGTCTGTCTGTCTGTCTGTCTGTCTGTCTGTCTGTCTGTCTGTCTGTCTGTCTGTCTGTCTGTCTGTCTGTCTGTCTGTCTGTCTGTCTGTCTGTCTGTCTGTCTGTCTGTCTGTCTGTCTGTCTGTCTGTCTGTCTGTCTGTCTGTCTGTCTGTCTGTCTGTCTGTCTGTCTGTCTGTCTGTCTGTCTGTCTGTCTGTCTGTCTGTCTGTCTGTCTGTCTGTCTGTCTGTCTGTCTGTCTGTCTGTCTGTCTGTCTGTCTGTCTGTCTGTCTGTCTGTCTGTCTGTCTGTCTGTCTGTCTGTCTGTCTGTCTGTCTGTCTGTCTGTCTGTCTGTCTGTCTGTCTGTCTGTCTGTCTGTCTGTCTGTCTGTCTGTCTGTCTGTCTGTCTGTCTGTCTGTCTGTCTGTCTGTCTGTCTGTCTGTCTGTCTGTCTGTCTGTCTGTCTGTCTGTCTGTCTGTCTGTCTGTCTGTCTGTCTGTCTGTCTGTCTGTCTGTCTGTCTGTCTGTCTGTCTGTCTGTCTGTCTGTCTGTCTGTCTGTCTGTCTGTCTGTCTGTCTGTCTGTCTGTCTGTCTGTCTGTCTGTCTGTCTGTCTGTCTGTCTGTCTGTCTGTCTGTCTGTCTGTCTGTCTGTCTGTCTGTCTGTCTGTCTGTCTGTCTGTCTGTCTGTCTGTCTGTCTGTCTGTCTGTCTGTCTGTCTGTCTGTCTGTCTGTCTGTCTGTCTGTCTGTCTGTCTGTCTGTCTGTCTGTCTGTCTGTCTGTCTGTCTGTCTGTCTGTCTGTCTGTCTGTCTGTCTGTCTGTCTGTCTGTCTGTCTGTCTGTCTGTCTGTCTGTCTGTCTGTCTGTCTGTCTGTCTGTCTGTCTGTCTGTCTGTCTGTCTGTCTGTCTGTCTGTCTGTCTGTCTGTCTGTCTGTCTGTCTGTCTGTCTGTCTGTCTGTCTGTCTGTCTGTCTGTCTGTCTGTCTGTCTGTCTGTCTGTCTGTCTGTCTGTCTGTCTGTCTGTCTGTCTGTCTGTCTGTCTGTCTGTCTGTCTGTCTGTCTGTCTGTCTGTCTGTCTGTCTGTCTGTCTGTCTGTCTGTCTGTCTGTCTGTCTGTCTGTCTGTCTGTCTGTCTGTCTGTCTGTCTGTCTGTCTGTCTGTCTGTCTGTCTGTCTGTCTGTCTGTCTGTCTGTCTGTCTGTCTGTCTGTCTGTCTGTCTGTCTGTCTGTCTGTCTGTCTGTCTGTCTGTCTGTCTGTCTGTCTGTCTGTCTGTCTGTCTGTCTGTCTGTCTGTCTGTCTGTCTGTCTGTCTGTCTGTCTGTCTGTCTGTCTGTCTGTCTGTCTGTCTGTCTGTCTGTCTGTCTGTCTGTCTGTCTGTCTGTCTGTCTGTCTGTCTGTCTGTCTGTCTGTCTGTCTGTCTGTCTGTCTGTCTGTCTGTCTGTCTGTCTGTCTGTCTGTCTGTCTGTCTGTCTGTCTGTCTGTCTGTCTGTCTGTCTGTCTGTCTGTCTGTCTGTCTGTCTGTCTGTCTGTCTGTCTGTCTGTCTGTCTGTCTGTCTGTCTGTCTGTCTGTCTGTCTGTCTGTCTGTCTGTCTGTCTGTCTGTCTGTCTGTCTGTCTGTCTGTCTGTCTGTCTGTCTGTCTGTCTGTCTGTCTGTCTGTCTGTCTGTCTGTCTGTCTGTCTGTCTGTCTGTCTGTCTGTCTGTCTGTCTGTCTGTCTGTCTGTCTGTCTGTCTGTCTGTCTGTCTGTCTGTCTGTCTGTCTGTCTGTCTGTCTGTCTGTCTGTCTGTCTGTCTGTCTGTCTGTCTGTCTGTCTGTCTGTCTGTCTGTCTGTCTGTCTGTCTGTCTGTCTGTCTGTCTGTCTGTCTGTCTGTCTGTCTGTCTGTCTGTCTGTCTGTCTGTCTGTCTGTCTGTCTGTCTGTCTGTCTGTCTGTCTGTCTGTCTGTCTGTCTGTCTGTCTGTCTGTCTGTCTGTCTGTCTGTCTGTCTGTCTGTCTGTCTGTCTGTCTGTCTGTCTGTCTGTCTGTCTGTCTGTCTGTCTGTCTGTCTGTCTGTCTGTCTGTCTGTCTGTCTGTCTGTCTGTCTGTCTGTCTGTCTGTCTGTCTGTCTGTCTGTCTGTCTGTCTGTCTGTCTGTCTGTCTGTCTGTCTGTCTGTCTGTCTGTCTGTCTGTCTGTCTGTCTGTCTGTCTGTCTGTCTGTCTGTCTGTCTGTCTGTCTGTCTGTCTGTCTGTCTGTCTGTCTGTCTGTCTGTCTGTCTGTCTGTCTGTCTGTCTGTCTGTCTGTCTGTCTGTCTGTCTGTCTGTCTGTCTGTCTGTCTGTCTGTCTGTCTGTCTGTCTGTCTGTCTGTCTGTCTGTCTGTCTGTCTGTCTGTCTGTCTGTCTGTCTGTCTGTCTGTCTGTCTGTCTGTCTGTCTGTCTGTCTGTCTGTCTGTCTGTCTGTCTGTCTGTCTGTCTGTCTGTCTGTCTGTCTGTCTGTCTGTCTGTCTGTCTGTCTGTCTGTCTGTCTGTCTGTCTGTCTGTCTGTCTGTCTGTCTGTCTGTCTGTCTGTCTGTCTGTCTGTCTGTCTGTCTGTCTGTCTGTCTGTCTGTCTGTCTGTCTGTCTGTCTGTCTGTCTGTCTGTCT